>OY829526.1:1983599-2393723 GCA_963691665.1 Clepsis dumicolana
AATCAACGTTGTAAGCATTTAAATGTTGTACCAAATTATATAAATTTACATAGCAATAACACTAGTAGGGCCGCTACGATAGCAATAAATAAGGCTCGCAAGATTTGGTTAAATGAGGAGTCTCGTCATTGGTTTTGTGTTAGAGATAATTTAAAATTACATCTTAGAGTACTACATTCGGAACTGGTATTTAAATTGCATAATATTGAGTTTGATACTTTGGACCAAAAGGCGAGATATTTTGCTTCGGTGCAGGCACATAAAAAGTATGTTACCCAAACTAATAAATTGCGTAGGCTTACGCGAAATGGAACTCAGTCTCTTTTGAACAACAATAATAGTGAGTCAAGTAACGGTAACGGTTTCTACCCTCGAGTTAAAAATCTCACTAATGTCGAATTTGTAGAAGGTGAAGTGCAGTTATTGGAAAAAGGTTTGAAATATAACTTACCCTCTAAATTTAGTCAGAAATTAGTGGAGGGTTTGGCGGTAGATTCTGAGGTTGCGATTGTTTGTAATCGCGGTGACTTTGATACTAAGGTTTTGGTTGCTAATTCATTAAAAAATACAACTTCTACTGGGGGTATTTCGGATGTTGGTGACTTGCATTCATTACGTTCTATTCAGCAAAAGGTCCATGACAATGATTTGGTAATTTCTAAGGCCGATAAGGGCAATTGTATTGTTGTTTTAGAAAGGGGTCAATATAATGATAAAGTAAATGACATCATTCAAGGAGAGGGTTTTTTGAATTTACGTAGGGATCCCACCGCCGCGTTTCATAAAGACCTAAAAAACCTTCTGAAAAATTCTGCATTTACCTTTGACACCGAACAAAAGAGGAGCAATGTGATTCCTATGAATCCGCAGGCACCAATTTTATATGGTTTACCTAAAATTCACAAGGATGGTGTTCCTGTTCGCCCTGTTGTTTCATACGTGAGTGCTCCAGCGTATAAAGTAGCGAGGAAGTTAAATAGCATTGTTCGGGAAAAATCTTCTTTTAAGCCAATATATAGTTTAAAGAATAGTTCAGATTTAGTAAATAAAATTAAAGACATTAATATACCGCCAAACTCAACATTACTTTCTTTAGATGTGGATAGTTTGTTTACCAACGTACCATATAGTGAAACCTTAAATATTCTTAGATGTCACTTAGAAAGGAAGCGTTTACATCCGGGGGAGGTTTGTGAGTTAATAGAATTAGTAACTTTATGCATGAAACAAAATTATTTCAGATTTAATGGTCAATATTATTTGCAGAGTGATGGTTTAGCAATGGGGTCACCTCTTAGTCCTTTAATTGCTGACGTTTTTATGGATAACTTTGAAAAACAATATATAGTGGGGAACAGCAATTTAGTATATTATTATAGGTATGTTGATGATTTAATTTTATGTTGGAAGGGGAGTATGAGGCAGCTAGATTTGTTTATTAGTGCTCTCAATAACAAACATCCAAAAATAAAGTTCAAACGAGAATTAGAGGAAAATCGTTCATTAAATTTTCTGGATTTAACTATTACAAGAGTAAATAATAGGCACCAGTTTCAAATTTACCGTAAGCCTACGTACACAGATACTGTCATACCTGCAAATTCTACTCACCCATGGCAGCATAAACTGGCTGCTTTCCATTGTTATGTACATAGACTACTAACTGTACCTCTTTCGAAAGAGCATTATGATTCTGAGTTACATACTATATATCAGATAGCAACAACAAATGGTTATAGTACAGCAATGGTTAATAGTCTGGTTCAAAAGAAGCAGGGACGGATAGTGAATAGCATGCTTTACTCTGCGTTGCCATCTCAGCCTACTAACAAATTTAGATCTAGTATTACTTATGTTGGCCGGTTGTCTGACAAGATTTATAATATTTTAAAATCAAATAACATCAATGTTGCCTTTAAGACTACTAATTCTTTACGTTCTAGACTTTGTAATAACAAAGAAAAGGTGGATAAAGGGAACAGGTCGGGCGTATATAAACTCACTTGTGGCGACTGTAGTCAAGTATACATTGGACAAACCGGTCGAAGCTTTGATACTAGATTTAAAGAGCATGTCTCGTCATATAGGCATGATCATCCAGAGAAATCAAACTTTGCCAAGCATTTATTAGAAACGAATCATTCGTTGTTAGACTCAGATACGTACGAAATTTTACATTATTGTGATAAGGGTTTGCGGCTATCGGTTTTAGAACAATTGGAAATAATTAGGTACAACAACATGGGGTCTATTATTAATGAACAAGTTAATTTGGTTTCTTCGCCTTTGTTACGACTTGGTTCTAATTTTAATAATGTGTCATAGTAATAATGAGAACATGACTTCTCTTTTTACCGTACTCGGTTAAAAATAACGGGGTACCTGGCGTAGATTAAAAATAAAAATAAAAAGGGTAGTTTGGAATTCATTTCTTAAAAAAGGGTAGTTTAGGACTTACATAAAAGGGTAGTTTGGAATTTATAAAATATTAGTGGGTACGTTGGTTTTGTCATTAACTAAGTTGAGTACATGGTTTACATATGTCAGTAGTGGAAGTGGTGGCATGTTGAGCGGTTGTTGTTGTGCTTCGTAAATGGCCTCGTGGAGAGTGCCGAAACGCGTCAGCGTTTAGTATAGTGGTGGTGGTGATAGTTGGGTCTGTGTGGCATGTGTTGATTCGTGTAGCAGTGGAGGTGGAGGTGTTGCATGGAAACATACATTTGCCGCACAGATATAACTATTTGTCATTAGTGGTCGCGGGTGAGCAAAGTAATTGTTTTTTAGTTCATAACTTTACCGTACAAGACCAGAGGTCGTTCGGCAGTGTCTTAACCAACCTCGCCATTGGCGGAGTCATCGCATCGATCGATGGGACCATTGTTATCCCAAAAATTGAATTGAATTGAAGTACAGAACGATTAAGTTTACCACTGACATGGTTCGCTTGCATTTGATTTTCAAATTTAATGTCGTACAAATAAAATCATCTTCATCATCATGTCAGCCGAAAGACGTCCACTGCTGGACGGCGGCCTCCCCCGCGGCCCTCCACTCAGATCGGTCTTGTGCTTTCCGCATCCATCGCGATCACATTAGGCTCGTTTTTTAAAGTTTTTGAACTACTTATAATTTCCATGTAAGAGAATACAAAAATAAGTACGTCAAGTTAACCCCAAGTTGGGTGTAGGTAACTCATCCTTATATTTACTAAACCCCCGAACGTTTTTGTTTCAAAGTCCAATATCTTAAAACGGCTGAACCGATTTAGTTGAAACTTAGCTGAGAGAAATCTCGATTAAACGAGCTTTTGTTAAAATAAAAAACAATCTGTCCGTTTAGGAGCTACAATGCCACAGACACAGATACACGCAAAAACTTATAACACCCATCTTTTTAAGTTGCGGGTTCAAAATACTCACTTGAAATAGTTGACAGCAACTGGACACAGAAAGCCGAAGGCTTAACTCTGTTTTTTGTACTATCCATTTTTTATTTCGCTGTCTTTTTCAAACTTCTCTTTAAATATTTTTTTCATACATACTACACTATGTTTTATCACAACCGAATCGGCGAACGCGTTACCTACAACTAAATGACGCTGAGGTATTTTAGCAGAGTTTATCTCAGTTAAATACTAAATAAATAAACTTTTTATTACGGATTAGTCGTAATTATTAACTAATGTTATACGAGGTGAAATGGTCTAGCGCAGTGGTTCCTGACGTTTTTTTAGGGTTCCTTACCTCAATATACCTTATAGGATCACTTCGTTGTCCGTCTGTCTGTCTGTCTGTCTGTCTGTCAAGACCTTTTTTCTCTGGAACGCGTAGAGGTAGCATGCTGAAATTAATATCAAATACTCAAGCCTGCGGTCCCTTGAAGCTGTGAAAAAATCAACCTTCTAAGTCAAAGCAATGAAAAGATACAGTCATTAAAAAGGTTGTATCCATACAAATTGTAGTTCCCTGAAAACGTAAAAGGTACTTCCAGTTGTAACAGAAACTTGAAATTTGGTATGAAGGTAGTTCTTATAGCACAACCACTCAGAAAATTCTCAATCTTAATTTTTTGTCTGTCTGTAGATTTCGCAGACCAATATAAGATGACTCCACACTGCGTACATTTTGCTTAGGAGCAGGGCTCTGCTAACACTGGACTTCTAAAAACACTGGGGAAAAGCGTTAAAATCTTTATACGGAACACTCGTGCGCGAGTCCCACTCGCACTTGTCCGGTTTCTTAACCTTTACCTCTGGAAACAGCAAGAATTTTGCTGACAACCCCTTTCTGTCAGCTCCCATGTTTGACCGGTATCTTGTTCATTACCCCCCTAAGAAACACAGTTTTACCCTTTGGGGGTAATTACCCCAGGTTCGGAACCACTGGTCTAGCGACTACAGTTTTTATTTATTTTCATCACTTTCTTTTACATCTTTCATTTGGTCTTCAAAGCTTTTCACTTTAAATCAAGAATTCATTTATTTGTGTTAATACTTCCTCAACAATGTGGTCGGTCGTCTTACTTTATTTTACGTTAAGCAAACCAATTACTTATCCTAGTTTGATTTCCTTGAAATAACATTTAAAATTACTTCGTTTGAAACGATTATAAGTGGGTTTACTTATTTTTCATTAATTGAAATCGTTATCGGTGGAAACATCGATATTTATCACTTGTTTGTATTTTCATTCGTTTATAGTTTACACTTAAACTGAAATTGCAATATAATAATTAATGTAACCATTCAAGAACCAAAAACAGTCAAGTTTTGCATGACTTACTGACTAGGCGTTAGATCTTTGAGTGTTTGCTTCCTCTTTCGGATCATTAAACTATCGAATTCGCACTGCTATTTCGTCTTGATCCTTTATTTTACTTATACTAAAATTATCAAGTTCGCTTTAGTCCTTGCACTTTTAGAATTATCACACACCGACGAATGAGACCAAACTCAACACTTTACTAAGGAGAATAACGGACGTAGGGGGACAGAGAGTAAGCCAATAAGCGGTGACAGATAATAATGCGAACTTGCCATTATCGAGGTTCGGAAATACATACGTAATATGTATGTCTCCAGACGGACAGGAAAGTGATCCCATAAGGGTTCCGTTTTTCCTTTTGAGATGCAAAACCCTAAAAAACCGGCCAAGTGCGAGTCGGACTCGCGCACGAGGGTTCCGTAGAAAGATTTTAACGGTTTTTCCTAGTGTTTTAAGAAGTCCAGTGTAAGCAGAGCCCTGCTCCTAAGCAAAATGTACGCAGTGTGGGGTCAACTTATATTGGTCTTAAAATCTACAGACAGACATAAAAATTTTAGATTTTGAGACTTTCATGAGTGGTTGTGCTATAAGAGCTACCTTCATACCAAATTTCAAGTTTCTAGGACAACTGAAAGTACACTTTAGATTTTTGGATTTCGGCAATTTGTATGAAAATAGCCTTTTTAATTATTGTATCTTTTGATTGCGTTGACATAGAAGGTTGATTTTTTCACGGCTTCAAGGGACCGTAAGATTGAGTATTTGATATTAATTTCAGCATGCTACTTCCACGCGTTCCAGAGAAAAAGGGTCTTGACAGACAGATAGACAGACGGACAACAAAGTGATCCTATGAGAGTTCCGTTTTTCCTTTTCAGATGCAGAACCCTAAAAAAAAGAAATTCACTCGTGACATCAAAATACCTACGTAAAATGTTACACGCTCGGTTCCCCAACAAATCGATGATGATGATGAATCAGTCCTTCTAATTACGACGTAGTTCTGTGGGACATCTCATAGCATGCTAAGGCGAAAGTGAGTCGATTAAGCATTAAAATTTAATTCCAATCAATCAATTTCAATAACAGTTTTAAACGATTCTCGGTTAATTGCATAAAATAATAAAAATAAAAAAAATAAAAATATCGAAAAAAAAAAAATCGGGAATATCGGGAGCTCGTCAAACCTATAAGGTAATCGCGGTCAATATCTCGTTATCATTATGTCTAATGCAATCAGTTTCAATTCAAGGACGAAAAAACTATAACTAGCTTTCGCCCGCGGCTTCTCTCTCTATCCCGTGGGAAATTCGAAAAATCCCGCTTTGTCCCGGGCGTACATTATAAAAGAAACCTATGCAAAATTTCAGCTTTCTAGGTCCAGGGGTTTGGGCTGGGCGCTGATCAGTCAGTAAGGACTTTTTTATATATAGATACCGCGTTTCATTAAAGCCTGATGTAGCTTGTTTGACTACAGAGAGGTATCTGTACCATCCATTTCGTATGGCACTTGGACCTCTGTCCAACACAATAGCGACAGTTATTATGATTTTTTTCTCAGAATTCATAGATGTCGCTATTATGTGCCAAAATAATATTTATATTAAGACCTACATAAATTGTAAAAAATGAACATGATAGCAATAAATATGAATTTTTAATATGTAATTTTTTTAACCTCTCCTCTTGACTTCCATATTTCCCTATCCTGAGCCGCATCGGACCAATCCTTTAATGCGGAGTCTGGGTCGTCTCGCCATCTCCCCCTGGGCCTGCCACGCCGACCCTGACTGTCATTCGGTACCCATCATGTGGCTGAGTGCGCCCACCTTTCTGAGTGCATCCGGCAGACATGTCCGGCCCAATCCCATTTAATATGAATGAATATGAATATGTTAGGCAAAGGACTAAAAATGTCATTATAAAATTAATGCTAAAGTTCTATAGAACAATTTTTTTATACGACAAGGAAGGCAAACAAGCAAGTGGGTCACCTGATCGTAAGTGATCACCACTGCCCATAGACACCCATAACCCTGGGGGGTTTGCAGATGCCAACCTAGAGAGCTACTAAGATGAAATGCCTTGTAAATGAAAATAATCAATTTATTGATTATTTTTGTTTTTATTTTTATGAAACATTAATTACGTAGCGGCCCGCTATGAAGACCGCTGAGTTGCATCGACTTTCGCAACAAGCGTCAGCGCCGCGTGGACACGAGGCGCTGACACAAGCCGAAACCCGATGATACCGCATGCCGCCGCCGCTCCGCCGACGATCGGATCATATTATAATTTTCATTCTAATTCCAACCTCTACTTAGATCACTAGCATAATTAATTAATTGTAATTTTCATTTTTAATTAAAGCTAGTTAAAGTAAATTGTTTTTTTTTCGACCCTTCGGCTGCAGCTTTCATAATTCATTCATAATATGAAATTCAACATACAATGACAATGCAAAGAAAAATCTGTTAAGCTGCTGGATTTGAACCACGGATACGCTTGGCTTGGTACGGATTACCGAGGTGGCTGATTCAAGTCCAGCTGCTTAACAGATTTTTCTTTGCATTCTCATTGTATGTGAAATGCCTTGTGCCTCTTTTCGGGTCGGGGGTTTAAAATGGACATCCTTATTTCTTTATGATAGCCAGAGAGCAAGGAACGACACTTGCTCCGACCTATCTTTGCACAATAACATTTATTTATACTGCCACGTAATACATTACAACGTGGAAGTTAGATAAGAATAAAATATAATACAAAGTAAATATACAATAATCTATACCTATAAAACAGTGCCGTGACTGACTCACAGACACGCACAGCCTAAACCACTGGATCTAGATACTTTAAATTTGGCAAACATACCTTGAGTATCCTAGAGGTGCACTAAGAAGGGATTTTTTTAATCCCCACGGGATAGGGAACTAGCCCATTTTGAAATATTTCACGGGGGCAAAGCCGCGGGGCATAAGATAGTTTACTATAATTGCTGTGTGATTATTGTTTTGATACCCATTTTACTGTGGCTTTTTTATGGCCAGAGCGTCTAGTGTAATCAACGGTCTTACCTACGTCTCGATCGCCTTGAGCCCTCTCATTTGGAGTGGACGCCTGTGTCCAACATTGGGACGTAAAAGAGTCTGATGGAAGCAATTGGCCACTTATTTTTGACAAAGCAATAAAAACAAAGGACGATAGTCTTACTTTTGTTTATTTCCCTTCAAAAACGCTAACTGAATCTGATCAAGCGACATTCCTTTGGTCTCCGGCACCCACTGATGCGTGAAGAAAGCACAGAAGAAGCCAACTCCAGAGAAGAAACAGAAGATGGGACCTGGTCCGGTGATGGCTAGGACCTCATTGAACAGCATGAGACCTACGAAGCTCATACTCCATTGGGTGAAGAGGACTATGCTGCTGCAGAGGCCACGGACCTGACAAGAGAGGTAACAATTTAGGCTGATGATAGATGGTATAACCTAACCAACTCAGAAAACTTAGAAAACCCCCGACATTGTCATTTCAAAGTTCAATATTTCAAAAACGGGTTAACCGATTTTAATGAAACTTGGCTAAGAACCATCTCGATTACACTAGCTTTCGATTAAAAAACTGCATTTAAATCGATCCACCCGTTTGGGAGCTATGATGCCACAGACAGATACACAGATACACAGGTCAAACTTATAACACCCCTCTTTTTCGTCGGGGGTTAAAAATACAGTTAATCATAGTAGGTATGATTTACCTCAGGCAAGAACACTTCAGACATAATGATGTATGGTACAATAGCAGCTCCAAGTGTATACCAGAAACTGTAGACGTAGATAAGTACAGCGGAGAACCAGTGCGGTGCCCAGCCTAACTGGAGTTGCGTCCCCAGGAGCAGTGTGCAGACACCTGATACCGATGAGGAGAGGATGAGCAGCATCTGAAAAACGATTTAAAAAAAAATATTATTATTTTTGTTGCTGTATCATTAGTGTTATCTCCTGTAATTTTGCGGTTAGTAGGACCTTGTGCGAGGTCCGTTCTTATCGCTACCGCCATCTTACTCGCAAATCCTGCCGCTACGCAGCAGTGCTTGCAATGTTGTGTTCCAGTGTGGAGAGTAAGACATCCGGTGTAATTACGGGCACAAGAGGCATTTCATCTAAGCCTCTCCAGGTTGGCAATGCATCTGCAAACCCCTGGGGTTGCGGGTGTCTATGGGCCGTAGTGATCAGTTACCATCAGGTGACCCACTTGCTCGTTTGCCTTCCTTGTCGTATAAAGAAAGACTATTGATTTACATTGTGTTACAGAATCATACATTTTCTGGAAGGTCCCCCGTTACGTTCCATCCTGTACTGTTGTCTGACTCTTATTATGAAAGCTAGACAAAGACTTCTATAGTTGCCGGCCACGTGTATTATTTCAGCAAAAAATACAGCCTATCTAGAAGCCTCATTACAACATCCATCTTTTTCCGGCAGGAGTTAAAAACAAATGCCAATTCGGAATGCCAATGTGCTTCGGAACTTCACGACCTTATTCACAGGTCGACCAGAAGTAGGCGGGGTCTCCACCCTTAAGTTGTCAGCTTTCCAAAAATCCGCACAAAGCATTTTCGCTCTTCCTTCGTCATCCGTACGGCTAAGGAGTGGAATTCCCTGCCTGCGTCTGTGTTCCCTGAACACTATAATCTGGCCGTTTTCAAGTCTAGGGTGAATGGGCATTTACTAGGCAAGCGTGCCCCATCATAGACCACATTTTCGCTTACCATCACGCGTGATTATGGTCAAACGCAAGCCTATAGTGTATAAAAATATCACCTTTCTCCCACACCGATCCACGAGCGATGCACACACCAGACTGGAAACCAGGAATACTATAGCCAGCAGTATTGCGCAGGTGTTCGGTGACATGGCAGGAACAGCTTGCTTGAAGAGGGGCTCTGCGTACACCATGACTGCGAGGGATCCCATGAGAATAGACACGCATACTAAGGATGTTGTCACCATTAAAGCTCGTTTTGAAGATCGCGAGTTTTCTGCGGGATAATGGAGACATTAAGTATCCACCTGAGTCCCAACGTCCGAAATTTAAAACAAATATGAAAGTTTTTAACATGAAACTATACTAGTGAGCCATTGAAATTAGTCGTCATCCCAATTTTATTTTAACCGTGATAGTAATGGATGCTCGGTGCCCCCAAGTTGGAAGGCTGTTAAATACTGCGTCAACGGTGAGTGTGAACGAACTTATACAGAGTGATGTGATCAGTGTAGTGTACTATAAATGTCAAAGTTAATTTGGACTTTCTTTAACGATATCAAGGTTCAAATTCAAACAATCTAATAGCGTGGGGATTCACGGGGGTATGTGATTAATAGTATTATGTGCGTGGATGTGAGTGTGTGTATGTGTGCAACCTTTGGACGTCGGGCAACAACATTTTGTATTTTTTTCTTTTTTCCTCTGTTTTTACTTGGTACTGTTGTGTTTCTGTTCCTATGCGTCAACTAAATGTTTTTCTTCTTTTTTTTTTTTATTAGGTTTTGTCGTGATTGTTTTGGTGCTGTGTGGTGATATTTTATTCCTAAAAGCCTTTTAGTACAAAAACAGATGGCAAATAGATATATATTTAGTATATTTGTACAGGCGTTTAGTAGTTTCTTTTGCACTTCAGTCAGATTTGAGTATGTTAGGTCATACAAAATGTGATGAATGATGATGAACCCCAGCCGTTAATTTTTACTTCGGATATTTATAGCTCCGTGTAAAAAAAATCTTATACCCTTTGGCTTCTACGTCACAAGTTAAAGTTGTCTTCATTGTTATTGAATTCCAAGTCTTTATATCATCATCATCACCAGCCTATTTTACGTCCCACTGCTGGGCACAGACCTCCTCTCAGAGTGAGAGGGCTTGGGCTATAGTTCCCACGCGGGCCCAGTGCGGATTGGGAACTTCACACACATCATTGAATTGCTTCCTTCGCAGGTGTGTGCCGGTTTCCTCACGATGTTTTCCTTCACCGAAAAGCCCATGATAAATTACAAATTTAATTCCGAACATAAATTCCGAAAAACTCAGAGGTGCAAGCCGGGGTTTGAACCCATGACACTCTGCTTGAGAGGCCATAGGTCAAACCACAAGGCTATCACGGCTTCAAGTCTTTATATACAGATTTGTATTTGTTTCAGTATAACAAAAAAGAATTGGTCAAACTTACTCAAAAATTTTAGTTGTGATATAAAGCTGTGTTGAGTATTCTTTTCAATTTCATGTTTTTGATTATCTTCAGTCTTATCTTCCATAAGAGTTGCTCGAGATTCTGAATCATTATTTACATTAAAAGTAAGTACGCGAGGAAGTCAGTACTAAAGATCAAGCAATGCATGTACTTAACTAAAAATATTTATTATGTAGGTATGTATTATTGGGTCTATGTATTATTGGAATCCAAAATATCCAAACACAAACATACCGAGCTAACGTTTCGTATCGTAGTCGTAGGCCTATTTAAATGTATTAGTTTTTGAAGATGTTCCAAATTTGACACTCATAACGATATCCAATTCGATGTCGTAATGGCATTACGTAAAAATAAAAAATCATCATGGGACAAATTGACACAAATTGACCTAGTCCCAAACTAGGCAAAGCCTGTACTATGGGTACTAGACAACGGATAAACATACTTATATAGATAAATACATACTTATATACATATTAAACATCCAAGACCCGAGAACAAACATTCGTATTCAGCATACAAACATCTGCCCCGACCGGGATTCGAACCCGGGACCTCAAGCTTCGTAGTCAGGGTCGCTAACCACTAGGCCATCCGGTCGTCAAACCGTTACTAAAATATTCATAGTAAAACTGGTTATCGTAATACAGGTCCCTAATTCACCAACCAGTTTGCAGATGCGTTGCCAACCTAGAGAGCTAAGATGAAATGCATCTTGTGCCCGTAATTACACAAGCTGTCCTAATCTCCTCACCGGAACACATCAGTGGAAGCGCAGCGGCAGGATTAGCGAGTAAGATGGTGTTAACGATCCGGACGGACCTCGCACAAGGTCCTACCACCCACAAACCCGCATCTATGTTGAAAGTTGGCACTGTACCTTCGTCTTCTAAGAGTATCTTCTCCAAATTGGGGTCTAACTGTCTTTTGATTTTAGCTATTTCTGCTTGAACATCTTTGGATGAAACATCAGCCCATCGGTAGAATGCCAGCGCTTTACCTGCTTCCTAGAAAGCAAAAAAAAAACCTTCATCTTGGTATCAAGTACACAATGTCAAACTTCTAAATACTTACTATTAGAGGGTTCCGCACATCAAAAGGAAAAACGGTACCCTTATAGGAGCACTTATATGTCCATCTGCCTGTCTGTGTCTCAAGACCCTTTTTCTCTGGAATCCGTGAAGGCAGCATGCTGAGATTGATATCAAATACTCAAACCTACATTCCCTTGAAGCTGTGAAAAAATCAAACTTCTAAGTCGACGCAATCAAAAGATACAGTCATTAAAAAGGTTGTTTCCATACAAACTGCCGTACCCTGAAAACCTAAAGGGTACTTCCAGTTGTCCTAGAAACTTGAAATTTAATAGTATGAAGGTAGCTCTTATGGCACAACTCGAAAAAATCTTAAAATCTGAAATTTTTATGCTGTCTGTATATTATGTCACAGCCCAATATAAAATGACCCCACACTGCGTACATTTTGCTTAGGAGCAGGCCTCTGCTAACACTGGACAACTTAAAACACTGGAGGAAAGCGGGAAAATCTTTGTACGGAACCCTCGGTGCGCGAGTCCGACTCGCACTTGGCCGATTTTGTATAACATTTTGATGATTTCAATTTATATCAGAGGAAGGACTACCGATTAGGCCGAAACATGTCGAGCTATACTAGACAGACATACGTGAGTTATACGTTTATTTCACTATAAGATCGTGTCAGCAGTGCCCTAAGCACGACTTGTCGAATCCTGCGTTACGTTACGGTTATCGTATCGAGATCGAGAAATCTCATACAAAATTTTAGTTCCAAATACGCTCACGGGCGGGCGCTGTTTCAAACGTCATACAAACTCGTTCTAGTTTACTATTCGAGTTTACGTGATGCAGGATTCGACAAGTCGTGCTTAGGGCACTGTATGGTCACCCTGCCTGTATAGGCATTGCTATACAAAGAGGCAACGCCACCAGCCTTTTGGGCACCTTGCCCCGAGGTTGCGGACTCGGGGACGTTTTCCATTTTAGGTTCTAAATTTAATTATTGTTATTATTATTCTTTTTGTTTTTGTTTGTTTTGTTGTAATAAATTTTTCATCCTGCTAACAACAGAGAGATGCAAGTTCTGTGTAGCAGACTTTTTCTAATACCTCATTAGTAACAAGTACCTACTTCTCTGATATCTTGTAACACGATCACGATTCTGATAACGCGAGAGTTGTCATAACAGAGTTCCAGACGAAAAATATTTACACTAAAGATCTAAAACCTTAAAACTACAACATGGATAAGTTGAAAAACACCTGACATTATTATTTCCAAGTCCAATGAACTTCTATTGATAAACCACATTTGAATCAGTCTATCCGTTGATATACAGACAAAGTACACGCAAGTAGGTAGTTACTTGCGTGTACTTTATCTGTATTAAGTTTAATACCTTGTATTTTGCGTTGGGTAAAGAAATAAAATCCCAAGTGCAAGTCGGACTCGCGCACGAGGGTTCTGTTTTTTAGTAGTAGGGTAGTGTTTTAAGAAGTCCAGTGTTAGCAGAGCCCTGCTCCTAAGCAAAATGTACGCAGTGTGGGGTCATCCTATATTAGTCCTTAAATCTACAGACAGACATAAAAAAATTAGATTTTGAGAATTTTCTGAGTGGTTGTGCTATAAGAGCTACCTTCATACCAAATTTCAAGTTTCTAGGACAGCTAGAAGTACCCTTTAGGATTTCACGGTACGGCAATTTGTGTGGAAATAACCTTTTTAATGACTGTATCTTTTGATTGCATTGTCATAGAGGTTTGATTTTTTTCAATGCTTCAAGGGACTGCAGGCTTCGTAAGCAAGTAATCGATATTACTTTCAGCGTGCTACCTCCACGCGTTCCAGAGAAACAGGGTCTAGACAGACAGACGGACAACAAAGTGATACTATAAGGATTCCGTTTTTCCCTTTGAGGTGCGGAACTCTAAAAAAAATGAGACAGCTATGACACGTTTGTCGACGTCAAGGGACTTCGTAGATATGCAGAACACAGGTCAAACTCATAGAACCCCTCTTTTTCCATCGGGGTTTAAAATGGACGAACCTCATCTCTCCCAACCAGTAGCAAGTAGATCGGAGATTCCTTCATTATCATCAGCAGGATGATGCTGAGGATGGACAAAGCCACTGAGATGTGGACAACCGTGTGGTAGGAGAAGTAGCCTCCAAGCACGTAGGATAGCAAAATGCCAAGGAAGAAACCGGGACCTGAAATGAAAGGCATTTAAATATCAAGAACTTTTCCTGGGGGTAAGGATGCGCTCGGGCTCCACAAGGAGCTGAGCAAACGCCTGAAAGAGGCAACAGGCGAACCTCGCGCGGGTAGCTTTCTCGCACAAAGAATTGCTATTGCAATTCAGCGCGGGAATGCTGCCTGCGTGATGGGCACCCTGCCGAGAGGTCCAGGTTTGGTAGGTATTTAACTTTTAATTTTTTAGGTTAGTTTTATTTTTAATATTTTAATTTACTTTGTAGGTAGTGTTAGTCCATTGTACATTTGTTTTAAATAAATAGTATAATTATAGTTTTTCTTTACATTGAAAAAATAACTTTTCTTAAAATCTTTATTTAATGATGCATATTTGTTTTATACGACGAAGAAGGCAATCGAGCAAGTGAGTCACCTGATGGTAAGTGATCACCACTGCCCGTAGACACCCACAACCTAAGGGGGTTTGCAGACGCGTTGCCAACCTCAGAGAGCTAAGATGAAATGCCTCTTCTGCCCGCTATACAGCGGCCGTCTTACTCTCCACACCGGAACACAACAGGGCAAGCACTGCTACTTAGCGGTAAGATTAGCGAGTAAGATGGTGGTAGCGGTCCGGAGGACCTCGCACAAGGTCCTATCCAGAGTTTCGGACGCGACGTTGCGTCCATGGTCTCGAAGGGACGTCGAGGTATTTAAATATGATGAAAATATGATTAAGTCCCGAGTATTATAATATCATAGTATCATAATATTATAGTATCATAATATCATAGTATCATAATATCATAATATCATAGTACCATAATAAATAATGTACTTAACTTGTTTTTAGAAAAAATGACTTTGTGCTAAGTTTCTTGCGGCACATTTTTCTTGGCAATCATGGTCTTTCCGAAAGCGCTGGTAGACTCAAAAAAACGACTTGTGAAACAGCATTAAACTGTCTATTTGCTGAATAAAATTTTGAATTTTGAATTCTTGAACTTACCAGGACAGGCAGACATGGCACCTCTGATCCCGTCTTCTGCTATTTCCGTGATGTAGATGGGCGAAGCAGCCTGCCCAGCTGCACCAATTCCAGAGATTGCCATTGCTACCAGGACTACCATCCCGTCCGAGGTTACGGAGATCAACGTCCATGCAATCTAAAGAAGGGTACCAAGCCAGTACGTCAATTGACAACATTTCATAGTTTTGAGACTATAATTTGATTAATTGTCTGTATTCTACTTTGAAAGAGGAGCAAACCTACGATTTTAAATTTTCATTAGGACTTGTAATTAATTTATTATTAATTTATTAAAAGGTACTTATTTCAAAAGGACGTAACTCCGAAACTACGCTAGGATGGATCAATTGCCTTTGTCTTGTCAGGATCAAAATAACAAAACCAAGATGTTAAATTTATCTGACATTGTCAAACCTACGTGTGATTGTTACTTATTGAGAATTTGGCGGGAAACCGATGAGAGTGGATCGTGTCGTTAATTGAATTTTAGTTTCTGTGCTTAATGTTGTTTGGTGGATAATAAAGATAGTGTATTATACAACAAATTGACGTGAAAGGGCCCAGCAAATGAAGAATTCAAGTGAAAACGCGTATTCCCTCTGTTTGTGACCCCCAAATATCCGCCGGCTGCTGCTCGCCGTAGCTCGCCGTAAAGTACACTATCGCTTTACGGAAGGCATAAGCAGTTGACAGGACGTGACTAGGACAGACTTACACAACTCTGACGATGACAGGACTTTAATATACAGAAATTTACAAAACACATCAGACGTGGCTGTATGGACTCAGTTCCTTTGCCTATCCCTTATGGGATGAATTAAATAAAAAAAAAATTGTTACTTATTTTTTTTTTCGTGAAAAAGGCAAAAGTATTACATCCATTCTTGCGCCGCTTTGGTAGAATTGGTAATTTTATTTTATTCAAAAAAATAATTGTATTTAAAAAAATAAGTAATATAACTGTTCAAGTATAGATTTGTGTAATTTAGTTCCGACGTTTACCGACAGATGACGCTGCCCTCCGATTCTTACATGCTAACGATGTGTTGTCTTAGAAAGCAGACATAATTTAAGGTTTTTTGTATGAATGAAGCTTGTTAAAGAGAGATGGAAACAATATAGTGTTTTTAGTAAAATATTGTTTTTCATTGAGAGACCACAGGTACAACCTCGTACATTTTTATAAATATAGTGTTGTGCTCAGGAGGCAAAGCCCTTTCGATACCTATATTAATTTCCAGGTGTGAAAAATATGAAATGTTGTCAATTGCGATTTGACAAGCAGGCACTTGGCGACGCACGATATCCTGGCCCCCATTTCACCAAATTTACAATTGTCAGCTTACAATGAGAATTCAAACTACATTTCTTTGCCAATATGAAGCGCTCTAAAACAAAAGCTCTTCAAGTCAGCAGTTGATACCGAATTGTCAGCTTACAATGAGAATTCAAACTACATTTCTTTGCCAGTATGAAGCGCGCTAAAACAAAAGCTCTTCAAGTCAGCAGTTGATACCGAATTGTCAGCTTAAAATGACAATTCAAACTACATTTCTTTATCAGTATGAAGCGCTCAAAAACAAAAGCTCTTCAAGTCAGCAGTTGATACCGTTGTCAGCTTACAATGAGAATTCAAACTACATTTCTTTGCCAGTATGAAGCGCGCTAAAACAAAAGCTCTTCAAGTCAGCAGTTGATACCGAATTGTCAGCTTACAATGAGAATTCAAACCACATTTCTTTGCCAGTATGAAGCGCTCTAAAACAAAAGCTCTTCAAGTCAGCAGTTGATACCGAATTGTCAGCTTACAATGAGAATTCAAACTACATTTCTTTGCCAGTATGAAGCGCTCTAAAACAAAAGCTTTTCAAGTCAGCAGTTGATACCGAATTGTCAGCTTACAATGAGAATTCAAACTACATTTCTTTGCCAGTATGAAGCGCGCTAAAACAAAAGCTCTTCAAGTCAACAATTGTCACCGAATTGTCATTGAAAACTGAAATTTGTAAATTTGGTGAAACAGGGGCCTGACCTTTATTCGCCTAAAAATTAAGAGCTACTTACAACAAACGGCAGTCCAAAGAACACAGTAGCGTACTTTCTTCCCAGCTTATTGTAAACCGTCCCACAGAACGGCGAGACCACCAGCGCACCAGCATTTACCAGACTCCCGAACAGCGATATTTCGAGGGTGGTCATTGGTTTCGTCAGAACTGTCGAATTGGAGGAGAATACTCCAGCAGTGTTGGATGGCCAGCCCATTACAAAACCTGTCATTGTTGCTTGGAAGGCAACTGGAACATTAGATGGTAACGTTAGTCAACTGATTATTGTATAGATTCAGGCGTAACTTTGCGGAGGTACATGTTACAAGTAATGGATTAAATTAGTTAGCTCCTCCGCGAAGTAGTGCAGTATAGTCATGGAAAGTAGCTTCGTCTGCGCTGAGTATTTATTTTCACGCAATTAAATTTCCCGCCCTCCTTCCGCAAATACAAAATCAAAAATAATCAACGCAAACGCTACTAAGCCCACAACCCAAACTGCCACCACCACTAAATATTTTGACTGACGGTCGGGGTGTCAACATCAACGACGTCCGCCGAGAATGCCTCGGAGAGAGGCGAAACACGTGTCCGGTACTATTTACTGGTAACTAGACATGTTCTTCCAGTGTACCCGCAGTGGAGTTCCGCAGGGCAGTATTTTCGGACCGCTTTTATTTTTAGTATATATAAACGATTTAAATGAATCTATAAACCACGATTGCATTTTGTTCGCAGACGACACCTCTATAATAGTTAAAAAAACACATTCAAAAGACTTCGAAACTGATATAAACACGGCTTTAAAAAATGTAATTGATTGGCTAAACTGTAATAACTTACACATCAATCTAAATAAAACCAAATTGATGCAGTTTAGAACTCACAAAGCTAAAAAAATCAATTTAAAAATAAAACATGATAATGAGAGTGTTGAGGAAGTGAACAGTGCTTTATTTTTGGGTATCCATTTAGACACACACTGGAACTGGAGAGAGCATGTTGATGTAACTTGTAAATATATATATATATATTTGCGTTGTGGCGAATAAAGCAGACGGTATCATCAAAATCGGTTTTGATGACATATCACGGCTACATCAAATCAGTTCTAAGATATGGCATCATCATGTTGGGAGACTCTGCAGATGCAGATCGCGTATTTATCACACAGAAAAAATGCATTAGAACCATCTGTGGAGCAGGGCGCCGTGAATCATGTCAACCTCTGTTTAAAAAACTCAACCTGCTACCTGTCTATATGTCTACGAAGCAGCAGTTTTTGTAAAGAATAATATGGAACTTTTCCCTTCTGCAGATAAAGTGACAAACAGGTCTCATAGACGACATCAGGTAGTTATCCCCCCTCATAAACTCATGTTGAGGAAAAAAAGCGCTTTTCATATGTGTGCAAGAATATTAAAAAAAATCCCGGTGACACTAAAGATGCTCCCGAAATCCCAATTTAAAAATGAGTTGTATAATTTGTTATGTAATGCTTGCTTTTACAGTGTTGATGAATTTATTCATCACAAATTTTAATTGTAACTGACATAGGTATAATGCTATTTGTATGTGAATTTATTATTATTACTTTTTCTACATTTCCTTTTCTGTGTAAACACGATATACTAAAACTTAGGCCTAAATCTGTCAGTTAAATAAAATTCCAAATTGTATTAATTTTGACGATTCAGTATTATGATGAATTTATCTATTAGAGTAGAGTTAATGTTGACTTCAAAAAATTCACACGCCTCTTACCCATGGCTGAACATATTAAGGGACTGATTGTATTTATTGTAATTGTAAGACCATCCATGTAAACCATATGTTCTTGTGAAATAAATAAATCTAAGATCTAAATCTACCCTTCATATCGAGCTGTATGTTAAAACTAAAGCAGCCCATGTGAATAAGTACTTTTAGAAATACTTTCGTATGGTCATGTCTTCAGTATGACCTTTACATTTTCAATCAGATTCCATTGACACTACGTATCACAGACTCAAAAAAAATCACACATAATGTTCAAAAGATGCAACTAACCCACGAACGTTGCCAAAACTTGTATCGCTAAAGATTTGTTCATTTTGTTTTAACTTAATTAACATTACATTATACACTTTTTTATTACAATTAACTGTAAAACTTTATCACAATCATAATAATTGTCCCCTGACTGAGACAAGGAAAGGTTTCTCGACGTATTTATAAATGAATCTTTACATTGTTTTCGTTATTGTTCAACGACTTTCTTGTTTGATATTGCATTAGATTAGGTACTTAAATTATTACAATTGTAGGGATTGTAGTGAGATAGGTAACTGTAATGCTCGGTTTATATCGTGTTACATTACACTGAAAATGTTACAAGTCAGTCGCCACCTTTATACATGACATGACATGACATGTGATAATACCTTATTACGAATAAATGAGTATGAGTATAGTTCAGGTTTTTTTTCCTTTTTGAGGTACGGAAACCTAAAAAAAGGATGTGTCAATTAAATAAAACCGTTATTATATTGTTTAATACTTCTATTTTGAAAAGGCATCTAACTAATATTTACAATACAATCAGTACAACAGTACATAGCGTAAAGATATATACATTTTGAAGCCTTCCAATTTATCATAATTCATAATAATTCATCATAATTCGTTTATGATCATCGCCTTCGCGGTCTGCGCAGGAGTGTTAAGCTTTAAGATTATTCAGGACCAAAGAATGACAAAAATATACTTCATTTAAAAAAAAAACAGAGTTTCACAATTCTGTCCAAAAACCTGGATCTTAGTCATCATAGCAAATCTTCCACAAAATGTGCTCTACCTAAATAATATTATATTCACAATTCATACCTACCACAGAACACAGAACAACCCAGAACCCGCGAGCACACCTAAAAGTGAAGCAACTAAAACTACACTTAAAAATATTGTAGTTTTGCGTAGTCATTTCTGTGCACGCAGCGTGTCGTGACGTGTTTGTACGAATGACAATATTCTCGTGTCGTTCTTGCATGCAGAAATGCCGTTGGGCTTATAAAAACAGAATAGCATTATACCTAATTTAAGTAGAAACCAGTAGCGAAATCAATAAAATATGGACACAGTACGCGGCGTGCGGTTATGATTGAACGCGGCTTCTGGTTTGTTCTGTAGTCTGAGATACCTACATACATAGATCACATAGAATGTTGCGCAATAGGCTATCACAACAATTCAATTGATACAAAATTCAGTGCAATATAAATTGCAATTGCAATTAACAACATTTAAAAAAGAGGAATACCAAAAAAGAGTACTTTACAAGATAAAGCCATTGATTTCGCATTCTCAAAAGAATTCATAAAAAAGTGATTTACAACCATTAATCCCTAGTTATCCTAAAAATTGGCAGTGATATTAAGAAGCTTCTATTTTAGCTTTAAATGATTCGTGGTTAATTGCATTAGACATAATGAAAACGGGATATTGACCGCGATTACCAGGTTTGATGAGCTCCCGATATTTCGATGCAGTTACATGCATCATGATCACGGGCAAACTGCGTCGAAATATCGGGAGCTCATCAAACCTATTAGGTAATCGCTTTCAATATACCGTTTTCATCATGTCTTATAGCTTCTATTTGCTGTAAGCCTCAATAACAGCTTTATCTAAATGATTCGCGGTTAATTCTTTGGACATATTAATTACGGAATATTGACCAGCGATTACATTACTTGCTTTGGATGTTATGATATTTCGACGTAGTTACATGCATCATGATCACGGTACATTGAGAATATTGACATGATGCATGTAGTCGCAATATCGGGAGCTCATCTAAACCCAAAATTACAAAATTAATATGTCCAAAGCCTCGATAAACTTACAAATTATTGTTATAATGCAAAGATTATTAAATACGTATCAAAATTGGCTGTGTAAATGAAAATTAAATACAAAGCTTACAAGAAAATTTAGTTCTTAACTAATCAAAATCACAATAATACTTAAAAATTAGTTTTAATCGGTTCGCAGTTTTATGTGTTGATCGAGTATTTATTAACGTTACAAAATTTTCATGTAAACCAAATAAATTATTCCTTAAACGTGTAAAATTTTTCGAGCTGCATCACGGGTCCCTTTGTTTCGCAGAAAATTTTTAGTAATAATGTAATGTTTATCATAATCTTTCACTAGTCATAACTCTTTTTGCTCTGAAACCGTAACGATTTCAGGAAATTCTTGATGGTCATCCTGTAGAACTCTATAGGTTAGGTTAGGTTTATTTTTTAAAAATCCTGAACAATGAATAGTTTCAGACAAAAAAAAGTTATAGCTTAGTTATACTCACAACTTTTAATTGTATAGGAAAAAGGAAAGACCCGCGTATCAATATTGATGCATGCTGCAAAGCCGTTACTACTTTATGCTAAGTTAGTCTTCTATTCTGGCGTTTTTATAAAAATTTGGCATTGCCTTGCGACCTTTGCCAAGCGTACGAAACCACAAGACTGGTCATCAGAGACCCGAAGAGTACTAATACACTACCCCACATGGCGGCAGATGGTGAAACACAGAAATTGTCTACATCTTTAGGCAAATCTTCGGCGAATACTACTCTCAAACCCTTTGAAATCGTAGTGGAAGGCTCAAAGGTTCTGTTACCGAAGTGGATGACATCTCTTCTTTTTCTTCTGGGCTCTATGCTCCCAGGATTAGGGCAGGCATCGCAATCGGTCTTGCATAGTTCTACATCACATTGAATGATGAGATCCATCTCATCAGGGAACTTAAATGCGTTAAAGAAAGCGAACGCTATGATTGAAGCTCCTGTGTTCCCTGTCTCCCTGGTCTTCTGGAAAGCTCCAAAGATCTTAGGCTTCAGTACGCATCCGTTGCTGTCTGTCAATGGCACAACATGACGGCTATCTGAGTCTCTGGCCACGCATTCTCGTACAAATATGTCAAAACCGGCGTCTCCAGTTACAGAGACGACTAAAGTCATGATTTCTCCAATCTTGACTAAACCGTTAGCTTCCTGAGCGAAAGGTCCACGACCTGTTTGAATGTCAAGACGAGCCATTGCAGTGTCGCCGCTGAAATTGCTCGTAATCTGGTTTAACATACCAACACTCAGAGAAGACACCAATTGTTTAGTTAAGTTACCTTCCCACAAGCATCTGACTCTGCGGATGTGATCCCAAACCTCTTGGATACCCGGTTCATTTTGCAATACCAGCACATTCTCTAAGTAAGCTTGGCCTTCGTTTTCGAAATCGCTGAAGAATCTCGTACCACAAGTATTCAGGCTTACCGTGAACGAATATTTAATCTGGTTGGAGTTCTCACGGACGTATACGCATTCTGGTTCGTTGAAATGGTCCTGGGAGTAGATGATACCGTTGTAGACTTTGTTGAACTCAATGTTGATGGTCATCATCTCTTTGCCACAGTCGACGGTGATAGCGTGTATATGAGGAGGATGACGATCGTCATCATCAGGCGTTGTGGTAGTTTGAGATGACGAGCTACCATCACTTCCTTCGTCAGGGCGAGGCGGTTGCTCAGTCTGTTGTGGTTGTTCATAAGGTGGCAATGTTGTTTCATCAGGCTTGTTGGGTTGACTTGGCTGGTAGGATGGTTGTGTTGGTTGACTAGGCTGATAGCTTGGTTGGCTTGGTTGATAGCTTGGCTGAGTAGGCTGGCTGGGTTGATAAGAAGGCTGGGAAGGTTGCTGGGTCGGCTGGCTAGGCTGGCTCGGCTGATACGATGGTTGAGTAGGCTGACTAGGCACGTAAGATGGCGGGTTAGGTCTGCTTGGTTGGTAAGGAGGCTGGCTTGGTTGATAGCCAGGCTGATCTTGTTGTGGTGGTTTGTAAGACGGTTGCTCAGGCTGAGTTGGTTGGTATGTCGGATTGGGTGAAGGCTGGCTAGGCTGGTAAGGTGGGTTCGACGGGGATGGACCTTCGTTGTATGACGGTGTAGGACGATTGCCTGCTGGCGGGTAACCAGTAGGCGGAAGGTAGCTCGCAGGTTCAAAAGGTCTCGGTTTTTCTGGCTTGCCTCCATAGTACTGGCGAGCTGAAAATGCAGAAAATGATATTAAAGCTTTAGTTTAAGTAAATATCATGGGACAAATATAAATATCTTGGGACAAATTGACACCAATTGACCTAGTCCCAAACTAGGCAAAGCCTGTACTATGGGTACTAGACAACGGATAAACATACTTATATAGATAACATACTTATATACATATTAAACATCCAAGACCCGAGAACAAACATTCGTATTCATCATACAAACATCTGCCCCGACCGGGATTCGAACCCGGGACCTCAAGCTTCATAGTCAGGGTCTCTAACCACTAGGCTATTCGGTCGTCAAAAGTAAATAATGCATTTTAGGTAAAATTGTATTCAATGTTTTACAAGGTATAATTCCTAGTCCTATTACGCTATATCGAACCTTTTCTGTTCTTCTGTTGGTAAAAGCCCTGAATCCACTGAAGGAGGTTGCCGACCATCTCATCCACTTCGGCCTGACGCGCTGGACTCAGATCAGCTGCAAGACCAGGAGTCATCAGTAATGATGAGAAGACAGAACACCAAGGTTTTAGTAATGGACCAGAATATTAAAAAATACTACGAGGACCATGCTTTTGGAAAAATTACTAGTTTGAAAACGATGTTGCTGAAAGAGGGTCATGAAGAAACCCCACCAGTGGTTATCGAAAATGAATGACTACAAGATTAGTTCCAAACTGAAGATGGATTCAGATGTATTAATGAAAAATGTTGAAGGAGATACTACAAAAGATTTGAGATGACAAACTGAGGAATGTGTTAATAGAGAATCATGGTTGAATATCAGAAGAAACAATGTACCAGCAGTTAAATTATAATATAATAGGAGAAGGAAAAGGTTGATCTACAAGATACTACCACGCCAAATACACAAGTAAACCAACCAAAACTAAAAAAAAGGAAACATAAAAACTAAGGTTAATTCTATTATTATAATATTTACACTACACTGTACATTATAAATACAATTTTGTCACTATTAAGTGCTTATAATTAGCCTGAAGAGGTTTAATAATAAAATAGTAATGAAAATAAAATGAAAGAATGAAATTCCCTGATCACAATGATTATAGTCATAGTCATATAGTGAAACAATTAAGAGCCGAACCTGAGATACATGAGTATGAAATAGGTACTTTATTCGAGTAAATAAACAAGTGAACGCCTATGAGAAGAGTTATCGATATTGGGACGGTGTTGATGGAAATAACTTAATAAATTCTTTGAACCAGTTTGTATTTTGTAATAAGTATTTTTAAAAGAATAATGTATTTGGTGAAGAAACAATTGCTTGTTAAGAAGTGTTCAGCATTTTGTGAATATCAATGAACAGCAATAGCAAATGTGCAAATCGGTGATTGGAGTCTGTGATTACGTTCAGGAAGCAGAAACAAGCATAATAGTTTTATTAGTGGAATCTTCTGGATTTTTGTTTCTCCTCCCTAAAGGCCCGTGTAACATAGGTGGTGTTTAAAGCTGGTATGAAGCGTCTAATAACACGACGTCACCTGATCAGCGCACTATTGTAAATTATAGTTATAACTAGTGCGGTAGGTAATAAAAAACAGAATAATTCATTTAGAAATTATCCATTTTTGTATAATTTCGTGTAAGTAGTACCGTTTACATAATAAGAATTTTGAGTCAAATGTACTTTTGAAAAAAAATCAAATAAGTCAAATTTAGCCTGACAATACATGTTGTGTCGGACTGATTCGTAGTCCTTTCTCTGGGAGCGCACAACTCGGCGGCAGCCGACAATAACAAAAATGACGATGGACTAGGGCAGTCGTGAGCCGCTGTCAGCTGCGCCTAGTAGTCGCGCGAGCAGTCGCCGCCGAGTCGTCCGCGCTCAGAGAAAGGACTACGAATTGATCTGATCTAAATTCATGTCAAAAAAATTTTTTTTTTCTCAGTAGGTACACAGACTTGTAGCATGTGTGGGTAGCGTGCTGAAACGTCGTGTGCATGAAATGAATGCGGGTAGCATAATGGATTGAGTTCAATGTTGGTAAGTATACCATAGCATTTTTTTTTATTATAACATGGTAGGATCAGCGTCAAAAGTCGCTGGTCACTTTTGTACCTTTTCGCTCTACGTCCAGATACAGCGCGTCATACGTGATTGACAAGTGCGTTATTGCGACAAGGTACGAAGGTGATGAGCGACTTTTGACGCTGACTGCATGTACCAATGGTATTACAAGCATGTTGTAATGGAATGGTGGGGGTTATAAATGTTATAATATCATGTTTGTGTACGTACCACTCCTAGACCTTTTGCGTATACTCTCTGTAAAAACAGTTGCATATTACTACATGTCATTTTGAGGATTGTTTTACAGTTGTTTGCACGTAACGTGTGAATTTGATATGTAATTATGTGTGTAGTTTTCCTTATTAATTCAATTACTTATATACACACGAAGGAGTTAATTTTACGTTCAAACCAATTTCATGATAATGTTGAATTAAAGTTGCATTATAGGCAATATTCGATTTTTATGACAGCGGCATATTTTGAGTATTCAGCAGATATTTCTGTTGTATTTTTATTCCGCTTTCACGTAACGCAGATTTAAGTCAAGTACATAAATTGAAATAATTTTAATTTATATTAAAACAGTAAATAACTTCCAGGGCTGTGTTTTATAAAGCTACAAGTTACAATTTACAAGCGGAAATCTCATTCTATCACTTTTTATTCACTTTTTATTATTAAGAGACTTCCGCTTGTTAATTGTAACTTGTAGCTTTATAAAACACGGCGCAGGCCCTATTTCACCAATGTTACAAAAATGACAGCTTACAACATTGACTAAGTAACTTATGACATAGACTTTGGGTCTAGTACAAAATTCACGAAAAGTGTGTCCCGGTACAACACGGCATTTTTCGATGACAGCCATACGTCATAGCGCTGTCGTTCGACCAAACTAAGACTGACTGACGCTCAATTAGTGGTCTTTTTTTCAAATTAGTGGTCTTTTGGTTCGGACGTTTTCAAACGCTAACCTTCGGGTTAGCGTCGTCCACGGTGTTGGTAAGTCAATGGTTTTCAATAACAATTCGTTGTAAATTGCTGACTAGAAGAGTTATGCTTTAATGCGCTTACAAATGCGAACTTATCCCTTAAAGGGATCTCTACCAGTTAACCTTGTCATTGTAATGTAAACTAACATTTTGTAATGTTGGGGCCTGGTGTTTTAGGAAAAACCATTTTCAAATTAGATAGGATGAGAAAAAACTAATATTTTTCTTGTTTAGACACTAGGTACTCGATTACGAATTACAGCAAACAGCTTTGTAAACATTGTTTCTAGTTAACGTTTGAATTATTAATACTTACGTAAGCGAGACTGCGAGTCTGCTGCGCTCGCGCAAGCAACCAACGCGCACAGCGTTAGCACAGCGCACCACCGCGCCATCTGGAATTAACAAAATTAAAATAAATAAATATAATCTCACCGACATTGCTCAAAGAATTAGTTCGTGGAAATGGCGTTGGGCTGGCCACGTGTGGGAACGATGAACGGTGGAGCAAACGAGTCCTCGGATGGAGATCACGGACGGGGAAACGTAATGTGGCGCGTCCTGAGGCACGATGGACGGACGACCGCAAGAGGGTTGCTGGCGGCGGATGGATGCGAGGGGCCGAAGACAGAGTGCTGTGGCGCGCCATGTAAGAGGCCTATGTCCAGCAGTGGACTCCTGTAGGCTGATGATGATGATGATGAAACATAATATGAAAAAGTGCCTGGTCGACGCTACTGAGTGTCTACTTGTAGTCAACGACCAAAAGACGTCGCGATCGCTTTCGCGTTTACGGCTGAATTACTATGGGTGAATTGGCAGCGCCACTAGTGGCACGTATCGACAACAAACAACTCTCATACTATTTGTAACTTCGACGCAGACGCTTATTTTTTGGCCGTCGATTACACTAGAACTAAAGGCTCTGAACGTGTGTGAATTTGTGAAATCAGTAGATTTTGGGAGTTTCAAATCAATTCCATTTGATTTTGAACTCCCGAACCCGATTAGGTGGGCATTTGACGAAATTGAATTGGCAACCTTCGAGGATTACTTAATCCTCACAAAAGTGTTTAGTATTTACGTAGAAGGTAATTGAATAAACCAAAGAGTATCCACCATGCAAGGTGAGCTATAAATTAATTAACATTGCCATTGTTGCCTATTCAAAGAGACCTAAAACGTCTTAAAGAAAAAATGCGCAAAAGATTGCCACAAGGTTCCGCTCTAGAGCTGTGGTCACACTTAAAGTTTACCTTATACTTGGCAACGTATCCCATAAGATACCTAAATACCTGGACAGTACATAGCACAAACTTCATCTACGAATTTTTCTGCTGTTCAAAATTGTGTCATAAACCAAAGTAACTGAATGTCAAATATCATTAGCAATAGCAGTTTTAGAAAAAAATTACTTTGTGCCAAGTTTCTTGCGGCGCATTTTTCTTGGCAAACATGGTCTTTCCGAAAACGCTGGTAGACTCAAAAAAATTACGTCTAAAAGAGCATTCAACTGTCTATTTGCTGAATAAAATTTTAGATTTCAAATTTTATTTAAAAGATTTTTGATTTGAACCATTCTATATCTATAGCAGTCTTTTTGTATTTTTTTTCATTGCACATTTTGAGCAGATATAGAATCAGATGAGACTAGAATTCAGGTTTTCTCTTTGCAGTTCTCCAAAGCAAAAGGTTAAACAGCTACATTATGATCTATTGAATCAGGCGTTACTTTGCGGAGGTCCATATTTTATGAACTAAAAACAATTACTTTGCTCACCCGCGGCGTCAAGTGAAAAATAGTTATATCTGTGCGGCAAATGTATGTTTTCATGCAACCTCGCCTCCACTGCCACACGAATCAACACATGCCACACAGACCCAACTATTACCGCCAGCACTACACTATACTCTGACGCGTTTCGGCACTCTCTACCAGGCCATTATCAAAGCACCAGAACAACCGTTCAACATGCCACTATTTATACTACCACTAGTTTAATATATTTATTAGTGTGTAACACTGTGCAATACGGTGCTAGGTATTCACATATCTATTATAGCACGTGTAGTGCAGCACAGTGTGACCGCGACTCTACAGGGTGTGAAGACAACTCCATTGTGCGCACGCGGCGATATATCAAACCTGGGAATCGAACCCGCAACAATGCACAATGCGGGCATCTTACGCAATGCTTACTTTGTGAGCTTAATTTAGATATTTTGAATGCTAATTATCGTTTTTTTAGGAAGTGAAAATGTGAAAGAAGGTTTTAAGTAGTAACGGTTATGTTATAAATATTATCAGGCAATGTACTGTATGTGGTTAATTATTAATCGTCAATATACAGGGTGTTTGGTATAACGATATAGTAACTTTAAGTGGTGATACAGAGGACTATTAGAAATAGTTTGAATCCTATGTCCTGGTCCAATATGTAATAAAAACAAATTATCGAGTTTTTTAATTTTTTTTACTTTGTACCAAAAGTTAACATGAAAAATTAAATTTTAAACAAACTAAGTGTGCAAGCACTCAAATTAATTTATTTCTAATTAACGCCGCAATTAATTGAATAACCAATGAAAAAATCACAAAATCAGCCTCCCACTAATTACATATTTTTTTTATCGTTTTTGTAGGTCACCATGAGTGGTTTCTGCCAAAGAATAAACTTTATCGGCTGTGAAAAAAAAAAAACCTCAAAGGTTATTAATGTTCCAATTAGTTTAAAAACATGATTGATTTGTTTACTGTAATTAAAAACAAAAACTACGGCATAATTGCAACTACACTTGATATTCATTTCAGCACGCTACCTCCACGCATTCCAGGGAAAAAAGGGGCTTTACAGACAGACAGACAGACAGACGGACAACAAAGTAATCCAATAAGGGTTCCGTTTTCCTTTTGAAGTGCGGAACCCTAAAAACGACAAATTGCATGAGAAATAGAACGCTAAGACTGCAAAGCAAGGGAGAGCCGAGCCTGGTACATAACAATGAACTTTGTAGTACAAACAAAATGTAATAGTTACCTTACGTCACTTCACTAAACTGTATGCGCGTGCGTGGAAATCTGCTAACTGACACAGCAAACACTAAAGTGTCAAGTTGGTGCAACTCTGCAAACAGGGCGCAGGTCGCTACCGAAGTGTCAACGGTTAATGTTTATGCAAAGACCTTTCTAGGGTTCCGTACCTCAAAAGGAAAAAACGGAACCCTCATAGGATCACTTTGTTGTCCGTCTGTCTGTCTGCCTGTCAAGACCCTTTTTCTCTGGAACGCGTGGAGGTAGGATGCTGAAATTAATACCAAATACTCAAACCTGCGGTCCCTTGAAGCTGTGAAAAAATTAAGCTTCTAAGTCAACGCAATCAAAAGATACAGTCAATAAAAAAGTCGTTTCCATACAAATTGCCGTACTGTGAAAACCTAAAAGGTACTTCCAGTTGTCCTAGAAACTTGAAATTTGGTATGAAGATAGCACAACCACTACGAAAAGTCTCAAAATCTTAAATTTTATGTCTGTCTGTAGATTTTGCACACCAATATAAGTTAACCCCACACTGCGTACATTTTGCTAAGGAGCAGGGCTCTGCTAACACTGGACTTCTTAAAACACTGGGGAAAAGCGTTAAAGTCTTTCTGCGGAACCCTCGTGCGCGAGTCCGATTCGCACTTGGCCGGTTTTTTGAACCCATGATCTTAAGAAGATTTGTGGGAATTTTTGAATATTATGTCATTCGACACGGTGAACTTCTGGTATAACCACCAGTTGGGAGCTATGATTCGGACGGTCGTATTTTTTTTTATGCAACGAGGAAGGCAAACGAGCAAGTGGGTCACCTGATGGTAAGTGATCACCACTGCCCATGCCCATATACACCCGCAACCCTGGAGGGTTTTCAGATGCGTTGCCAACCCAGAGAGCTAAGATGAAATGCCTCTTGTGCCTGTAATTACACCGGCTGTCTTACTCTCCACACCGGATCACAACAGTGCAGCACTGCTGCTTAGCGGCAAGATTAGCGAGTACCACAAGGTCCTACCACCCGCAAGTTGTAGTTGTCAGTTGCCTTTCTTTTAAGAAAACTTGTTTTTTTTTATAATTGATGTGTACAATTTGACGTCCGGACGGCTTAGTGGTCAGAGAAACTGACTACGAAGCTTGAGGTCCCGGGTTCGATCCCCGGTCGACGCAGATGTCTGTGTGATGAATACGAATGTTTGCTCTCGAGTCTTAGATGTTTAATATGTATATAAGTATGTATTTATCTATATAAGTATGTTTATCCGTTGTCTAGTACCCATAGTACAGGCTTTGCCTAGTTTGGGACTAGGTCGATTGGTGTCAATTGTTCCATGATATTTTTTTTATTGCTACCTTAGTTAAAACTTTATAATCATGTCAACGAGTTCAAGGCATCAATGAATCAGAGTTATCATTGATTTTGTTTATTTTTCTTCTATTTCATCGTTCAAATAACGAAATAACAAGGTCAGAATAACGTGCTAAGGATGCTGTTAACATCAACGTTACCAATGTCATATAAATATTGCGAAATGGTTATTTACTGGTTAGCAGAGTAAATAAAGTGTTCACAGGTTGTCTCTCGAATTTTGAAGTATTTACATACTTATAAAGTAAGTAGGCCGTCTACTTACGTTACTGCTAAGTATTTATTTTACTTAGTTTTTGGTCTGATATAATACGAGTAGATGTAAGTAGACGAAAATGCAAAAAAGTGCGACGGTTATTTCATTGACTTGTCAATATTACGTTAGATGTAAGTACATGTGTATTTTATCATGAAACTGCAGTGAGACTCAATCATAATGAAAAAAAAACGGATCACTCACGTATATAAGTCGAGTTTAGCCCGACATGTTTCGGACTAATTCTTAGTCCTTCCTCTGGGAGCGCCCCACCCAGCGGCGGCGAGACGCACACTGCGCGCCTACGAATTAGTCCGAAACATGTTGGGTAAAGTCGACTTATATACGTGAGTGATTCGTTTATACATATTTCATTGTGTATTCTATGTTTATTATAATGTATTTTCATTTGCTATAAATGACAACATTTCATATTTTTGAGACTATAATTTGACTAATTGTCTGCAATCTACTTTGAAAGAGGAGCAAACCTACGATTTTAAATTTTCATTTGGATTTGTAATAAATTTATTATTAATTTATTAAAAGGTACTTATTCCAAAAGGACGTAACTCCAAAACTACGCTAGGATGGATCAATTACCTTTGTCTTGTCACGATCAAAAAAACTAAACCCAGGATGTCAAATCTGACATTGTCAAACATAATACGTGTCATGTCATATTATTGTTTGCTTGTGGTTTGTTTGAAAAAGGCAAAGGTATTACACCCATTCTTGCGTAGTTTTGGTAGAATTGGTAATTTTGTTTTATTCTCTGTAGTAACTACTTTAATGGTGGAGACCTTTTAGTTGGTATTTATTGACAACAACAATTACTAAAATTAGCAAATAGGTAAATAACTTAAAAATAACCTAATAAGACTAAAACCAAAAATAATCTAAAAATAGACCCTTTATTCTCTTGTATTTAAAAAAATAAGTGATATCATTTTTTTATAAACATAGTGGTGTGTTCAGGAGACAAAGCCCTTTCGATACCTATATTAATTTCCAGATATGAAATGTTGTCAATTATATATTTTCTTCTGTTCTTTTTCTTCATTTAATTATGGCTACCAGGTAGAATTGACAAAGGGAATTATGACTTCTGTTTTATAATTATATAACATTCACTACGCAGTCTGTCAAAGTATCATCATCATGTCAGTCGAAAGACGTCCACTGCTGGCCGGCGGCCTCCCCCGCGGCTCTCCACTCAGACCGGTCTTGTCAGGTCTACTGTCAAAGTATACTTTTTCATAATTATGTGTTATGATCCATTGACTTACCAACACTATGGGTTTCGGTTAGCGCTTGAAAACGTAGGAACCAAAAGACCACTAACCGAGCGTCAGTCAGTCTTAGTTTGGTCAAACGACAGCGCTATGGCGTATGGCTGTCATCGAAAAATGCCGTGTTGTACCGGGACACATTTTTCGTGAATTTTGTACTAGACCCAAAGTTCATGGTGTTAGTAAGTCAATGTCGTGATCGAAATGTGGATTAACCCTTTGACTCGCACTGACATCTTAATTATCTAGCAGTTAAAGCGACAAGGTACTATAGCGGCCTAAAAACCAAATTGGCTGACAGAGGGTCGAGCACGACTTTACGAAAGCTGCGTAACGTTACGGTTATCGTATCGAGATCGAGAAACCTCATACTAAATTTTAGTTTCAAATACGCTCACGGGCGGGCGCTGTTCCAAACGTCATACAAACTCGACAACGTTTACTATTAATTCGACTTTACGTTACGCAGCATTCGTAAAGTCCTGCTCGACCCTCTGTAGTAGGCTGAGCACGAAGTTTTCGAATCCTGCGTAACATTACGTTATCGTATCGAACGAAATCGAGAAACCTCATTATAAATTTTATTTCCAAATACTCTCACGGGCGGGCGCTGTTCCAAACGTCATACAAATTTCTCGATAACGTTTACTACTCGATTACGTTACGCAGGTTTCGAATATTCGTACTCGGGCCTCTGTACATAATGTCTGAGTCACGTTTGAACAACTATCTGGTAACTATGTTAACATCCTATTGTTGTCTGAATCATTAACTGTACTACTCAGGGACGCCAATAAATATTTTTAATCGTGTTTTTTTTTCTCAAATTGAGCTTATAATCCAAACTGGTATCGCTCGCCAGCTGTTTGAAAGCCTATTCAAACCAACAACATCCTTAACTCCTCACATCAAAGTCGTTTTCAGCTTAACAAACTCACAACATACGCTCTTTTAGTCACACTTGCGAATGCGCGTGTATTCAAAATCGATTAGTAACTCTGTTACGAGAGATAGAAAGTTCATATTTGGCTAACTTAGAAAGAGTGTTATGCTTTTTTGATTGGCGGCCAGTAAATTGTGAATGTAAGTATTGTTTTGAATGGTTTGGGTATTGCAGTGACCTCTAGTTGCGTAATGAAATGTCAAAGTTTATGGGCTGTGTGCGAGCGTTTGGAACGCGCGTTTTAAAAATAGTTCTGTCATGTCTTCAACCGTTTATTTGGCAGAACTGAATAAAAAAGTTTTCTGTTAAAAATACAATTTTTAATACAAGTCGCTTTTTGCAGACTGCACTTTTTGTTGACTGTACTTACTTGTATTGTCATCCAACTTATATTATTCCATATCTGTGCCAAATTTCAAGTCAATCCGACCACTGGTAGTGAGTTAAATTCAACTTGCAAAATTTGACCCGAATATTACGTACATAACTATAATACATACATTGCAAGTTAATAGGTATAACAAAAACGAATTCCAGTCTGTTGATTTTATGTATTAAAGTGTATTTTTACTCGACATACAGTATAAGGCTTAAAATGGCTGTAGTTATCTTAATTCTAGGGGTCCTTGCGGATACACTTCGACCCAGTGGGATCTTTTGTGCATTATGGCTGTATTTAAACTAATTTATTACCAGCTTATTGATTGTCATCTTAATTAATGTGTTAGCAATTACCAACTTAACTTACCAACAAAACATGCATCTATTGATTTTAAAACTTAGTACTTACTATAAAAAAAAACATGTACGTATACATATGCAACCTAATAAGAATCGAATTGTTAAAACGTGCTGATTTTCATTTGTTATTTTGTTTTACTTTTCTGGATTATTCACTAAAAAAAAACGCTCGCTTGTGTTAACTCAAAACGCAGCGTCCGAACCGCCCGTACACCAAACCCATTCAAAGTCATACATCGATGCTAGTCATCCGTTACATAAACACACCAAACTTCTCATGCATTTTATACGCATTACATAACACTTTGTTATTTACACAAATACTAGGAAACGCACGGAGCGTTGCATTCTTAGGAACATGCACAGAAACTTTGTATGGAAATAATGGGCAGAGAAATAGTAAGTATTTATAACCTAACCAACTTATAAAACTTGAAAAACCCAAGGCATTTTCATTTCAGAGTTTTGTGTCTCAGAAACAGCTGAACCAATTTTCACGGAACTTAGCTAAGAACCATCTCTATCCACTCAATTGCTTTTGGCAACTAGAGTTGCCTGTCAACGCTCATATTTTGTTATAAATAGAGTTCAACTCAAAATTCAAAGCAAGTGAGTGGCTATTAAACTAAGTAGCTTTCGATTAAAAAGAGCCGCGTCGAAATCCGTATATCCAAGTGTACATTTTACTATGGTTGTATCTTACTGTGTATGCCACGCAACTTTAACATATTATAGATTTTTTAACCGACTTCAAAAAAAGGAGGAGGTTCTCAATTCGTAGGGATGTTATTTTTATGTATGTCCCCGATACGATAACGTTACTACTCGATTACGTCACGTAGGATTCGAATATTCGTGCTCAGGGTATAGTGTCATGGCATAACCTTCCTAATTGACTGAGGCACCCTAAAAAGGAATACCGGACTTTTCAATAAACGCATTTCACTTTGCAAAGACGAATGCAGATGGCGATAAGCCAAATCTAGTTAAACTTTCTCCAGACCATAGTCAGATGCGTCACGAGCTTGTTAGTAACCCTGGGAACCTAGGTTACGATAGGTACTAGTCATCATCTTATTTAAGAGTCTCTTGTCCATGCAGTTCTCCAGTCCGTTCTTTCCAATGCTAGTTCTTTCACCTCCCGATACGACACAACGTCTATCTTCTTTTTTATTTGATCTAAATACTCTATCCTCGGCCTTCCCCTTCCTCTCTTTCCTTCTATAATTTTCAGTATCAGATCATCGTGTCGTACCAAATGGCCCACCATTTTCCCTCTCCTAGTCTCCGCCACATTCAAAATACTTCTTCCCTCCCCAACTCTTTCCAAGACCCTCTAATGGTGACTCTAGGTACGAGTACAATACCAAATATAAGAAGTTTTTCTAAGGTTCCATAGATAATTAATTAATTACTAACCATGTTGGAAGTCTTAAATAAATCGCGAGTCCTCTAAGATCACTAGTGCCTAGTGAGATCGATGTTGTCATTATCCACCAATGAGAGACAAAGTACTAAATAAATAATAAATATCATGAGACAAATTGACACCAATTGACCTAGTCCCAAACTAGGCAAAGCCTGTACTATGGGTACTGGACAACGGATAAACATACTTATATAGGTAAATACATACTTATATACATATTAAAAATCCAAGACCCGAAAACAAATATTCGTGTTCATCATACAAACATCTGCCCGACCGGGTTTCGAACCCGGGACCTCAAGTTTCATAGTCAAGGTCTCTAACCACTAGGCTATTCGGTCGTCGAGTACTAGTACTGCCCTGATTGATGGAAATTAGACCTCACTCGACAGACACCTGCAATCCTCGCGGATTTTTAACTCACGACAACCATCTTTAGTGTCATTTACCCTATTATATTTATTTATTCATTTCTACCATTGACTTACCAACACCATGGACTTCGGGTTATCGCTTGAAAACGTCCGAACTAAAAGACCACTAAATTACAAAAATTACCACTAATCGAGCGTCAGTCAGTCTTAGTTTGGTCGAACGACAGCGATATGACGTATGGCTGTCATCGAAAAATGCCGTGATGTACTGGGACACATTTTTCGTGAACTTTGTACTACACCCAAAGTCCATGGTGTTAATAAGTCAGTGATTTCTACACAAATGAAACTTGCCATTGCACGTGGCGTCTGTGTGAAACACTCGCATTCATTCAGGGTATGGGTATTCATCGGTCCCAATATTACCATCAAACCATTCACGCCGTGACGCAATCGAACAATCGATCATCGAGTCGATCATTCGATGTATCGATTGTGGTCGAGTTTCCTAATACGGATGAAATGAGATGTTAGGTAACGTGATAAATCGATTGATTGTTGAAATTGTTACGATCGTATTAACGTTATTGTGACAAGATTCATGCATCGTGTGACATGTTTATGATGATCAAGATTACTGGAAGTAATTTTAGCATACTAGAACTAGACTCGATAAGAAATACATATCGTGAAACAATTGACCTCAATTGACCTAGTTCCAAACTAGTCACAGTCTGTAATTTGGATACTAAACAACGGATATAAAGCACACTATAATAATATAGATACAAACTTTTATACATATTCAATGAAACATTCCAGACACACGTATATAAGTTATACTCTCCAGGAGGAAGGACTGGGTAATCTTGGCTTATGTATTATGTGAGTGACGAGTTTATTAACCGACAATACAACTGCTGAATTACGAGGGGCGGCTGAAAAGTAATCTACCTAACAATGAAACAAAAGACTGTCGTGGCTAATTTTTTTTTGTTTTTCTATATAGTCCCCTGCTAGTAAAATGCACTTATTAAATTTTTCAAATATTGAATTTAAACCATTAAAAAAAATCTTTCGGTTTGTCGTCAAAAAAGTCAGTAACCGCAGCCTTCATTTCGTCATCGGTCATAAATCTTCGTCCCCGGAGGTCTTTCTTGAGAAGTCTAAACAGAAAATAGTCACAGGGGGCTAAATCTGGACTATAAGGGGGTTGGCCAATGGTTTCGAAGCCATTGTCTTTAATTGCTAGCTTCGTTGTGCGGGCGGTATGCACTGGTGCGTTATCGTGCAAAATCAGAATTCCTTTGCTTAGTTTACCTCGCCGTTTTTCTTTTATTGTCTCTCTTAGTTGATATAGTAAGTTTGAGTAATAATCAGCATTCATTGTAGTTTTTTTCGGTAAATAATCTATGAGCAAAATCCCTTCTGTGTCCCAAAAGATTGTAGCCATAAGTTTACCTGCCGATGGACAGACCTTGAATTTCCGAGGCGGCTTCTCATCCTTAAATTTCCACTGTAACGACTCTTGCTTACTTTCCGGGTCCCATTGTCGAATCCAAGTCTCATCACATGTTACAATTCTAGAAATTATTTCTTCTTCTTTCCTTCGACTCATGTCCAAAAACTCTTCACAACATTTGACACGCCTCTCCATGTCAAATGCAGTCCATTCTGGGGACCCAACGTACACTAACCTTGGACATGTTCAAATGCTCACGAATTATTTCATTGACTCGCTCTTTACTGACGCCCACGTCTCTAGCTATCTCCCACTGCTTCACTCGTCGGTCCTCTAATATAATTTTTTTCACCCTGGCTACATTTTCATCGGTGACGGCCGAAACTGGTCTTCCGCTACGAGGATCATCTTCCAGGCTCTCACGACATAACTTAAACTGCTTTGACCAAAACTTTATAAGAAATTTGGAAGAACACGAACTGCCAAACACACGTAACATACGCTGTCTGATCTCCGAAGGCATATTCCCTTCTTTAGTCAAAAACTTAATCATCGCACGCTGCTCGATTTTATCCATTTTCATTTTTTCTACCGACATGTTTGAAACAATTGTAGGAGACAAATAAACGTGATGCAATAAACAAATGAATGTAATACATTTTTAAAATAGAATAACAAACGAACATAAATCCATACCAGCCAGCATTATTTTTGTATATATTTCTGACCAAGGAGATTACTTATCAGCCGCCCCTCGTACGTGCCTATAAAATTTGAGGGTTGCCCTCGATTTTCCTGAGATCCCATCATCAGATCATGATTTGGTGACAGTGGGACCACCTCAGGAGTATACCCTTTCGAATAAAAGAAGAATTTTAAAAATCGGTCTACAATTGACGGAGTAATCGATGAAAATACATAAAAGAAAAAAAACATACAGTGGAACGTAGAACCTCCTCCTTTTTTGAAATCGGTTAAAAAGGAGGAGGTTCTCAGTTCGCCGGATTTTTTTTTTCACTATGGTTGAGTCTCACGGTAGTTCCATATTAAAATAAATTTGATGTTATAATACACTTACTGTATTTTTTTTAAACACGATAAGACGAGTGTTTACTATTCATTAACCTACCTGCATGCTTTCGTCTGACCTCTCTCCAAATTACATAGCTCATAACCACATATTGGTACAAAACAGCAATTAGTAATATTCCGTTTTGCATTCAATTACAGTTATTTAGTGAAATTGCACTATCACTCGCGTTTGAACTGGCAATTAACGGCTGTAAATTTAGCATAAAAACTAACGTGTTTTACATTTTTTTTTGATATACGATTTGGTATCCGGAAGTCTACTATGTGAACTTTTTATAGTGTGTAAAATTCATTAACGTTTACACAGTAAGGTGGCACAGAGGGTCGCGCATGACTTTTCGAATCCTGCGTCACGTAAATTCGAATGGTAAACGCTATCGAGTTTGTATGACGTTTGGAACAGCGCCCGCCCGTGAGCGTATTTGGAACTAAAATTTAATATGAGGTTTCTCGATCTCGATACGATAACCGTAACTTTACGCAGTATTCGAAAAGTCGTGCTCGACCCTCGGAATTCACATTACATTCTTACAGACACGTATGGAGACGGTCCATAATAAATTGTAATTATGAGAGAGCATACTGGAACAGAAAGCTTGTGCCAGAAATGGAACGTATTATTTTATGAATAAGAAACGTCTGAATCGACCTCGACATTAAAAATTTTCATTCAATTTCTATGGTATAATCGAGAAAAACTAAAAAAAAATGCAACCAACAAACAAATGGTCAGAAGGAATGTACGCTCTTAACAAATTGAGACTGGATTACAAGGACAACAAGCTCTGAACTAACGAAGTATTTTACAATGCCTTTAATTTCCTATATCACTATCGTTACCCACGACATTCGTCGTATTTTTCTCACCGTATCGCTTGCTCGGTTAGTACTTGAGTAATTGCCACAAAAACGGTTCGTGTGACCAGACCACGCACTACGTGACAGATATGGCACAATGTAATTGTACGTTGTAATTATGTGGAACTGATGGATGGTTAGTAGAGTGCCGAAATTCAGTAAGAAAAAAGGAAAGAGTTATGATCTGAAGATCATTGTGTAAGTAAAGAAGATTATAATTCGTAAAATGCAGTAGGAATGTCCTCAAAAATGTTGTTAAGGAGTTTCAGCAAAAATTTAGAGTTGCCTAAAAATTAAAAAGCATGTTGTTTTTTTTCTGAAATCATCGCCAAAAATCACTCATTCAAAGTTTGGTCATTGACCGAGCGAACGAGGTGAGCGAAACGTTTCAATTTCAGCTTGGACAACACTTCTCTCGTATGTCCGCTGTCTGTCCGGCTGTTCTCCTCTACAGGTCGCATTTCTAAACCGATTCTCGTGAAAGCGTTCAGGTAAGTATGTATGTAATTGTAGAAAGCAAGACCTAAGCCCTCCTAAACCTACACGTACAACTCGCGCGGCGCTCTGTTGCATCCCTTGCAATAGGTTTTTTACACGACTGCCCAATGAAAAAGAGTGAATTGTTTTTTAAGACTAAGTTCGGTCTAGCGAGCCACATTATTAGGGCTCATAATAGTATATAAGTTTTATTTTACGTTAAGTCTTGTAAATATTTTAAAAAAGTATGTAAAATTGCTATAGTCGGGGTTGCCGTCATCGAAATCGATGTGGAGGACTATTATATATATAGTACCTATATAGTACATAGTGTCGCAAACCTAAAGCTAACCTTTTTTAATACACTTTCTTTATTGTTTTTTGGGTGTGTTTTTTTTGCTTATGTCGTTGTCTTGTAGTTGTCTTCTGGTATTGTATCAAAGCGAAAGATTTAAGTTATTATTATATTATTCCATATCTTTAAAACGGTGCCCTATTCATTATAAAGTCCATTTCTATTTATCCCCATTTTCAGCAGTAACACCTAGTTATATTTACGGATAAAACGAAAGAAACAAGGAAGTTTCGTAATATTCGTCGTTTGTCTTTGGTTACTTGTAAGATTAAGTTGTGAAAGCAATGTATAAGTTGTCAATTACGTATGCAATATTGTTCACCGAATTATTAATAGCCACGACTCATCGTAACATTACATAATCTGCAGTATTGATTGTGCCTTGATTGGGATTACGATGGACATCTAGAAAATATTTAAGAGAAAGGTCAACTTTAAGGCGAAAACAGTCGCTAAACATAGTAATGAATATAATTTGAAAGGGAACCCTTGTGTTAATAAGTTCGCGAAAAACCTAAGAAATAATATATTTCATGATCTGAATTGGAATATCTTTCTGTATTTTTTTTCCAATTCCTTATTATTTTTACCGTTTTCCCGTGAATGTCAATTATACTTTTAATAAACTCACTGAAACATGAATACCTACACACACAAAAATACCAGAAAAATGCCAACCCCGGGAATCGAACCCGGATCCTCGGCATTTAAAATGCCAATCTTGGTGTAAGGGAATGGCATGCGATCCGGAGTGTCGCGGATCCGGGTTCGATTCCCGCGGTTGGCATTTTTCTGTTTTTTTTTTCTGTGTATTCATGTTTCAGTGAGTTTATTAAAAGTATAATAATATTTTTTTTTCTTTCCTCGCGGTTTTTACCAGGTTGTTGCTCCATTTTGTAGTAAACTACGCGTGCTTGTACGCTCAAGGTCATTGAAAGCTGGTTTCGCCTTAAAATGTGAAGGCTTGTCATTAATGTCAGGTGTTATAGGAAAATAATTAACGTCATCTCAACGGTTATGGGAAGCTCCTTAAAACAAGGTTGTTAAAGTTATGAGGACGAGAAAACGATAATTTTAATGGGGCCGATGAATTACTTATTGCCACACCCCGCAATGAGGTCGGCAAACCTGTGGCAGTTGTTTTTTATACGACAAAGAAGGCAAACGCGCAAGTGGGTCACCTGAGATAGACCTCGGGGGTTTGCAGATGCGTTGCCAACGTAGAGAGCTAGGATGAAATGCCTCTTGTGCCCGTAATTACACCGGCTGTCTTACTCTCCACACCGGAACACAACAGTGCGAGCACTGCTGCTTAGCGGCAGGATTGGCGAGTAAGATGGTGGTAGCGATCCGGACGGAGCTCGCACAAGGTCCTTCCACCAGAAAAAGTTGTACGTCGGAGTCAACAATATGCAGTACCAATAATAATCATCATTGGCCTTTTTCCGTTTCACTCCTAGGCACAGGCCGAGCTACACTAATACAATACAATACAAATATTCTTTATTGAAAACCACAAAACAGTACAAGGAGATTACAGAAAACATGTATGGTAGACAATAGGCGGTCTCTTACAGACAAGCAAAATACAGAAAGCAAGATGAAGAGGCTAATATTTCATTTTAATAAGAGTACCTGCACTAGAGTCACTCAGGTGTAGAGTCTTACGTTACAAAAACGACAAAATTCAATAATATGACTCCCATTCGAGTTGCAAATCGATTCGCTTGGCTAAGCATTAACATATAAAACCACTGGTTTCCCAAACGGAAAGAATCCTCATATTTATGTCAAATAATAAGAAATTTCATGGTGCATACGACGCATAACCCAATGTTTTAATATATGCGTATTTTACAACTATGATGGCAAGCACACACACGTTATTTCATTTTACAATGGGTGCCAATAAGTTATTGATTTTTTCGCTAACCAGCTTTTTACGATTTAATTGTAACTTCAGACGTAAATTTTTTATAGGCTCGAGTACAAATTTAACTTTAAATGAATGAATAATAAACATTAAATAAAAATATACATAAAAACAAAGCAACATGGTTGGCAACGCATCTGCAAACCCTACGGGGATTGCGGGTGTCTATGGGCAGTGGTGATCACTTACCATCAGGTGACCCACTTGCTCGTTTGCCTTCCTCGACGTATAAAAAAAAAACATTTAGGTACTTATAAATAGTCATCTGCGCATAGTGAAGTGACTACCGGATGCCCTAGTGGTTAAAGAATCTGACTACGAAGCTTGAGGTCCTGGGTTCGATCCCTGGTAAGGGCACATTACCTAGATGATGAATACGAATATTTTCTCTAGTGTCTTGGATATTTTCTATGTACTATTGTATGTATTTATCTATATAAGGATGTTTATCTGTTGCGTAATACCCATAATAAGCTCTGCTTAATTTGGGACATTGGAACTAGGTCAATTGGTCATCACCATCATTAAGTCAGCCGAAAGATGTCCACTGCCTGGACATAGGCTTCCCCCAGGGCTCTCTTGAAGGTCTCTCTTGTTGGAGGCCTACCGACAGCTCGTCTCCCGGTCCGCGGACGCTATTCCAGAACCTTCTGACCCCATCGGCCATCAGTCCTGCGAGCAATGTGCCCCCCCACTGCCACTTAAGATTCACAATTCTTCAGGCTATGTCGGTAACCTTCTGGCCAGAAATCAATCAATCAATGAATTGGTATCATTATTTATTAGTTTATAGTGTAGGTAGTAATGCTGATAATGTGCTGGTGATATTATGTTTTATGGCGGAACTCATTTCACTAACTTCACCATCGTGACCTCAACGTTTTCAAGGGTTTATGCAATCACGTTACGTATGACATTATATGAAGTGTATGGAGTTGAATGGGAGAGCTTAATGCGCTTCTTTGTAGGGCACCGATGGCGGGATTGGAAAACCGTTATGCAGTGATTCGGTTTTGCGAAATATAATATTCTAGTCTCGTTTTACGAAATATTGCCGATTCCGTTTAAAGCTTACGTCTCTAAAATAAGTTTTTTTTATGTAAAAAAATCACTATAAACTGTTTTACTTACTATAATTTGTTACTAAGTTTTGTTATCCAGTCTACGTATCCATGCCTAATTTTAAGCTAATCCGACCACTGAAAGTGGGTCGAATTCAACTTGCAAGATTTGATTAAGTACGTTTCAAGTTGGTACCTCTTAAATTAAGTGCATTGAATTCGGACGGCGGGAGAATCACGAAAAAAAACATTAGGAATGTTAACAAACTTTTATAGGAGTGGGAAGGCAAACGACCAAGCGGGTCACCTGATGGTAAGTAATCACAGATAGCGGATCCGTTGCCAACCTAGAAGGTGTGAAATTTAATGGGAAAAATCTGTAAACCTAATAAATATGACCTAACCAACTTAGATAAGTTGAAAAACCCTCCACATTTTCATTTCAAATCTCCATATCTCAAAAACGGCTCAACCGATTTTCATGAAACTTAGCTAACAACCATCTCGATTAAACTAGCTTTTGATTTAAAAAAGCCGCGTCCAAATCCGTCCATAACCGCGCAGCCGCGTAGCCTAGGCTTTGACAACAACAATTCTTCGCATCAAAGCTAAGTATTTCGAAAACAATTCACGCCAAAAGCCTTTGCTAATAACAATTAACCAATCCTTATATGCAAACGTTAACGCGCATTGTATAAGCGTGCGACACCAACACTTAGATCTAGGCATTCAATATAAGCTCTTAAGTCCTTGCCATAAGGCTTTTAGAAATCTCCTATTTTACAATAAAAGCAATAAATGTTTTTTGCTAAGATAACATCGCGCCATTGTGTTTTGTAAGTACCTACATTATTTGGAGCAACGCAACATTTGCTAGAATTTTAGTTAATTAGTTACTGTTTGATTTATCAGGCATTTAGGAATTGGGTTTATATTGTGAGCTTACTTCTAAACACGTTCTGGCGGGAGTGGCATAAAGCATTGTGAAATAAACAGATCTCTCACGTACATAATGTAGAGTTTAGCCTTACATCATCATCATCATCATCATGTCAGACAAAAGACGTTCACTGCTGGACATAGGCCTCCCCAAGGCTCTCCACTCAGACCGGTCTTGTGCTTTCCGCATCCACCGCGGTCCCGCAATCCTTACTAGGTTGTCGCTCCATCTTGTCGGAGGCCTACCGACAGCTGGTCTCCCGGTCCGTGGACGCCATTCGAGAACCTTCTGACCCCATCTGCCATCAGTCCTGCGAGCAATGTGCCCCGCCCACTGCCACTTAAGTTTCGCAATTCTGCGGGCTAGAACGTAGATGTTTTAGACTAATTTCGTTCCGGAGAGCGCACGACTCAACGGCACCGAGAAACACTGCGTTCCAAAGGCTTTGCTCGAATTAGCATAAGAACATATTATATAATTATCAAGCCACAGCTCGCATCTCTGAGTTTTTCGGAACTTATGCGCCAAATTACATTTGTAATTTATCATGAGCTTTTCGATGAAGGAAAATATCGTGATTCAATGGTGTCTGTGAACACTAGGCCCGCGTGGGAACAAGTTCCAAGCTTCAAAGCCCCATCATTTTTGAGAGGAGGTCTGTGCCCAGCAGTGGGTCATAAAAAAGGCTGGCTGGTGATGATGATGAATAACCTCACTAAATACTTCACCACGGTGGTTTAGTTTCGGTTGATTAAAACAGTCAAAACACGAAGAAAAGCCGGTAGTTGTGAGCACAATAGGTATAGGTAAGTAAGTACATTGTGATATATTGCACATTATTGTAGATAAATTATTGAACATAATTAAGACAATGTGCCAATCCACGCACTCAATCAACTTTTTGCTACAAACTATAAGATTAACGTGCGCGTTGGCAGAAACACATTACCCTCCTTTAAACAGCTGGTAATCAGAATCACGACTCAATTGAACAAAGTAAGATTGAGCAATAAAAAATTACAATTAAAGCGGCTGAACATTCACAAGACGTTATGCAAAATCTGTGAATAGGATACGCCGATACGCCATTGTTTCAAATCAACAGGCCGACTTTACGAATCACTCAGCTAAGGAGTGCACAGCTCTAAGTAGTACACAGGTAAGGAGTGCACAGCTAAGGAGTGCACAGGGAAGGAGTGCACAGCTAAGAAGTGGACTGCTAAGTAGTGCACAGCTAAGGAGTACACAGCTAAGGAGTGCACAGCTAAGGAGTGCACAGTTAAGGAGCACACAGGGAAGGAGTACACAGGGAAGGAGTGCACAGGGAAGGAGTGCACAGCTAAGGAGTACACAGCTAAGGAGTGCACAGTTAAGGAGTACACAGTTAAGGAGTGGACAGCTAAGGAGTACACAGCTAAGGAGTGCACAGCTAAGGAGTGCACAGTTAAGGAGTACACAGGGAAGGAGTGCACAGCTAAGGAGTGCACAGCTAAGCAGTATACAGGTAAGGGGTGCACAGCTAAGAAGTGGGCTGCTAAGTAGTGCACAGTTAAGGTGTACACAGGTAAGGAGTGCACAGCTAAGGAGTGCACAGTTAAAGAGTACACATTTAAGGAGTGGACAGCTAAGGAGTACACAGCTAAGGAGTGCACAGTTAAGGAGTACACAGGTAAGGAGTGCACAGCTAAGGAGTGCACAGCTAAGAAGTGCACAGCTAAGGAGTGCACAGTTAAGGAGTACTCAGGTAAGGAGTGAACAGCTAAGGAGTACACAGGTAAATAGTACACAGCTAAGGAGTGCACAGCTCTATGTAGTACACAGGTAAGGAGTGCACAGCTAAGGAGTACACAGGGAAGGAGTGCACAGCTAAGGAGTGCACAGCTAAGAAGTACACAGCTAAGGAGTGCACAGCTAAGGAGTGCACAGTTAAGGAGTACACAGGTAAGGAGTACACAGGTAAGAAGTACACAGATAAGGAGTGCACAGCTAAGGAGTGCACAACTCTAAGTAGTACACAGGTAAGGAGTGCACAGCTAAGGAGTACACAGCTAAGGAGTGCACAGCTAAGGAGTGCACACCTAAGGAGTACACACACACAGGTAAGGAGTGCATAACTAAGGAGTGCACAGCTAAGCAGTATACAGGTAAGGGGTGCACAGCTAAGAAGTGGGCTGCTAAGTAGTGCACAGCTAAGAAGTACACACACACAGGCAAGGAGTGCATAACTAAGGAGTGCACAGCTAAGCAGTATACAGGTAAGGGGTGCACAGCTAAGAAGTGGACTGCTAAGTAGTGCACAGCTAAGGAGTGCACAGCTAAGGAGTACACACACAGGTAAGGAGTGCACAACTAAGGAGTGCACAGCTAAGGAGTACACAGCTAAGGAGTGCACAGCTAAGAAGTGCACAACTAAGGAGCGGAATTCCCTGCCCGCGTCTGTTCCACAGACACTATTCAATTTTACTTATATCGGAACTAGCTTATGCCCCGCGGCTTTGCCCCCGTGAAATATTTAAAAAATGGCTAGTTAACCCTATCCCGTTGGAAATTCGAAAAATCCCTTCTTAGTGCACCTCTAGGATACTCAAGGTATACGTTTGCCAAATTTCAAGTCTTTAGATCCAGTGGTTTAGGCTGTGCGTTGTCTGTCAGTCAGTCAGTCAGTCACGGTACTGTTTTATAGGTATAGATAGAAGGAAAGAGTTCATCGATTTGTGTGAGACCGGCGCGTGTAACACATTCAGTAGGTACATTGTCGTCACGAGTGTGATTTAGTGAGGGAACACCTCTAATAACAGCTCCAACTTTTATGGTGGTGTTTGAACAGTTAATCGTTGAACAACAAGGTAAAATAAAATAAATAATAAATAAATATCATGGGACAATTGACACCAATTGACCTAGTCCCAAACTAGGCAAAGCCTGTACTATGGGTTCTAGACAACTGATAAACATATTATAGACAAATACATACTTATATACATTTTAAACATCCAAGACCAGAGAACAAACATTCGTATTCATTATACAAACATCTGCCCCGACCGGGGATCGAACCCGAGACCTCAAGCTTCATAGTCAGGGTCTCTAACCAGTAGGCTATCTGGTCGTCCGTTTGGTGTTTTGTTTTTAAAACGTGACGTCGCACGCGGAATGCTGTCGGGAGGTGGATTCTATCAACACTTCTGTTCGGTACGCGAGATACACGCACTCCGTTACTTCTATCCAGATATAGTTCTGTGCCTTGAGTTACAGTTCATCGTCATCATCATCATGTCAGCCGAAAGACGTCCACTGCTGGACGGCGGCCTCCCCCGCGGCTCTCCACTCAGACCGGTCTTGTGCTTTCCGCATCCATCGCGGTCCCGCGATCTTTAACAGGTCGTCGCTCCATCTTGTTGGAGGCCTACCGACAGCTCGTCTCCCGGTCCGTGGACGCCATTCGAGAACCTTACACTGACTTACGAGTTACAGTTAGTTTGTCTTAAAACAGTAAAAGGTAATAGTTATGACATTTTTAACTGCCCATATTTAAGTTATTAGTGTGTTTAACACGCTAAACACACAATCACCTGCGCGCCATTTTCTGGGTCATTTCTCAAACGAGATGTAATTCGTCTTGCGATTATAATCTAAAAATAAGCTTGTCCGATTATGATGTAAGTTTCCACGCAACAATTGTTTGCGAAAGGTCATAGGTATTTTTTATGCCCAAATTATATTAATATTGCTTGTTGACTGAATTAGAACAAGTGAGATATGTTAGTTAAGGGTTATGTAGTTAAGTTAACAGTCAGCAGCAATCGTTGAGCTTGTGCTATGGGTACTAGACAACGTATAAACGTACTTATATGGATAAATACATACTTAAATGCATATTAAACATCCAAGACCCGAGAACAAACATTCGTATTCATCATTTAAACATCTGCCTCGACCGTGATTCGAACCCGGGACCTCAAGCTTCATAGACAGGGTCTCTAACCACTAGGCTATCCGGCCGTTAAATGTGTGTAAGTACAACTTTCTATAACAGTTTTAAATGATTCGCGGTTAAGTTGCATGTTACTGCGTCGAAATATCGGGAGCTCATCAAACCTATAAGGTTGGTAATCGCGGTCAATATCCCGTTTTCTTTATGTCTAACTTTCTATAAAATGGCCCCTATTATATACTTGTGTTTAAGTGTAATAGTAATATTTAAATGCGATCTTTTCCCATAATTTACCACGTGTTTCCGCGTATGTACAACTTGCATACGTCTTCATTTCAAACTCAGCAAATTGTCTGTCTTGCAATAAAAGAACGAACCTTGAGTTGAAGCAAAATGACCCGTATTCTGCAGTATACACCGACTTCTACAAACGTATTATCTTCACCAACTAATAATGACTTCAGATGTTTAAAATCAAACAAATTGGCTGTCGTGAACCGGCAACGCGATCCGGCACGACTCTACGCGCGAGCGGAGAGCGTTTTTCTAATAAGTAAGTACATTAGGTACATGTCAAAACCAGTATTTTAGCGCCATTTCTCCAATATTAAAAATACAGTTCGTACATAAAGTCGGCGTGAAGCAATAGTAGGCCGAGCACGAGTTTTCGAATCCTGCAGCATTCGAATATTCGTACGGGCCTCTGCACCCCTGTTGCGTTTCGTTCCGTCAGTAAGACTGCCAGAGATCCAATCCCCCCCCCCCCTTTCCTCCTTAAAGACCGGGCAACAGACTAGTGACTCTCATGGGGTTGGTGGTTCTCATGGGTGGTGGTGATCACTTACCATCAGGTGACCTCGTTTGGACGTTTTCCTCCCTCTTTCAGTAAAAAAAAAACTCTTGATCATTCTTCACTTTTTCTATTTTTATGACAAAATCGTAAAATTTAAGTGCTTTTAAGCTACTACCTACTCCAGCTAGAGAAGCCGGGCAGCGTGACCGCTTACCATCAGGTGATTCGCTTGTTCGTTTGCCTTCCTAATCCTATAAAAAAATCCCCAAGCTTACAGAAATCGCTCGGAGATCCGCCATCACGTATTATATTCATGCCCGAGCATGATACTAGCTGCGCAAGAGAGCATCTCCGTGCATTACCGATGGTTTGCTGCAATTAAGTTGTTTTCGAACTAATTTCGCGTTGTTTTTGATTTTGTAACCTAATAGGTGACTTTGGTTTGCAAATAAGTATGAATTCGGTTTGAAATTAGTGGCTTGTGCTTGTTGGAATTAAAACTCAGCTTTCTGATGAAGATTTTGGAAAATAGGTATGCTTTAAGTGCGTCAAAGTCATGCCGCCGTCTTCTCTTCGCATGCACACTAAAAATATAATATTTAATTATAAACAGTTTACAGCGAGGTTTGTACACGTGAGAGTATGTAAGAGTAGTAACGTTATCGAGAAAATTATATGACGTTTGGAACAGCGCCCGCCCGTGAGCGTATTGGGAACAAAAATTTTGTATGAGGTTTTGTCGATATCGATACCATAACGTAACGTTACGCAGAATTTGAAAACTTGTGCTCGGCCTACAGAGCCGTGGCGCGCAGTGCGAGTCTCGCTGCCGCTGGCCCGTGCGTTCCCAGAGGATATACTACGAATTAGTTAGAAACATGTCGGGCTATACGTGAGTGATCCGTCTATTTCACTATGATTGAGTTTCACGGTAGTGTCATGTTGAAAGTGACAAATAGGGAAAGCGTAAAAGATACACGAATCGTGATCCTGATGTTTTCAAAATTACTTTGACATTTCAACTGTTACTGAAAATATTGACCCGTGCGACCTAGCGACCAAAGAGCAAAGCAATAAATATGTAATATACGCACTTACATCTCATTATAATACGCCGCAAGCCAACACGAAAGTGTTATACGACCTTCAGTTATTATAAAATAGTTAGTATAGAATCAAAAACACATGTGTTGAAATCTACAGTCAACACATTATCAGATTGATACTCGGGACTTAATCGCCTAAAAGATACATTTAAACTTAAGTACCTCGACGTTTCGAGACCTTGGACGCAACGTCGCGTCCGAAACGTCGAGGTATTTCAATCCTAATCTTAACTAATCCTAATCCTAACTAATATTATAAATGCGAAAGTAACTCTGTCTCTGTGTCTCTCTGTCTGTCTGTTTGTTACCTCTTCACGGAAAAATCGCTGCACCACTCTAGATGAAATTTGGTGAGAATATAGTTTGAATATTGAGGAATAATACAGGCCACTTTTCATTCGGGAAAATTTCACAGTTCCCGCGGGATAGCGATAACCGAAATCTACGCGGACGAAGTCGCGGGCAACAGCTAATTTAAATATATTTCTTACGCGATAAGTCCCGAGTATCATGATACTTAATTAGTCAAAATCGCGAAAGCTTAAATCAATAGCAATCAATAATAATCTTTTTTTTATGTATATTGTAAAGTGTTTACTGACTTACTTAATAAACAGTCAACACTTTGATATAGCATGTTTCAAGGGAAGGCGAAAACACGGACGGTGACCTTAGTGCCCTCAGACCTCAGTAATCACCAACTATTTCAGTGAGGTTCGAATTTGAGGTGCAACTTGTGACCAAAGGGCTGGCTGTTTTCTCTCTCCAAGAATCAGCATCGCTATTCAGCAAGGCAACGCTGCCAGTCTTTTGGGCACTATGCCACGGGGGCCTTATTTAGATTTCTAAAGTATGTCGAAAATTTGCAATGATTAAAAATTGTTTTGAAGGTTACGAATGTAGTAATTTTGATTTAAGCGGTTATTGTTCCGTTATTGTCCATTACTTTGGGGGTTAAACCTCCGTTAAGCAGTTAAACGTCTTATTATTAGTGAAGATTTCGTAATTTTAAAGAAAAATACACGTTAATTATATCAATTAATCTTCAAACTGGTAGCTTTGCTCACGCTGCCAAGGTTACTGGGGTGTTATTCTCTAAGCATTGAAGTGTCAAATTAGTTGCCATTTAGTACCGAAAAGCGACAACAGTGCTCGAGGTTGCTAATTAAAGAATGACTTCTACTGCTAATTGACGTATGTAATTGAAATACCAATTAATCCATAAAAGCAATAATGTATACCCGCGCTGTTATGGAATCATTGACAGCTTTACCATGTGTGTGTGAGTGTGTGTGTTGCCTGGTAGAGATGGCTCTGCAGCGATAAAGGCCGCCCATGGCTACCTTGTATTTTTATTGTGTTCATTTAAGTGCTCTTGTATTGTTTTGTATACTGTGTAACGTAAACGTTATTAAAATAAATTGGCCTCTTCATCTTGGTTCTGTATTTGGTTGTCTGTAAGATATCGCTTTTAAGCGATAAGACCGCCTGTTGTCTACCATACCTATTTTTCTGTAATCTCCTTGTCCTTGTACTGTATTTTGGTTTTCAATAAAGAATATTAGTATTGTATTTTATTGTTATCGTATCGAAATCGAGAAATTTCAACTAAATTTTAGTAATTTATTGAATCAGGCGTTACTTTGCGGAGGTCCATATTTATGAACTAAAAACAATTACTTTGCTCACCCGCGACCACTAATGACAAATAGTTATATCTGTGCTGTGTGTGTGTGTGTAGTGGAAGTGGTGGCATGTCGAGCGGTTGTTGTTGTGCTTCGTAAATGGCCTCGTGGAGAGTGCCGAAACGCGTCAGCGTTTAGTATAGTGGTGGTGGTGATAGTTGGGTCTGTGTGGCATGTGTTGATTCATGTAGCAGTGGAGGCGGAGGTGTTGCATGGAAACATACATTTGACGCACAGATATAACTATTTGTCATTAGTGGTCGCGGGTGAGCAAAGTAATTGTTTTTAGTTCTAAATTTTAGTTCCAAATTCGCTAGGCTCACGGGCGGGCGCTGTTCCGAATATCGATCGGTACTAATCGATTACGTTGCGCAGGATTTGAATATTCGTCTGATTCCTGTTAACTGTACCTGTGTCATTACCCGGTGAAGTCACGGACGGCAGAGGCAAGTTCTAGGCTCAGCTTTCGCTGACCCCAACCCGGCGACCTGACGCTTTCGATTTCTCGATACCTTGTGACGAGGAAGGGTATGCGGCACTTATATTTATATGTCTGTACCTAAGTTGCATCTTAGAGCTTAAACTATTCGGAGAGGGCAACGGTAACCTGGACCTCTTTCTCTTTCTATATTATGACCTATACCAGAATATGAAATGTATAATGTAGGTGGTTCCCTAACATAAGTATCCACTTTTCCATACTAACTGTACGTAAAATTGGATACTTACCGGCACCGACTGTACACGGAAAAAACTTGCCTCAAACTGTGCCCTTAGTGTAATCAAAAAGCACAAAATACGTCTCGATCACGTTGGCGTTAAAGTGTCAAATGTATGTATGTATGTATGTATATCTCTTTATTGCACATAAAACAAAAAAAAAAAAAATACAGATAACAGAACAAAAGCAAATGTACAAAGGCGAACTTATCCCTTAAAGGGATCTCTACCAGTTAACCTTCGGGCGATTGACAGGACATCAGAAAAAAGAGTAGACATACAAATAAAAGTAAGAGGATCCGGAACCTGAAATTAACCTAATTGCCTAACTAAAGCATTTAAAATACACATACATAGAAATACAGATACACTCTAGTACATACCAATAACATAACGATAAATAAATACATATCAAGAAGTATACACTACATAAAATACATATATACACGAACTAGAGAACACACAATATCCAATCAAGAGGAACCGTCAAGCCAGTACTTCCTCAAGCGATTCTGCAGGGTGGCAACAGTTTGCGACTGCCTGATGTCACAAGGTAACCGATTCCACAGTTTAACAGCCTGCACGGAGAAGGATTTGGAGTAGGATTTGGAATGGGTGACAGGAAAAGAGAGAGAGAGGTTGTTACTCGACCGTAAACGGTTCCCGGAACCAGTGGCCAAGTAGCTAAATCTTTCCGAGAGGTAGTAAGGGGACTGTGGTTTAAAAAGGACATTAAAAAGCAACGACAGGATGTGCACATTACGGCGAAGGCGAATGGGCAGCCACTTCAGCTGAGCGCGGAAACAGGACACGTGGTCATATTTCCGGAGGCCGAATATGAAGCGTATGCACACATTCTGGAGTCGCTCGAGTTTGTCTAGAAGCTGCTCAGAGAGGTCGAGATAAGCTATGTCGCCGTAATCAAGAAGGGGGAGAAGGAGAGATTGTGCGAGAGTAATCTTGGTACGAAGGGGAAGGAAACTTTGCATGCGTCTGAGAGAGTGAACAGAGGCAAAAAGCCTGCGGCTGATCTCCGAGACATGAGCCGACCAGGAGAGTGTCTGATCCATAATGATACCTAAATTTTTGACAGTTGGTGAGAAAGGAATAGAAGTTCCATCAAAAAATAATTCAGGCACCACCAGGTCAGACAGCTTGGAGATAAAGTGTGGGCTTCCAACAACAATCGCCTGCGACTTCTTGGCGCTCACCATTAACCCAAAATCAGCCGCCCAAACACGGTAATAAATTGTATGAGAGTTGTTAAACGCGAACGCGATAGAGACATATTTCTTGGCCTGGTCGGCGATTACACTAGGCGCTCTGTAGAGCACTCAATAGACTATAAGTTACCACTCAGTTACAGACACAAATATTTATGTAAGTAACTTGTCTTTTTTTAAAGTGATAACACTTTAAAAAAAGATACGAAAATTATATGGATAATTACATCGTTCAAAACTTTCAAGTCGTTAAGTATGGATTACAATGGTCTTAATTTAAAGGTTTGGTTCACCCTTAGCTAGTTCTATCATGCAAATATTATTATTATTGTGTTGTAGGTATGTCGCACCCATTCACGGGACAACAGTGTCCCGGACCTTTGGGAGGCGTGCGCGGAGCCGAAGCCAACGCGTAGAGGCCCTTATGATAATTTAATGAAGAGTGAGGGATACATGGAGCGGACGCTGTCCCTGACCGCGCCATAGGGACACACTCAGAGACAGCGCCCGCTAGGTGCAAGGACTATAATGTAAATCGATGGGACCTGAATTGTAATAGGCTAACGACTGCGCTATCGCTAACGATTGAGACCGCCGGACGTCTACCAAATTAAAATGTCTCAATCGAAAATTATATTCGCTAGACGGGCCCCGTATGAGCGACATATAGAAATGGCCTAGGAGCAACGTCGGTGCTGAGGGTTAAGGGTAGAGAAGTGTCACTGAACTTATTATTATTATTACTGTAGAATATCAATTATAATAGTCATTCTGACAAGATATCGTTATATGCTGGACATCGTTGACCTCAGTGCTTCTTAATTCTCTTAATAACGTTCTCTAAAACTAAAAAGCCTTCTCCTAAATTACGTAAATTGGACATTAAAATGATAATAAATAAAAATGACAGAGTAATAATAATAACAAACTGTCATTCAGCTGAGGTCACGTCATTAGCAACATCAATCATTTTAATAATTCCAACGCAATTTAATCTCTAACCACGTGCGATAAAATTGAATTTCGTTTACAATTGTCGCATTAAGATGATAGTAAATTGCATATACAGTCAGCAGCAGAAGTAGCACCCGAAGCGGTCACAATGATCTGCACACGCTCTTATGTCTATAACAACAGAGCCGTGCTTAGATCATTGTGTTGGCTTCGGTTGCTTAGCTAGCTGCTGACTGTGCGATGATTTGAAGTCATGATGTCCGAATACAACTTACTTGACTTTGTTTGTTTGTTTTTTAAGGACAATGCTCTTTTTAACCAACTCTAAAAAAAGAGGAGGTTCTCAATTCGACAGTACGTATTTTTGTATGTGTGTTTACGCGATTACTCCGCCAATTATGAATTGGTTTTGATGATTCTTTTTTATTTGATAGGTAGGTTTGGTGGGCTTCAGAGGTGGTCCCACATAAATTGTATCAAAATCGGTTCAGTAGTTTTCTTAAACATAAAATTGTGTTAGCACAAAATATGAAGTCGGTGCTTCATTCAAAGAATAGTCAATATTAGTGATAGACTTTAGAGGATTTTCTTTTAGTACAAGCTTTGTTAGGTTTGGAACTAGTATTCGTAGATCAAAAGATTTAATTTATTATATTTTTTGTGCTACAAAGATTTTCTGTAAAACATTTACATCATTTATTATCCTGTACCACAATTTTTGAAATAAATTATCTTATCTTATCTTATGTTACTATATTTTTCTCATGATATTTATTTATTTATCTAATCAATATAATTATTTGCTCACTTTTCGAAAGCCATTTTGCTTATGGAAGCTCTGGCATACGTAACTTCCTTGTACAACCTAATATAAGCACGCGGTAAGTCTCCTAACTTAAGTTACGTGTTACAATAGCTCCTGACCGCATGCGTGAAATGTTGGTTACGACTCTTTTATCTCCTTGCCTTGGATATAAAAAAGAAAAAAATGGAAAAAATCTCATACTTGACCCTATTCAGAATCCTTTCAAACTATAAACTGTTTTGTAACACTCCTAATTTGGGTTGATGAACGTGAGATGATGTTGGTATATTTTGGTGTTCATTTATTAGGTTTTGACTGACAGACGGACTGACAACGAAATGATCCTATAAGCGTTCCGTTTTCCTTGTGAGTAAGAGACCCTAATACTGCTGTATTTCTCAATAAGGCTGCGCCTGGGCTTAGGTCCTGCAAGTAAGGACGAAAATGGGGGAGCGGTAGGAATTTGGGCGGAACATTTCAGAAATTAGTATGACAACGAGGTATTTTCTTAAGAAATTTAAAAAGGTCAGAAAAACTAGTTAGCTCTTATTCATTATTTGGTTCTCGAATGGCGTCTGCAGACCGGGAGGCGAGCTGTCGGTAGGCCTCCAACAAGATGGAGAGACGACCTGGTAAAGATCGCGGGACCGCTGTGGATGCGGAAAGCACAAAACCGGTCTGAGTGGAGAGCCTTGAGGGAGGCCATATACAGCAGTGGACGTCTTTCGGCTGACATGATGATGATGATGACTTGGCATGGAAGATTATAAAATATCATATTTTTCAGATAATAAATGCAGCAGTTGTATGGTTACAAGTGGAAAAAGCCCTCTCATTCTGAGAGGAGGCCTGTGCCCAGCAGTGGGACGTAAATAGGCCGATGATGGTGATGATAGTACAAATACTTACACAAATTGGAATATACATCGACTAGGCTATTCGGTTGTCAAAAAATCATCATCATCATGTCAGCCGAAAGACGTCCACTGCTGGACATAGGCCTCCCCCAGGGCTCTCCACTCAGACCGGTCTTGTGCTTTCCGCATCCACCGCGGTACCGCGATCTTTACCAGATCGTCACCAAAAAATTTATGAACATTATCCCATAATCTAAAGTTCTTAAATGAGAAATCGTAAATAAACGTAGAGAATGCAATATGAAGAAGAAATGACAGCCGTCAAAGTGCGATCCCATGGCCCCAATATGCATTCTCATGGTATTTAATGAAGAACACGTAATTGTATCGTAATTACATTCTCGATAAGTCAATATTACCTCATTATTACAATGATTGAATAAGATTAAAAGACGTTGGTAAGAAACCTAAATCTAACCCAAAAACAGGGGTGTAATAAGTTTGACATGTGTATCTGTGTATCTGTCTGTGGCATTATAGTTCCCAAACGGATGGACCGATTTCGATGCGCTTTGTTTTTATTCGAAAGCTAGTTTAATCGAGATTGTTTTTAGCTAGGTTTCATTAAAATCGGTTAACGCGTTTTTGAAATACTGACCTTTGAAATTACAATGTGGTTTTTCAACTTTTTTCAACTTTTTTGTGGTTTTTCTACTTTTCTTATTAGTAGGTAATTACAGCTTTTTTGCCGTTGCGTTCAAATTCGAATTATTTTTAAGGAAATAATATTGTGCCTAATTTATTAGTACTTAAATGTTAGTAATTTTATTCATTTCAGTAAGTATTTATAAAATAGAATAATGTCTCGTTTTCCATAATAATGCACCTGCATTTTCAGTAACCTACCAATGGATATCGGTAAATTCCTTAACCAACTTACCTTTTTAATTTCAAACTCAAAACACCAAAAACCAGCCAGCAATCACAACACTACAGTCACTTGTTTTTTTTTTAATTCCGTACAAAAATAACGCGCGACGTTTGGACTAGAGGTCGGGAGATGAATGCACGCGTGCGAACCATACTCCACGCTTATAACCTCTTCGTTTTCCCACCACCACTTTATGGAGATCTCTCGTTTTAAATCAGCAACAGTCGAAGAGAGGTCAGATCAAACTGGAGGTAACAACCAGCTTAGTTGAACCTCTAGATTTAAGTAGCTTGGTACCACAGAGAGGTATCTTAAACCGGGTGTTGTTTAGCTACTTTCGGGGGATCTTCTGACATCAATTAATGAAGATCCAGCAATTAGCGCGAAAACAATCGGATTTCGGTTTTGCGTAAATTATAACAATGGACGGAACTGATGTATCTATTGGGATGTTTCTAAGTGTCCTTGTTTGTTTTATTTGGTGACAATTACGATTTACGTGTTACGGAGATTCTCACAGTCCCACACATAATTAGCGGGGCAGTTAAAATGTGTGTTAAGCACAACTTAGTGCAATCAATGAGGGGAACATTGAAGGTAGCTATATATTGGATCTCGCAATCGAGACGGATCTCATTGTCACCGAGATTTAAGCCTACATTCGAGATGCGTATTTGTAGCATTCTTCGAGATTGTATCTAGTCAAAGTCACTTTGACGGTTAATTTGAAAACGGGAAGGAAATTCGATGTTGACGTTTACGCGTGAGAATACCTAATTTGAAAGTTTCCAGGCATTACATGTCTGTATGTTTAAGAGCATTTTGCAAATCATTATTACATGTCATGCAAACAAGCATGACCACTCGGATATAGTTTTAATGATGACATTAGCAAAACATAATGTTCGAAGCCTAATGGCATATTTACTATTTTGAAGAATAGCTGAGAAATTATAGATAGGTAATGTTAAGCATAACAACGTGTACTCCAGGAAGAACTACGAATTAGTCCGAAACATGTCAGGCTATACTCGACCGACATGCCTAAGTGATCCGTTTATTTAACTATAATTGAATCTCACGGTAGTCATAATGTTAAAAATTTCTTCTTACTATTAAAAATCTCCTCAAGACTGTCGTTATTAACGATATTTTCTATGTTAATTTTGCGTTTCTAATTTCTGCTCATAGCTGTCAAGTTAATTATCTTCATCATCTTGGTTTCCATATTTGGCTGTCTAGAAGAGATGGCCTGTAAGCGATAAGACCGCCTATTGTTTACAATCTCATTGTACGTAGCACCTACCACAGAACTACACGGGATAGAAGGAAGAATTTGTATTGGGAATCGAGCGAGTAACATTTTGCGTAGGTATTTTGACGTCACGAGTGTGATTTAGTGAGGAAACACCTCGATTGACAGCTCCAACTATTGTGATGGTGTTTGAACAGTTATTTGTTGAACAAGAAGGTGTTTTGTTTTTTAACCGACTTCAAAAAAAGGAGGAGGTTCTCAATTCGTCGGAATATAATATATATTATCTTTATGTATGTTCCCCGATTACTCAAAGACGGCTAGACCGATTTCAAAAATATTTTTTTGTTTGAAAGGGTATACTTTCTAGTTGGTCCTATTGTCATCAAGTCAGGATCTGATGATGGGATCCCAGGTAAATCGAGGGCAACCCTCAAATTTTATAGGGACGTATCATATGTTTCACATATTTTCGAAAGCTATTCATTTGCTTGCGTCTGGTAGTCATCATCTCATGTTGATGAGGTGATGATGGAAGGTACAACTCCTTAACGGTTAGGAGTTGGAGGATAATATTTTAAATATTAACGTAACTAAAATTGTGAAATGAAAAGTCTTAATAAAAGTAAAACCGCCTTCAAAAAACACCTCAGAAAAAAAACATAAAATAATCCCCAAAAAGCCATGAGTTTTATGGCCTAGCAGAAATATGAAGTCGGTGCTTCATTCCAAGAATATTCCGCTAGCACCGCACCGACTTCATATTTCTGCTAGGCCATAAAACTCATGGCTTTTTGGGGATTTTTTTTTCTGAGGTTTTTTTTGAAGGCGGTTTTATAAAACCTGACGTCACACGCGGAAACCGATCGGAAGCTGGACTGGAACGCGCCATGAGGTTCTCAACCCTAAGGGTCAAGCACAACTTTACGAATGCTGCGTAACGGTTATCGTATCGAGATCGAGAAGCCTCATACTAAATTTTACTTCCAAATACGCTCACGGGCGGGTGCTGTTCCAAACGTCATACAAACTCGACAACGTTTACTATTCGATTTTACGTGACGCAGGTTTCGAAAAGTCGTGCTCGACCCTCTGCTTTTCGGCACGCAAGGTACATACACTGTGTACTTCTATCCATAGTTCTGTGGTATCTACTGTTAGTAAGTTCAACCAAAGAATATTTTGTGTTTGTATTAATACCACAAAGTTCAATAAAACGTTAACAAAGGTTTCATTTTAATAACTAAGTAAGTATTACAATTAAACGCAAATGTCAATTGCAATATGAAATCAACAATGACTGTCATTTTGCTGTAACTCGCAACAGAAGTTGTTAGAGGAGCGCTAACAAAGCACTTTCAGTTCCTTGTCTAGGTTATTAGCGCAATCAGACGACGAATGTGGAAATGTCAAAATTCATTCGAAGGATTTCGCAATAGTATGGTCTGAAGTCTGTATGCGTCTTTCAATTTAACAAAAACCAGACAAGAGCGAATCGGATTCGCACACGAAAGGCTTACCACCCTGCCGTTGTTTTATGATAAAGCTAAAACACTGTCTTTCATCATCCTAATTCTAACTTACTAACTAATTATTATAAATGCGAAAGTAACTCTGTCTCTCTTTCTGCCTGTTTGTTACCTGTTCACGGAAAAAGGGTCAAGCACAACTTGACGAATCCTGCGTTACGTTACGGTTATCGTATCGAGATCGAGAAACCTCATACAAAATTTTAGCTCCAAATACGCTCACGGGCAGGCGCTGTTCCAAACGTCATACAAAATCGACAACGTTTACTATTCGACTTTACGTAACGCAGCATTCGTAAAGTCGTGCTCGACCCTCTGGTCAAATTGTCCACAACCAGAGCGCCTAGTGTAATCCCCGACCAGGCTAAGAAATACGTCTCGATCGCGTTCGCGTTTAACAGTTCTCATACTATTTTACACTTTAACGCAAACGCGATCGAGACGTATTTTGTGCTTTTTGATTACACTAGGGGCACAGAGCGTCTAGTGTAATCAACGGCCAAAAGTACGTCTCGATCGCGTTTGCGTTAAAGTGTCAAATAGTATGAGAATTGTTTGCTCGACACGTGCCACTAGTGGCGCTACTAATGTACCCATAGTAGATTTACTTAGACGTAAACGCGAACGCGATCGAGGCGTTTTTTTGGTAGTCGATTACACTAGAGGCACTGGCTATAAACATTAGATTTACAGCATTTTCGAATGGTATTTTCACAATTTGATGTGTTAATTTGGTCTAAGGAAGAGTATAGTTCGAACGTCATTATTACGTAACTCGCTAGGTCAATACATCAAAAAAGTGGTAAAGAAGATAACTTTAAACCGAAATGCTCATAATAAGGGGTTAGTTATGAACTGCATGCGATTAAAACGGTCATTTGTAATTAGTTTAGAACTCAATTACAGTTAAAGTTGTAATCTACATATATTTGTCAGTGTTTCGGTACGTTGAGCACAAATATGCCTTTCGAAAAAATCTAGGTTTATAAAACCAGGTAATTTTTCGTAAATGTTGCTAACCTATTTCCTCTTCGTCATACAGAGAATTCGATGTTTAATGGGCGGTCAAAACGCGCACCTTAATGTAGTTTATTATGATTTGTTAAGTGTTAAGTCGTGAATTATGATTTTGTTGCCAATAATCTCTTTGGCACAAGCTCTTATGTCTATAACCATAGAGTCGTGCTTAGCTAAGCAGCCGAAGCGGTCACAATGATCTGCACAAGCTCTTATGTCTATAACCAGAGAGTCGTGCTTAGCTAAGCAGCCGAAGCGGTCACGATGATCTGCACAAGCTCTTATGTCTATAACCATAGAGTCGTGCTTAGATCATTGTGCACGCGTCGGTTGCTTAGCTACCTACTTCTGCTGCTGACTATACATAGATTCTTTATCGAACTACATTATCTATATTAGCATATCAGCAGCGCCTCTAGCTACTCGTATTGGCAAACGTGTATTTTAATAAGTAACGTTTTTTAACCCCTGACGAAAAGGGAAGTTTAATCTGTGTATCTGTGTGTCTGTGTGTCTATGTATCTGTCTGTGGCATCATAGCTCCCAAACGGATGGCCCGATTTATATGAGGCTTTTTTTAATAGAAAGCTTGTTGGTTGTTGATTACGGCAATGCGGCTCGTTATATTACACCTACAAATATTTCAATTCTCGTCTCACACATTCTCGTCTATATCGACACCCATATTCTCAATATAATTTATTGAATCAGGCGTTACTCTGCGGAGGTCCATATTTATGAACTAATAACCTAACCAACTAAGAAAAGTTTGAAAAACCCCCGACATTTTCATTTCAAAGTTCAATATTTCAAAATCGGGTGAACCCGTTTTAATAAAACTCAGCTAAAATCCATCTCGATTAAACTACCTTTCGATTAAAAAAGACCGCATCGAAATCGGTGCATCCGTTTGAGAACTATGGTGCCACAGACAGATACACAGATACACAAGTCAAACTTATAACACCCCTCTTTTTCGTCGGGGGTTAAAAACAATTACTTTGCTCACCCGCGACCACAGAGCTAAGCAAAGCTCGCGCTTGCGGCGGCGGGGCTTGTAGTCGCGGGTGAGCAAAGTAATTGTTTTTAGTTCATACCAAGGAGGATAGTATACGGAGTGTCAAAGCCCATACTTCAAATCGTTCCCCGCAGTCATGTTAAAATTCAGGCAATTTCTAGATGGCGCCAAGGTCGTAGCCAGCGGGTCAAATAATAACAAAACAGCGTTACGAATGTGTCACTCAAGCAAGGTAGATGGCGCTGAATGTAAATAAGAACGATACAAAGTATGGGCTTTGTCAATCCGTTTACTCTCCATGATCCTTGGTTCATACGCATATTCTCGGCAAAAGTTTGCGTGCAAGCACGTGCAATAGAATCAACGAAGGTGATTGACACAGAATAAACATAGGAACCATATGCTAATAGCGACTGCACCTGCTTTTGTCATTTGACTATGACACCCACTAGATCCTTGCATAATAATATATACTTCTATTATATTTATTGTCCCATTTACAACAATGACGATTCGTTTCATAATGGCGGCGTACTTTCTTACGCCTCTCACCGACTAGATAGCTATCATGGGAGAGTTGTATTGTAATAGAAATTTGGAAACAATTAAATGTCATAATCATACCAATACCTACTCTGGACTAGTTGGACAGCCTAATAAAAAACTCGATTTAACGGTAAAACTAATTAAAATGTTTTTCTTTTGGGGTTAAAAATATTTCATCGTAGTACGATTAGTAATTATACCGACCTAACCTAACCAACTTGTTAGTTGACCCCTGACGTTGTCATTTCAAAGTTCAATATTTCATATGGGTTAACCGATTTTAATGATACTTAGCTAAGAACCATTTGAATTAAACTAGCTTTCGATAAAAAAAATCGGCCAAGTGCGAGTCGGACTCGCGCATGAGGGGATTTTAACGCTTTTCCTCAGTGTTTTAAGAAGTCCAGTGTAAGCAGAGCCCTGCTCCTAAGCAAAATGTACGCAGTGTGGGGTCAACTTATATAGGTCTGCGAAATCTACAGACAGACAACAATTTAAGATTTTGAGACTTTTCTGAGTGGTTGTGCTATAAGAGCTACCTTCGTACCAAATTTCAAGTTAATAGGACAACTGAAATTACCCTTCAGGTTTTCGGATTTCGGCAATTTGTATGGAAACAGCCTTTAATGACTGTATAATTTTGATTGCGTTGACTTAGAAGGTTAATTTTTACACAGCTTCAAGGGACTGCAGGCTTGAGTATTCGGTATTAATTTCAGCATGCTACCTCCACGCGTTCCAGAGATTAAGGGTCTTGACAGACAGACAGACAGACAGACAGACAGACAGACAGACAGACAGACAGACAGACAGACCGACCGACAGACAGACAGACAGACAGACAGACAGACAGACAAACAGACGGACGGACAACAAAGTGATCCTATAAGGGTTCCGTTATTCCTTTCGAGGTACGGAACCCTAAAAACGCATTGAAATCGGTAAAACCATTTGGGAGCTATGATGGCAGATACACAGATACACAGGTCAAACTTTTATCACCCCTCTCTTTCGTCGGGGGTTAAAATGTGGTACAAAATAGTGCACGTACATGTGCGGCCGTCGGCACCCGTGCGCGACGTGCTCGTGGCTCATATCGCTGGCACTAATTAGTGTCACAAAATTGGCAACAGAACAACCGAAGGCCCTCTCCACAGGCTTTAATAATACTTGTAAGTCTGTGTTCTTTGACTTTGACCGCGTTTAGTGTATATAGGTATAGTTAGTGGTGGTGGTGATAGTTGGGTCTGTGTGGCAAGTGTTGATTCGTGTAGCAGTGGAGGTGAAGGTGTTGCATGGAAACATAGACATTAACTATTTTTCACATGCGGTCGCGAGTGAGCAAAGTAATTGTTTTTAGATTGTAAATTCCGAAAACTTCGAAGGTTCGAGGTGTGAGTCCGGAATTGAACCAGCGACCCTCTGCTTGAGAGATCATAGGTCAAACCACTGGACTATAAGTGCTGTTTTAAAGGAACGTAATAAATTTTGATAATTTGTTTTTTATTAAATTTAAATTTGGAACCGTATCATAAGCGTGTAATGTAATTTTTCACAGAACTAGGCAAAGGAAGTCGTCCGTTCTGCCAATAAAGCAATTGTCTATGCACTATTGTTGAAAATTATTAGCGAATCGTCTTTGACGAAGCTTCCTACTAATTATTTCATCCTAACTAATTATTATAACTGCCGAAGTAACTCTGTCTCTCTGTCTGTCTGTTTGCTACCTCTTCGCGGAAAAACCGCTGCACCAATCTAGATGAAATTTGCCAAGAAGATAATGTAGTTTGAATATTGAAAAAAAATATAATTAAAAAATTAAAAACACGACTCGAACCTCTTCGAGAACCTTCTGACTCCATCGGCCAACAGTCCTGCGAGCAATGTGCCCCGCCCACTGCCACTTAAGTTTCGCAATTCTTCAGGCTATGTCGGCAACCTTAGTTCTACTGCAGATAATATCATCATTTCTGATTCTATCCCGCAGAGAAACCCCGAGCATAGCCCTCTCCATCGCCCTTGGAGTGATGTTGAGCTTCCTTATGAGGCCCATTGTTAGCGACCACGTCTCAGATCCGTAAGTCATCACTGGCAACACACACTGATCAAAGAATTTCGACTTTAAACACTGCAGTAATTTGGACGAAAAGACACTGCGAAACTTCGCAAACGCTGCCCAGCCGAGTCGGATTCGACGAGTGGCTTCTTTCTCGAAGTTGGACCTACACACTTAAACCGTATGTCCTAGGTAGACATAGTCGTCTACAACTTACTTCGAGCGCTGAGCCTCCAATTATTACGGGAGTTGGCAAACCATGCACAAATTTGTAAGTATGTAAATAGTTCGTCTATCACGAGAAACGAGTCTTGAACATTTTTCCTGCTTTTACCGAATGTTTTAAAATGTCCAGTATTAGCAGAGCCCTGCTAATAAGCAAAATGTATGCAGTGTGGGTTCAGTTTATATTGGTCATGACATAAACAGGCAGACATAAAAAAAAATAAGATTTTCAGACTTATTTTATTGGTTCTGCTATAAGAGCTACCTTCATGCCAAATTTCAATTAAATTTCTAGGATAACTGGGAGAACCCTATAGCATAAGCCTATAGGTTATGATGATAGGTAAGGTACCAAGGCAATTTGTTTGAAATCAAACTTTGTAGGGTTCCGTAGCCAAAATGGCAAAACCCGAACCCTTATAGTTTCGTCATGCCCGTCAGTCTGTTTGTCTGTCTATCCGAGGCTTAGCTCAGAGACTAATGCTACTAGAAAGCTGTAATTTTGCATGGATATACATATTAATTAGGCCGAGAAAGTGCTAAAATACAATCTTTAAAAGATCCTTTCTGTGTGTACCTACACGTGAAGTGCAGATTTTTTTTCTCGTCTACCCCAAAATGTGGAGTATCGTTGGATCAGTCTTTTAAAAACATGATGAGTGTTGACAGGTCATTTTTCGATTGGGGGATTCGTTTGCGAAATATTTAGCTTTGAAGTGCTCATTTATGTTGGAGTCAAGTATGCCCCCCCCCTCCCCCCCCCCTCTCTCTACCAGAGAAACTGTTGTATTTGGAAATGTGAAGAAAATTAGTGCAGTAGTGCGTATAGTGAATTTAAAAGGACAAACTATCACAGATAAGTAGGCGTTACAGGTTCATTTACGAGTAAATAGTTCACCAACTTGTTTATATTTTGTCCATGTCAGTAACCATCGTAAAATGACCCCACACTGCTTTATAGTTGCCTAGGAGTAGAGCTCTGCTAACACTGGAAAATTTAAATTTGGAAATTCCCATGGAATTTTTGTATTTTCCTATGGGAATTCAGTAATATCCCGAAATGTAGACAGCCAGATTTACAGATATCACCGACTTTATTTACAAATGTGATTTCGGATAAAATCATTATTTGTTTATTTTTTCACTTTTCGCAAACCCCTTAACGATAATGGTATAAGTGTTATATATTTTCAGAACTAGCTAGCTGAGCTCTAGACGATGATATCATTTTTACTGTCACCAGACCACTTTTTTTTTCTTCACGTACTTTGCGGGGGGTCCCTTGTCTACATGAAGTAATTTTATGAAACGTGACCTAGCCTATGTTACTCGGGCTGGCATAAGGAATCTAATGATACCCTAATCATCAAAATCGGTTGAGCCGTTCGCGAGTTTTGGTGGAATAAAGAAACTCACATAATTACATACTTACATGAACCCTGAAAACAATACACTCTTTTTGTATATTGGTCTGCGAAATCTACAGACAGACATAAAAATTTGAAATTTTGAGACTTTTCCGAGTGGTTGTGCTATAAGAGCTACCTTCATACTAAATTTCAAGTTTCTGGGACATCTGGAAGTACCCTTTAGGTTTCCTCAGTACGGCGATTTGTATGGAAACCACCTTTTTAATCTGTATAATATAAGACTGTACCTTTTGATTGCGATCACTTGGAAGGTTGATTTTTTCACAGCTTCAAGGGACCGCAGGCTGGAATCATCGTCATCATCCGCAGCCTTTTTTACGTAGGCTTGAGTATTTGATATTAATTTCAGCATGTTACTTCCACGCGTTCCAGAGAAAAAGGGTCTTGACAGACAGACAGACAGACAAACGGACAACAAAGTGATCCTATAAGGGTTCCGTTTTTTCCTTTTGATGTACGGAACCCTAAAAAGACAATACCGAGTTAATGATGTACTTAGGTACTTCACAGGCACGGTTTATGGAAACGGCATGTTCATAATTTATTAGCAACTGGCTTATTACATTTTTATGATTTTTTTTATAAATATCATTCGACAATCGACACCAATTGAAGGGTACACGGAAACAACATGACTTTTGAGTTATCGCAATTTGAAAGTTTGGAACGATGTAAATTATCATATTTTTTTGAGAAAAACTGTTACTAACGTTATTTATTAACGCAATAGGACCCAAAACAACGATTTTTAAAATTCTTTTCTGTTTGTCTGTTTATCTGTTTGTATGTTTGTCTGTGCGTTTGTTCACGCTAATCTCAGAAACGGCTTAACCTAGAAGGATGCGGTTTTCACTGATGTATTGTCCTTTCTTTGGATTAACATTTAGTGTTTATTTCATTGAAATCAGTTAACAAATAAAAAAGTTACGTCAATTTAAATAATTTTATCAATCAGTTTCGTAAGAATCATTGTTGATTTCGCGAAAACCTCGGTTATTAACGATTATAGTTTTGGTTAATGGTTAAGTATACTAATACTTTTTATGGGTTATGGTAGTGGTAAATAAAAACAAAAATAATCAATAAATCGGTTAATTAGTCTCTTAAATGATTATTTAAGACTTACACGAACATAATCTAAAATAAAAAATGGATAGTTCGTCCAACTAAGATTGTATTGAAATGAAAGGCATGTAGATAGCTTATTACTTAGATTAACACATAGGATACTTTATATCTCGGAAAAATGTGTCCGTCCGTCACAGGGTATTTTGAACTATAAGGGTGACACTGGAATTGTTTATTTACACGCTTGCTTGCTACAATCACAACTGTTCAACAATCCTCCAAGACATTTCTAAGTATCGAACCACTACGCTGCGTGTAGTAAGTAAAGGAGGCGGGGGGGGGGCTCGAGGGGCCCAGCCCCCCGCAATAAAATCATACAAATTCAAGTCTTTCCACAAATACATTTCTAAGTAGCGAACCACTACGCTGCAGCAAACAAAGAAGGGGGCGCAGCCCCCCGTCATATATCATAGATAACATAAACACTACTCATTCCCTGAATCCATTAATAAGTAGTGAACCACTACGCCGCAGGAAGGAATGAGGGGGGGGGGTTCGGGGGGCGCAGCCCCCCGCTATAAAAACAACACAAAAACTACAATACAATAGAATACAATAACTCTTTATTGAACACCACATAACAGGCAAAACAAGGAATAAGGCACAAGGAAAACACTAATTCCTCCAAGCTATTGATAAGTAGCGAACCACTACGCCGCCGGAAGGAAAAAGGCGGCTCGGGGGGGGGGGGCTAGGGGGGGGGGCACCCCTGCAGCAAAAAATATACAAATATACAACGCTTCATCCAAGACATAACATTGATAATTAAATTATTAACTCCACGATAAATTCCATACGATAAGTAAGTAAGAATGATCTAGGGCTAGGAGAAAAGCTGCGTCATTCCATTAGAAAAGTTACAAAACCAAAAGTTCAATATTTCAAAAACGCGTGAACCGATTTTAATGAAACTGAGCTAAGAACCGTCTCGATTAATAAAGTTTTCAATTTAAAAAAAAGCATCGAAATCGGTCTATCCCTTTGGGAGCTATGATGTCACAGACAGATACACAGATACACAGACACAACACCCCTCTTTTTCGTCGGGGGTTAAAAAGTAAATCATTACGCTGCAGTAAGCAGATTTATCAGTGGGCGTAGCCCCCCTGCAATGAAAAGAATACAAAAATAACATCTAGGCTCCTAGGCCATCATTCCTGAAAATGACTTCCCAAATTAAATAGATCTAAACGCATGGGATAATGGACAGTTAATTGTTATACAGGACTTAATTATATCCGCTGTATAGCAATAAACATATTCTACGCGGACGAAGTCGCGGGCATTCTATATTATATTGTATGTAACCAAGTTCACGACTTTGGGAATCGGGCCGCCGGCCAGCTAACCTTATAGTTTGCTCAGAGAAAGTGTTAAGCGTCATACAGACAGACATACAGTTACATGGTGTTGTACCGATGACGCGTAAACGCGTAATCTCTAATTGATCATGGCCACGTTAGGTAATGACAGGCGTGAGAGCTTCCATGACCTGTAGGGTTGAGGAAGTGTCCGAGTTTGAGTTTTGGTGGTCACTTCCGTTTGAGAGTAAATAAATAAATAAATATCATGGGACAACTGAATTACGTAGCGACCCGCTATGAAGACCGCTGAGTTGCATCGACTTTCGCAACAAGCGTCAGCGCCGCGCGGACACGAGGCGCTGACACAAGCCGAAACCCGATGACACCGCATGCTGCCGCCGCATCGGATCATATTATAATATTCATTCTAATTCCAACCTCGACTTAGTTCACTAGCATAATTAGTTAATTGTAATTTTCGTTTTTAATTAAAGTTAGTTAAAGTAAATTGTTTTTTTTCGACCCTTCGGCTGCAGCTTCCATAATTACTGACACCAATTGACCTAGTCCCAAACTAGGCAAAGCCTGTACTATGGGTACTAGACAACGGATAAACATACTTATATACATATTAGACATCCAAGACCCGAGAACAAACATTCGTATTCATCACACAAAAATCTGCCTCAAGCTTCATAGTCAGGGTCTGTAACCACTCCGAATACTTAAAGTATCACAACTATAAATCCTTGTAAGTGTTGCTACCTGTAGATTTCTAAAGTTGCCGCGTTTTTGCTAGGTCAGCTTTAAATAAGTAAAGGTCTAGAGAAAAGAGTTTTTCCACAGGTCAAGCGAAAAACAATCTTATGTCAATGACCTAAACACTTTCAGATGCAAAAACATTTCTCAATTCAAGTATAGACGCTACAGCTACTGTTAATCTGCTTCAGTTAATAAAATTTTACTCCACAATGTTACTAGGTACAGCCGAGGAAATTAATTCCTGACCCACTATGGAACATTTTCATAGTAAACGTCACTAAGATTTTCCTTGTCAAACAATGCGATGTCTGTATGACGGTTTTTTTTATACGACGAAGGAGGCAAACGAGCAAGTGGGTCACCTGATGATAAGTGATCACCACTGCCTATAGAAATCCGCAACCCCGGAAGGATTGCAGATGCGTAACCTAGAGGGCTAAGATGAAGTGCCTCTTGTGCCAGTAATTTCCTCGGCTGTCTTGCCTACTCTCCACACCGGAACACAACAGTGCAAGCACTGGTGCTTAGCGGCAGGATTAGCGAGTAAGATGGTGGCAGCGATCCGGACGGACCTCGCACAAAGGTCCTACCACCCGCAGTTACTGTGAAAAGGTTCCATGGTGGGTCAGGATTGAATTTCCTCGACTGTACCTACCCACAAATCGTCAAATCATCAGCAACACAAGCCCGCGACCCACGCTTTTGTTTCTCATGACTTAAGTCATTTAGTCATTTATAATGCCTATTGGGCAACGTCATGTCAACACGATAATCCACGGCCAGGTTTACTGATCGATGGCCTTAAGACTGGCGAGCACACAACCGTTCACGAGCCCAAGTCCACTTTACTCCATACGACAAATTTTGTACATGCCTGGCGCCTATTTCACCGACTTCACAATTCTCAGTTTTCAATGACAATTCGGTGTCAACTGCTGACTTGAAGAGCTTTTGTTTTAGCGCGCTTCATAATTATTGTCAAAGAAATGTAGTTCGAATTGTCATTATAAGACTAACAATTGTAAAGATGGTTAAATAGGGGCCAGAGTGCCTAGTGTAATTGACAACATTGACTTACCAACAACAGTGCTTGAACGTCAGTTAGTCTTAGTTTGGTCGAACGACAGCGCTATGACGTATGCCACGTATGGGTGTCATCGAAAAATGCCTGTTGTGCTAGGACACATTCTTCGTGAATTTATATGACTTAAAGTCTATGTGGTGTTAAAGTAAGTCAATGATTGACAATCAAAAAATACGTCTCATACGATTTTTCGTTAAAGTGTCAAATACTGTGAGAATAGGCTGCTGTCGATAGGTACTTACCGCTAGAGGCGCTGCCAATTTGCCCATAGTAATTCAGACGTCAACGCAAACGCGATCGAGATGATTTCTTGTGTCAAAAATCAAACTAAAGGCTCTCAGAAGCCTTAAAATAAATGTCTAACGAACTTGGTTTCGCATTGACATTCGCCATCAAGGCTCTTAGTGTATACAAGGACGATAAAACCAAAAGGACTGCCGATGGCTATACAATATCGCGTTCCTGTAAAATAATGAGCCTGCTGTAGCTAGTTTCACTATAGAGAGGTCTCTGTACCATTAATTTTGTATGACACTTAGTACCTCTGGCTAACACAATAGCGCAATAGCATTTCAGTTCATAGACGTATGAACTGAAAGAAAAAACGAATTTAGATGGCTCTATTGTGTTAGCCAGAGGTCTAAATGTCATACCAAAATGAATGGTACAGAGACCCCTCCGTAGTAAAACTAGCAGCAGGCTTATTATTTTTAAGGAACGCGACATCATATAGACACTGGCAGTCCTCTTGGTTTTATGTTTCTTGGTGTATATTTCACGTCGCCACAAACGTCTCGATCGCGTTCGCGTTAACGTGTCAAATACTATTAGAATAGTAGGATGCCAATACATAAAGCTAGTTTATAATAAGTGGCGAAACCATATATATATAACCATATATTCACTAACACTTTTAGGGACACCAGTATCTTGCACGATGTCAACCACAGGCAAATTAAAGAGCAAAACATTTACCTAAAATATGATGTTTGACACACGACATTGATCGCTTACTTCGCAGTAATGGTGGTACTATTTTACCTTCATCAGTAATAACCTAACCAACTTAGAAAAGTTGAAAAACCCCCGACATTGTCATTCCAAAGTTCAATATTTCAAAAACGGGAGAACCGATTCTAATGAAACTTAGCTAAGAACCATCTCTATTAAACTAGCTATCGATCAAAAAAACCGCATCACAATCGGTAAATCCGTTTGGGTGCTACGATGCCACAGACATATACACAGACACACAGATACACAGGCCAAACTTATAACACCCCTCTTTTTCTTCGGGGGTTAAAAATGGTCTGGAATATTTGCTCTTAAGCGTTATGTTCAATCGCTCAGATTACCCGTTTGATTAGGTGTGATAAGTTGACAGCGAAAACAGGTACGAAATATAATCCAAAGTAATTTTATTTACATAGTAAAAGCCTAAATTAAATCTAAATAAGGCCCCCGTGGCATGGTGGTGCCCAAAAGGCTGGCAGCGTTGCCTCGCTGAATAGCGATGCTGATTCTTTGAGAGAGAAAACTGCCAGCCCTTTGGTCACAAAAAGCTGGTGCGGCCGCAGAAACAGCTGAGAATAGAAAATTGTTTAAATACAAGACTCTCGGTCTGAACTACAATTTTGTTGCCGTCGGATTCGAAACCTTGGGTTCATGGGGTCCCGGCGCTTACAAGCTTATTTCAGAGTTGCAAAAGCGCTTGATCGATCTAAAGATCTAGTCTACTGTATTTTGATTTATAATTTATAATTTACTTACATTGATTTCTTAATTTCAGAATTAGATACTAAATTCGTTAATGGATGTTGGTCCTATTTGGTGCTCCGTACCGACTGTACCAATTAGTCCCAATCGCCTTGTAATAATAGTCGAAGAATACCCCTTTCGTTAGGGTTCCATAGTCAAAAAGGAACCCTTATAATTTGGCCATGTCTGTCCGTCTGTCCGTCTGTCTGCGGCTTAGATCAGACTCTTGCTACTCTAATGCTGTAATTTGGAACGGGTATTGTGACACTTTTGACTTCGGGGGTGCCTATCAACACCAGGATTACGAAATCAAACAAGGAAAGTGGTCAATAGTAATTTATTAAGGCAATTTGGCTCTCGGCTAGCTCGTTTACAAAATTAGGAGAGCTGGTGGGTTGTAAGGGGTCTATCTCAGTCGATGACTTTTGCTTGCTTTTAAAAATTTTGTAGGTAAAACCCAAAATATAAAAAGTAAAGGGCGCCACCAGTCGAGACGGCGACTGGACCAAGTAAGTTATAAAATCTCAAATATGTACCTCGTCTGGCGGAAAGGGTACCCGTTAATCTGGAGTCTGCTCCGGGGAGACTGCTAGGGAGCGACCCGCAGAGTCCAAGGAAGAACGGACACCAGGACCGGCAGAGCAGCAACAGGTGAAGGCCGAAAAATATGGGTGAAGACACCAGGAGTAGTCCAGGAAACGAAAAAAGAAACCCCCTGAAAACAATACAATAGTTTCATTATAACCCGAGTTAAAACGAGGTGTGCAGGAGGAAATGTATCTACCCTCTACATAAAATTATCTTGGTTTAGGGCAAGAAACTCACCAAAGGGGAATGATAGTCCCGCTTCAGCTGGCCAGGCTCGCGATGACGTCTGTCAACCCTTTGGGGGTCTCTTTGCACTCCCTTGAGTTGGTTATGCTGAAACGAATTCATTGCAATCAGAAAATGGTCACGTATCTCGCAAATGGGTGAAGCCCACAAGCTTAAGGACACTTACCGTGCGACATTTAGCGTCGCATTCGCTAGGAGGCTCAGGGCGTTCGTTACTTCCAAAGAAGTGGTACTTATCAGGCGAAGGTCAGGTGGAAAGTAAGGCGGGTGAAATGCCGGTGTCATGAAAGTTGATATTTGACACTTCCTTAGACCTTGCCATACGCGACCAAAATCGCGTTGGAGGTGACGAAATTTGCAAAAGACAACGAAGCCGTTTTAATTTTAAAATAATGGAACACTAGTACTTACGTATTTTTGGTAGGGAATTTTCAAACACTCCAGCTAATAAAATAGACCAAATGATTTAAAAAACGCATGAATGTAAACATATGAATTGCCCTATAGTAACACTGACGTTGCTAGTAAATTTTTAAACAGATTTTGAAAAGAATAAGGGACGGAGTCCCATGCAGTCAAAAATGTTGAGCGTTTATTTAAACGCTAATGGGATTAAAAATTATATGTCACAGTACTCCCCAACCCGAGGAAAATTTTGACGCAAGGCAAAATTTTAAGCTGGCCCCCAGCTTCTATAACACCGAGATCCTAAAACCACACCTAAAGGCAAGACACGAGAAAGGGAATCCAGTGTCCTGTACCTAAACAGAAGGAAGTAAAAAAAAAAGAAGAGGCGCCGGCAAAAACGACCAGCGGCTCAACTCACCATAACGTTCACTCCAACATCATTACAAACTGATGGGATGAACAACATTACGAAAAACGGAAGAGACGCCAGCAAAAAAAACTAGCGGCTCAACTCACCGTAACGTTCACTCCAACACCATTACAAACTGGCGGGATGAACGCAATAAAAGTCTCATCTAGTCGAAGACAAGAAAAAAATCAGAAAAATAACACCGAATCGAACCCACGCGCTTTACCAGTCTCTAGCTTTATAAAACAGCTGCGGACCGAACGGAAATCTAAATAATTAATGACAGCACTGAGACCCTGGCGGTGCAACGAGAGGTGATTCAGCAACGGGTTGCACGTCCAGCGTCTAACAGTAAAATACATGCATTAATCGATGCATAGAGTAAAACTAATCACCCTTAAGGTGTTGAACGTGCCAAGAGCCTAAGTTCTTGCCACTAATAACACTCTCTAGCTCATATACTAGAGGGGAATGTTTATACAAGACACGACATTTCTCAAAACGGGGTGCGAGTTTTGCCATGAAAAATTTACTGGCATCACTCTGAGGAAACGTCTTTTTCCACACTATATCTCCTACTTCGTACTCATTAGTCCGCCGTCCCTTGTTGTAGTTGCGAGCATTTCGTTCGTGAGCCTTACTCAATGCTGTCAAAACCTTACCAAAAACGTCCTGCAAGCCTCCCAATCTAGCAACGTAATCTTCCTGTGAAGCACACGACATATCTAACTGTGAGGTTTTTTGACTACTATAAACCTTACCACAGGGGATGGCTTCACGACCGTGTACCAGGAAAAAGGGAGTAAAACGGGTAGATTCGTTTACCGAAGTGTTCAGGGCGAATTGGACCTTTGGCAATGTGGTATCCCACGAACGGTGGTCTTGCTGGACTAGAATAGATACAGCAGTCATCAGCGTGCGGTGGTAACGCTCAATAATGTTGACCTGTGGACAGTGACGCGGTATTAGATGAACTTGTGGAATGTCGAATCTCCTAAACAAAGCATTTAGTTCACTTCCGGTGAACTGCGTTCCGTGGTCAGCTATAATCGTACGCGGTATGCCGTGCTTAAGAAAGACTTCATCCTCAAGACGCTGTGCTATAGTTTTACCAATGGCGCGGCGCAAAGGAAACAACATGACGTATTTAGAAAAACAACAGAGTACTGTAAAAATGTACGTATAACCAGCACGCGACCGTGGCAACGGACCCACTAAATCCATGCTGATAGACTCAAAAGGACGTGAGCAGACTTTGGGATTCCCCATAAGACCTGCTGGTGGTTTTTGCGAGTGTTTGTAAGCCGCACACACATCGCAATTCTTAATAAAGTTTACCACATCCTGATATAAATCAGGCCAATAATAATTTGAAGAGAGACGCTTGTAAGTTTTGAAAATTCCAAGATGAAAAAGTTCATCACAATGGCAAGATTTAAGCAACTCTGAGCGACGGTCAGAGGGGACTACCTCTTTCCAGTCGAACTCACCAGGAAAATGAAATTTATTTTTTGAATAACGAAATAACTTCCCGTCGTTGATAATAAAGTTTGGACAAGAAGTGGGAAACTGTTGACATTTCTGATAAAGTTTGTTATACCAATCGCAAGAATGAATCTCCAAAACAGGAACTGTACGCGATAACGCGTCCGGAACAACGTGTTCCTTACCCTTACGGTGTATAATTTGAAAATCGTATGGTGAAAGACGACATCCCCAACGAGCTAACCTACCGGTTGGATTGGTTAAATTAAAAAACCATTTCAAGCTTGAATGATCAGTCACCACCCGAAAACGTTGACCTCCCTCCAAATAAGGGCGAAAATGTTCTACTGAGAATACCACTGCCAATGCTTCCCTTTCCGTTGCCGAATAATTACGCTCGGCCTTGTTTAAGGATCGGCTCGCGAAGGCGATCGGATGTTCTTGACCGTCCTCCAGCATCTGCGTCAAAGTTCCGCCAATGCCGAAACCGGAGGCATCACAATGCACGGCAAAAGGTCTAGTGAAGTCAGGACAGGCCAAAATGGGTGCTGATACTAAGGCAGCCTTCAGCCTCTGAAAGGATCTGTCAGCGTCGTCAGACCAAAGAAAAGGAGGCGCGTTCTTGCGAGTACTCGTCAGTGCGTTCAAAGGAGCGGCAATATCACTAAAATTTTGAATAAAGCGGCGATAGTACGAAGCGGTGCCCAGAAACATTTTAACCTCTTTACGATTACACGGAGTGGGGTAGTCCACAATAGCTTTAATTTTGGATGGGTCCGTGCGCAATCCCCGCTCATCTACAATGTATCCAAGATACTTTAACTCACTACGAAAAAAATTGGATTTGCCGAAGTTAATAGTCAAATTAGCAGACTTTAGACGATCCAAAACTCGGTCGATTAAAGCAATATGATCATCAAACGTATTACTAACAACGATGATGTCATCCAAATAGACGAAAAGCCTACCATTAAATTCTGGTCCAAATAATTTGTCCATTAATCTTTGTTGCGTTGCCGGAGCGCCTGTCAAACCGAAACACATAACTTTGAATTGAAAAAGTCCGCGGCCGGGAACCGTAAACGCGGTGCGCTCCTTGGATTGCGTATCAAGAGGTATTTGCCAGAAGGCACTCTTTAAATCTATGGAAGAAAGAAACTTAGCATCTCTTAACTGGTCAAGGATGCAAGAAACGTAAGGTAAAGGATAGGCGTCATGCTTGCTCACAGAATTCAACTTGCGGCTATCTATGCAAAAGCGAAGTTCGCCGTTAGACTTAGGCGTAAAAAGCGTCGGGTTGTTCCATGCACTCGTGCTAGCTTCGACCACGTCCTGTTCTAGCATTTCGTCCAACTGACGATTTAATTCTACCAGCCTGTGTGGCGAGATGGGGTAGTATCGCTGCTTTAAGGGTTTGCAATCGCCGGTATCAATGGTGTGTACAATCAAATCCGTTCGCCCTAAACCTTTCCTTTCAAAAGAGATATCTTCAAATTTACGAATCATATTATCGGCGATTATTCTTTGATCGGTGTCGAGCCGGTCAAAGGAATGCAAGCGAACCTCAGAAACAAAATTCTGGGTGGAAACGTTTCTATTAATACAGAAGTCTTCAAATAAATTAGGTGCAATTCGAAAGGCTTTCCAAAAATCAACGCCTAATATCAATGGTGTAGTCACATCCGGTATAACATAAAATTTGATCACACGTGTCAAGTCACGAACCTTGACTGGTAAAGATAAATAACCTTTGACCTTCGCCTGAGAATCGTTAGCGGTGGCAATGTAAGTTATGTCACGGCAACCGTATAACGGAGCTCCCCAGGACAAAAACAAATCGGACAGATCCGACCCCAATATGGAGATCGAAGAACCTGAATCCAACAAACCATTAAACTCATGGTTATGAATAACCACAGAAATATAAGGACGATCATCATCTCGATCGACAAAATTCCGAACCGCGGAAACACTAGAGGAAACAAATGCATTTAGCTTTATACCATCACTATTAACATTATCACGAGAAGAGTTCCCACGTTTAAAATCGCAAGAGCTCGAAACAAATTTGTTACTACGGTTCGGGTTTATTAGTTTTTTGGCCGTTCGCCCGAACCGGAGGGTTTAGCTAAACATTCAGGGCAAGAAGTGCTCCTCACATCTTTCTTTCCGCATTTGAAACAAACAATGGCCCTAGAACGACATTCCCGGAGGGAATGGGTATCCAACCTGCAGCGGGGACAATATACTTTTGGCGAAGTAGCCTCTACTCTAGGTCGAGGAAAAGATTTCCAACTCAGGTCTGTGGCAAGCGCACTTGAAGAAGGTTTTGGAGGTTCCACAAAAGTATTTGCACGATGCCAGCTGTCTTCGAGAACACGACAAACTCGCCTAAGCTCACTAAGGGACTCTACAGGACTGAGTGCTAAGGGAACAGAATAATCCGGCCTTATATTCAAGTACACAATATCAAACTTTTCCTTCTCAGTAAGAGGTGAAGTCAAACGGCTGAAATAATTCAGCATTACGCTGAGATAAGAGCATATGCCTTCCTGTGGACCTTGGGTTCGGCTGCGGATCTCCTTCATCAGTCGCCTGTCGTAGTCGAACGGTAAAAATTCTGCTAAAAGCAGTGATTCCAGCTGAGCCCATGAAGTACAATCAGATTTTACAGATCTATACCACTGCAGTGCATCTCCCTCGAACAATTCTACAGCTGAGACAAACAATCTTTCCGAAAGAATACCGCGCGAGCTACAGAGTTCCTCAAGACGCTGGAGAAAAACTTTGATGCAAGTCCGACCATCATACTTTAAATTAAGCGAACCGACAGTTTGGTATTTACTTACAGCAACTGGAGCTGGAGATACAACCCCCGCAGGATGCGCTTCGGGTACAGGATCCTGGGTGCTAGTTTTAAAAATATGAAGCAAGTTGTCGAGTTTGGACAAGTATTTATTGAGAGTAATCATTTGCTCGTTGCATGCAGCCAGGGCTGCGTCATTCGGAGTAATTCGCGTTAGACGGTGGAAAAGATGATGTGCTAAGGCTTGAATACGATTCAAGGATTTTAATGTTAAGGTACGCGATGAAGGGGTAATCAACTGAGATAGCTCCTCTAATTTACAAGATGTGTTGACCAGCTCCTCAACAACATCACCCTCAAAATTAACAATATCGTCGGAGGGGTACTCCTTAACCAACTTTCGCAGCTGGGTACGCAAAGCATTTACATCTTCTTCAGGTACACTATGTCTAATTTGGACCTCATAAATTAATTCGTCCTTGTGAAGCAAGTTCCATGAAATTGGCCGTTCCTCCATACTGATTCCAGATACAGCAGTATACTTCCGGTATATAAAAGCTAGTCCAATTCAACTTTACTTAACAACTGCTATGGCCGTCCTCAGAAATGCAGTAACGATAACTATGAAATCTATAAAAAGTTGCACAAACCAAAAAAAAATGTGGCCTATACTCAAAGAAGTTAAATTATAGAAGCAGGATGTGCAAAAAAAGCGATAATTCAATATACTCGATTCTGTTTCAAAGTTGTATAACAATGTTGCTGACCGTACAAAAAAATATGCAGGCCAGTATGGCTGAGCGTACAAAAAAAAGTTCCAAAACAGTATGGAAGAGTGTACAAAAAAGTATTATTAAATGAAGCCGATTTTACCAATTAGATTATTAACTAATGTGGCCGATTGTACAAAAAAATATCACTAACCAATGCGGCTGACTGTACTAAAAATATTAACAACTAATGCGGCTGACTGTACAAAAATATTACCAATTAATGTGGTTGACTGTACTAAAAATATTACCAATTAATGTGGTTGACTGTACCAGCAAGGTAACAAAATAATGTGGTAGAATAATAAAAAGTTAATAATTCAATGTCGCCAACTGTACTATAAGAAGTTACGAATTAATGAAGCCTAACTGTGCTAAAAACAACCAAGATGTAAAAGTATACAGGTATAAAAAAGTTCAAAATGTAAGCGGCCGAAAGTACTGAAAGAGGTTACAAATCGATGCGGCCAACTGTACTATAAGGTTCAGTAATGAATGTCGCCAACTGTACAATAGAAACTGGTAGGTATATGAAAGTGGCTAACAAAAAAAATAAAATTCAAGCTATGTGGCCAACTGTACTTTCCGTAATTAATGTTGCCAAATACACAAAAGAAACTAATATATGAAGGTTATATTCTTGTTATGTGGCCAACTGTACAAAAGGTTTAGTAATTAAAGTTGCCTACTAATGCATGAAAGTGGCCGACAATGCAAAAAAATATTTAACCTGGTGTGACCAACAGTACCAGATGAAGTTATAAATTAATGTTGCCGTCTGTACAATAATACAACAACACAGTCCGGAATATTAGTTGATGAATACCATGAACAAGACAAAACTTTGACCGTTGATCTCAACAGTGCTTCAGATACTAAGACAATGGAACCATGTAAAATTAACAAAATTTCAACAAAATTAAATTATTATGTAAACCCTGAAAAATAATATTCAGCAAATAACCATCACTATCTAATAAAATGTTTACTATGTATGAAGAACATTCAAAGTGAAAAAACTACTGTACCAAAAAAATGTGGCTAACTGTACTTTAATTTATTAATGCAAAATTATAAAGAAATGTGTTGAGTCACTGAAAGTTATATCAAAAGTAATTTTTAACTATACCACATTAGCCGTTCAAAAGGTTTCACAACAAAGTTTAATATGTTCACAACAAGCAACAGGTTTGTTCACAATTGTTCAACAAAAGAAGTAACTTGAAACTAAAATAAGTAATATCCTTAAAGTAAGAATAACCAATTAAGAATAACTTGAGAACTTGCTATAAATGTTAAGGGTGACTTGGTTACACAAAATGGTGGCTTATTTTAAGCATACCCACAAGTTACATAGGAAAAAAAATTATATAAAGTTGATTACGAACTCAACACTAAATATGAGCAAATCACCATAAATTAACACTTTTCACAAGTCCCAACCATTCAGAACAACAATCTAATCATGTAGTTACAAGAAAACAAGCAAAAGCATCAGCCGAAGATTACCATAGCTATATCGACATAGTAATTGGACCCTTACTAAAGCCACACGATGGCCTGCCGCTGTGACACTTTTGACTTCGGGGGTGCCTATCAACACCAGGATTACGAAATCAAACAAGGAAAGTGGTCAATAGTAATTTATTAAGGCAATTTGGCTCTCGGCTAGCTCGTTTACAAAATTAGGAGAGCTGGTGGGTTGTAAGGGGTCTATCTCAGTCGATGACTTTTGCTTGCTTTTAAAAATTTTGTAGGTAAAACCCAAAATATAAAAAGTAAAGGGCGCCACCAGTCGAGACGGCGACTGGACCAAGTAAGTTATAAAATCTCAAATATGTACCTCGTCTGGCGGAAAGGGTACCCGTTAATCTGGAGTCTGCTCCGGGGAGACTGCTAGGGAGCGACCCGCAGAGTCCAAGGAAGAACGGACACCAGGACCGGCAGAGCAGCAACAGGTGAAGGCCGAAAAATATGGGTGAAGACACCAGGAGTAGTCCAGGAAACGAAAAAAGAAACCCCCTGAAAACAATACAATAGTTTCATTATAACCCGAGTTAAAACGAGGTGTGCAGGAGGAAATGTATCTACCCTCTACATAAAATTATCTTGGTTTAGGGCAAGAAACTCACCAAAGGGGAATGATAGTCCCGCTTCAGCTGGCCAGGCTCGCGATGACGTCTGTCAACCCTTTGGGGGTCTCTTTGCACTCCCTTGAGTTGGTTATGCTGAAACGAATTCATTGCAATCAGAAAATGGTCACGTATCTCGCAAATGGGTGAAGCCCACAAGAGTAGTATATTATTGGGCATTCTGGACCACCATTCATTCGATCGGGCGAAAAATTTCGCCCTCACTCATTCGTGGTGATCCAGAAGCCCAATAATACAATGAATTGCACACAACCTACAATCAACCCAAACCCAACGGTAACCAACCTAACAGTAACCTATCAGCATTTGCGTTCAACATAACGCTCAACCTACACCTGAAATCGCATTGGGCATTCTGTTTCACCTCGCGTTCAACGCAACAGCAACTCAAACCCAACGGAACCCAACCTAACAGTGACCTATCAGCATTTACGTTCAACATAACGCTCAACCTACACCTGAAATCGCATTGGGCATTCTGTTTCACCTCTCGTTCAACGCAACGAATACATCAGCCCAACAGCAACTCAAACCTAACGGAACCCAACCTAACAGTAACCTATCAGAATTCACGTTCATCATAACGCTCAACCTACACCTGAAATCGCATTGGGCATCCACCTCTCGTTCGAATGAGCGAAGTTTTGACTCGAGGTTCAACGACAAGCCAACCCGACGGGAATTTATTCAATGTATTTAAATTTCAGTCCAACTCAAGTCTCAACTAATTGACAACCTAACATAGATATGTTTAATAATGTTTGAGCTAGATAAAGTAAAAGCAAAAGTACACCATGCACACCGGGTTGATCAAGTCCGATATGCACGAGGCCGAAGCCACTGAGCGCTCCTCGGTCTCAAGCCGCAGCCTTTGACTCAGGTTAACTCAGGTGTTTGCACAACTTGTCTGCGAAGCTGATCAGACTCCACAGACAAGATCGGGTCACCCAGGACGCGTCTAGTTCCCGGCATCCACCTACGGATGTATCGCTATGACCGCTTTTTGTGTGCGTGGTGGTTTTGGATGCCTCCCACCGAGGCTTGTATACAACTCATCCGCAAAGCTGATCAGACTCCACAGACAAGGTCGGGTCACCCAGGACGCGTTAGTTCCCGGCATCCGTTTTCGGATGTATCGCTATGACCGCGTTTTATGTACACGGCAAATTGTATGTCGGATTTATTTATATCAACGAATCTCAAAACCATCGTTAGCGCGAGTTAGGTTTAAACTAATTTACGCTGGAATAAAGCACTAAGTAAACATTATTTAAATTACGAAAACATAAAAATGTGTAACTCACTACACTAGTGAAAACCAAAATATGATTTTAAATTGGTATCGCTAAAACTAAGTCAAATAGTGTGATTTAATTGATGTTAATGTAGAACAACTCCATCTGTGAGACCGCGATACTTTATCACACTTTCTAAATAACTTATATCACTTTATCATGTTGACGTAAAAATTGTCTTGCTGACTAGAATATAAAGTTTGATCAGAAACGAGTTGTAAAGTGATATACATGATTATGTACTTAAGTCATTTCAACTCGAAGACATTGTAGTGTAAGTTAGGTACTCGATCAAATTACGTAGCGAGCGCGCTCGCTAAGGTTTATTGTTCTTAACATGCAAATGGACATACGAGTAGGCGGTGATGACATCTATCGAAATTATTCGAAACCATTTGTATTCTATACGAAACCAGTACATCAAAGGTACTTACTTAAATCATTACTTACACCTACTTAGTTCAGTGCTTAACCCACAGACAGCGCTTATGTTAAACTTTGACATCGTGCGCTAGAATTTGTACCTAGATTTTTGTGTGTCTGTCTGTGGTACCATAGCTCCTAAATGAATGAGCCGATTTAAATGCGGTTTTTCATTTAACAGGTTTTCTAACAATGGTTCTTAGACTTGTTTTATCAAAATCGGTTCAACCGTTTCTAAGATATTGACCTTTGAAGCGAAAATGTCTATTGTTTTTCGACTTTTCTAAGTTGGTTAGGTTATCTTATCATAAATGTTAATAATATAGGAATTGTTTATTTTTGTGTTCAAATTGAAAAAGGTTTATACCTGTTTGTACCTGTAACAAGACAATGTTTGTTTTCGTATTAGGAAATAACAATTGTATGTGTATTTATAATTACTATGTAAAGTAGCAAACATTACAGTTAGAACACGTTTTTAAATAAATAAATTTTTAAATAAATCTTCGTCTTAGTAGGTGAGGTAAGATGATATTTGGTTGTGTGAGCTAACCAATTACTAACCTTACCCATTAACTTAGTAATTAAGTCGGTTAATACTGAGGCTATTTGAACGATCTGAGGAGGTTTTTTTCCAGTTTCCGTTATAATTTTAACGTACAGAACTGAGCATGAAAATGTTACCAATTAGGTATTAGCCAATTTTATTGCGCAACGTTATCAAGTTGTAATGTGACACACAGTGCGATCGGCGTCTTTTTGCTGACATACAAATGCGGTGCATGTATGAAGCGTGGTTGCGAAATAATATTCATATTATAAAGGTGTAGGGTTGACAATGATCAATGGATAAATTTACAATTAATGGGTACCTCTATTAAATGCGAATATAAATGTTCTTAAAAGAAATAATGATTACTACAATTACTGAAATACTAATATTTAGGTAATTCCTTAATTTAGCTGGTGAGAAATAAATAAATAAAAAATAAATAAGTAAATTAAAAATTAAAAAAGTAAATTAAAAAAAGCTTACACCTCACTCTCGATTAGTTTTTTGGTATCTTGAATACATGCATATGTGGAATACGAAGTAGGCAGATTTACCAACAGACAGATAGACAAATTCATAACGTTCCTCTTTCCATCGCGTCGAGAATTAAATAATGTAAAATAAAGAACTGTTATGTGCACATAAGCATAATACACAATTGTGATTTGGAATGCGACAGCCCTAGTTCATTTAGTAAAATCAGCAAATAATTTCGTTTAAAACTTTTGCGCGGGGCTAATTTGTTCCTTTCCAATTTCGAACGTGACGTGCACAGTGCATCAAGTCTTCTACATCTTCAGCTCAGAGGTTAAGCTGTGCAGAGTTTCTACGTTAGTAAAGTTTATTTGCTTTATACATCGATTAAAATGTAAGTATGTATTTCAACGTACCTAACGCTTTACTTTCCTAACGAAATTAAAACATTTGGTTCATATTGTTTGTAGGGTTCCAACAGGCATTAATATTTTTAATTTCCTTTCAGGTCTGATTCCGAGTTTGAACCCATCACTGTTGCAAACAGCGGAACCGTTCGGTCAAAAGTGGGAAGGTCGGCTGAAAAACGAAAAGCTTCAGCTCCAAACAGGTAGCCATTTTATATTTATTTTCATATTTCATGTTTTTTATTTTGTCAGCTGGGTACATATTTACTTAAATATTGTTTGTCTACTTTTTTCATTTAAAAAAGGTATTTTTTTTTCTTTTTTTATCGATGTATATGGTTATTTTAAATGTCGAGTAATAAAAACATATTTTTTATTTCAGATCTGATTCAGAGGAGAGCGTTGCCGCTGCAGATGTCAGTATCCCAAAAATAAAAAAACCTGCTCAAAAAAGAAAGCCGTCAACCCCAAGGTATTTTTCTTGTAATTTGTTTAATGAATTTCGACGAACTAAGTACAACTGTCTTATTCATTGTTTAATGTCTGTTATGTTTCAGATCTGCTGCACCCAAGAAAAAAGAAACTAAAAACCCGTTTGACGTGTTCGGAATATTTCCTGAAGACGTTGCTGTTAACCATAAGCCTGCTGAGACTGATCCGCTTGATTCATCCATTATAAGCCGGGTACCGAACGGGTCAACAAAACGAGCTTGCACCCTCAACGGAGACTTTTTCTTGGAGCTGCGGGTGTACAACACTGCTGATATTCGCGGTGAGTTACGTCAGGAGCGTTGGAAAAAGGCTCTCGTTACTCTAAAGGCGCAAATCGATGATGAAACTGTTGAATGGGAGGCATTGCAAAAATTTATTAAAAAGATAAATGTACTTTTCAAGGACGCTAACGTCAAATTTTATTCTAACGATACTAAGTACTAATTTAGTAGGTACTTTTTTGATTTTAACAGATACTGCAGGTTGTCTCTTTTTATTACTTATTTGAATAAAATTTAAACTACATCAAATTGTGTATCAAGTAATTTTTAATAAATGTTTTTAATAAATGTTAACGATTTATTATGAAACCATAATTTAAACGCTTTTAACGATATTACTTTAAGGGCGCAAATCGATGATAAAACTGTTGAATGGAGGGCATAGCAAAAATTTGTTAAAAAGATAAATGTACTTTTCAAGGACGCTAACGTCAAATTTATTGTAACGATACTAAGTAAGTACTAATTTAGTACTTTTTATTTTTGCTTTTAACGGATACTGCAGGTTGTCTCTTTTTATTATTTGATTAAAATTGAAACTATCAAATTGTGTATTTAACATATAAAACCAGGATTACAGCTTAAGCAAAGTCGCTACATAAAACATGCCCTTTTGCACTCAGTGTTCAATTACAGTAGAAAGCAGGAAGTGGGTAGGGCACCTTAGAAGTAATAAGCATAGAAAAAATTCGGGTGTAAATTTAAACGATGAGGTTGTTGAAATTTCGTCTGCTTTTAAAGGTCGCATAGCATCTTATAGAATAATGGCAACTGATGAGCTGAAGTCTTGTTTACCTGAATCATTTTTGATTACAGTAAAACCTAAAATGCAAAAAATTTTGGAAAATTCGCTTAAAAAACATGTGTCCCTCAAAGTAAATTTCGAATATTTTGGCGATTTTCTTTTGTTTAAAGATGACAAGCAGGAAATGAAATCTTTTGCAACGAAAAATTTTCCTATACATCAAAATTATCAATTCGAAGAGCTTTTAAACACAATAATTATTAGTATACAGAAAAAAATCGAAGAATTTCAGGAGCGCGATTCTGGTTGGACTTTCTTATCTAATTTGTATTTAGAAGTTAACATAAATAAGTATGAACCATTGAAAGCGTCATCTTACATAGACTTACCTAAGATAATAAAAAATAAAAAAGCTTGCATTAATATTCAAAATCATGATAATTATTGTTTTCTCTGGTGTGTTGTTGCTGCTCTTTACCCATGTCAAAACCATCGCGAGCGTCTATCATCTTATCCTCATTTTAAAGACGTATTAAAACTTGATAATATGTGTTTCCCTGTCACTTTAGCCGATATCATTACGTTTGAGCATCACAATATTGATATCAGTATTAACGTATATTCTTTAAAAAACAACCGAACTCTTGTAGGACCTCTATACAGATCGCAATATAAAAGGAAACATCGAATCAATTTACTTTTAATCGAACGCGGTAATAAGTCGCATTATGTTTTGATTACTAATTTACCGCGTCTTGCTCGCGGTCAGATTACCAAACATCATGCTAAGCTTTATTTCTGCGAAGACTGTCTGATATTTTTTCAAACTGAACACGGTTTCAATAGTCACGTTTGTAGTGGGGTTGCTACGGTACTTCCGGAGAAAGGCACCTATCTCGAATTTAAGCATTTTGAACGAAAACAAGACGTTCCATTTGTCGTGTATGCTGACTTTGAGACAATCCTTAAACCCTATCAGAACTGTGAACCTAACACTGACAGTAGTTTTACTACAAATAAACAAATACATTTACCAGCCGCTTTCGCGTACCATATAATTTGCTCTTATGATGAGCAACTTAATCGTTTTGTTCAATACCGAGGGCCAGATTGTGCTCAGAAATTCGTAGATTATTTATATAGACATATTAAAGACATCCATAACGTTTTAGAAAAAGAAATTCCCATGATATTTACTGTAGAAGATTCTTTAGCTCATGAACGTGCCAAAAATTGTCATATGTGTAAAGGTTTATTGTTTGCAGACAAAGTAAGAGATCACTGTCATCTAACGGGCCGTTATCGCGGTGCCGCGCACCAGTACTGCAATCTGCGCTTTCGCGTTCCTAAATTGGTCCCTGTTTTCTTTCATAACTTAGCAGGTTACGATTGTCATTTGTTTATACAGGAACTTAGTAAATGTTCAGGGCCTGTGAAAGTAATCCCAAAAAATAAAGAAAATTATATTTCGTTCACTAAGTTTTTGTGGATTTCAGATCAAAAGTATGCACAAATTCGATTTGTAGACTCTTTTAAATTTTTAGGAACAAGCTTGGAAAAATTAGCGAATGGTTTACATAAAGATGATTTTATTCACTTGAACAAGTTTTATCCTGAAACTAAAAAAAATAAATTATTAACTCGCAAAGGTATTTATCCTTACGATTATATGTCGAGCTGGGATAAGTTTACAGAGACCGAGCTTCCATCACAGAACTTGTTTTTTGATTCTCTTTCCAACGAACAAATAAGCGATTCAGATTACGCACATGCGCAATCTGTATGGTCCGAATTTAAAATCAAAGATATGGGAGAATATACTGATCTTTACCTAAAAACTGATGTGTTGCTTTTATCAGATATTTTTGAGAACTTTCGGTTCATTTGCAAGTTAAATTATCATTTAGATCCGGCATTCTATTTAACTGCTCCAAGCTTATCGTTTGATGCTATGTTATTAAAAACCGGAGTTAAGCTTGAATTGATATCCGAATTAGAAATAATTCGACTCATACAAAAAGGAATAAGAGGTGGTATTTGCATGTGTTCGACCAGATATGCTCAGGCTAATAATAAGTACATGGAAACTTATGACATGAATAAACCAGACTCGTTTTTAGTATATATCGATTGCAATAACTTATATGGTTACAGTATGTGTCAATCGTTGCCCATGTCTAATTTTAGTTTTCTAGATCATCATGAAATTGCCCAACTAGATATTTTGTCTGTCGAAGATGATGCTCCATTTGGATTTATTCTGGAAGTTGACTTGCTATATCCGGAAAATTTACACCATAACCATAACGACTATCCATTTTGCGCACAAAAATTTATTCCTCCAGGAGGAAAAACGACCAAATTGATCCCAAATTTATATAACAAATACGAATACGTCATTCATTACGTCCATCTGAAAACATGTTTACGCAACGGCTTAACTCTTGATAAAATCCATCGCGTTATAAGGTTTCGTCAAAGTCCATTCTTAAAACAGTATATTCATTTAAATACAGAACTGAGAAAAAAAGCTACTACTCCTTTCCAACAAGACCTTTTTAAATTAATGAATAACTCAGTTTTTGGGAAAACTCTTGAAGACAGTGAGCGGCGAGTTGACGTCAAATTAGTAAATAAGTGGCACGACCGTCAAAACAAAACAAAAAAGTTTACTTGTGCTAACAAATTAATTGCCAAACCGAATTTCCATAGTGCAACAGTGTTGTCTGAAAATTTGGTTGTCGTACAAATGAAGCCTGAAAAAGTAATTTTAGATAAACCAATCTACGTAGGATTCTCTGTATTAGAACTTTCTAAAAGTCATATGTACCAATTTCACTACACGGTAATAAAAAAACACTACCAAGATCAAGTTACTCTGTGCTACACTGATACCGACAGTTTTATTTACAAAATCGAAACTGCAGACTTTTACAGCGATTTAAAAAATATTTTTTTAAACTTTTTTGACACAAGCAATTATAACCCTGTAAATGATTTGCAAATACCTTTACGTAACAAGAAGATTCCTGGGTTATTCAAAGATGAGTTAGGAGGAGAACTTATTACCGAGTTTATAGGGTTACGTTCTAAACTATACTGTATCAAAAGTGATAAATCTCTTATCAAAAAGGCTAAAGGAATAAAAAAACCAGCAGTTCAAGAGTTAACATTAAATGATTATCGGGATGTGTTATTCAATGATAAAATAGTTCGGAAAAAACACATATTATTTAAATCGATTAGGCACGAGATCTTCACTCAATCTGTCAATAAAGTTGCTTTATCTAACAAAGACGATAAACGACATATATTATCAGACAAAATTTCAACCAAATCTTGGGGACATGAGTCTATTTTCTAGTACAGTAGTTATCTAAGCGACCTTTCCTCGAGCTGTAATTTTATTTCGTAGGCACCCAATGGGTAATAAAAAATTAGAATGTGTTTAATAAAATAAAATACGTTGAGTACTTACGTTATTGTAAAATTATAATTATGTATGTTGTAGGGTCAGCGTCAAAAGCCGCTCATCACTTTTGTACCTTTTCGCTCTACGACCAGATGAGCGACTTTTGACGCTGACTATACCAAATAAGTAGATTATCATTAAGTACTTTATTTTTTATAATTACACATTGATTTGTAAATTGTATGGTTTGTTCTTTTTTTTTAATAAATAAATATGAAGTGTTATTAACATTTGTTTTCTTTTTTTCTTTCACCCACCTAAGTATATATATAGACTGCGAGGATACCGACTGAAAACACATTTTACTTGAGTTGAAATTGAGTTTTCTCGCTTCGGAGGTTTCCTGACGATGTTTTCCGTCATCAAAAAGCTCAGGGCTCAGGCTTAATTTTAAATGTAATATTTTGATAATGGTAAGTAAAATCATGTTCTGTTGAACAGGCAAATAATACCTATCCTCGTTTATTGCATTGGGTATCAATTAAAACATGTCCTTACGTGTCTTAAGCAGCGCGGCGGCATGCAGCCCGTGCTAAGGTAATTTGCTGACACGTGAAATATACCTATTCACATTTATTGCATTTGGTACCAATTATAACAAGTCCTTACGTGTCGTTGTAATTTGATCGGCATTAAGCAGCGCGGCGGTATGCACCGCATGCTCCGAAGCGCGTGTTAATTTAATTTGCTGACGCATGAAATTACTGTAATTATAAATAGCGGCTGTTATAGTAAGTTATCATTCTGCACTCTACATTCATAACTGAGTAAAGTCGTTCCAAAGTTTTGAAAATTAAGACGAGCTGATCCATTCCCGATTCGGTAAGTAAAATTGGCATTATTTAATATTTATTCGTATTATTTTGTTGCTATTATTGTTTTGTAAGCGTATGAAAATGCTCATATGTGTTGCCAGATGCGTTTATTTATTTGATTTCTTTTGTTTCAGAATATGGAAGGAACGCAAGACACTCAAATCATGTTTTCGCAATATGCACAGGGTCCATTAGGATTCCGAGAAGATGAAGAAGAAGAAGAAGTCAGTGAATTTGTAAAAAAAATTGCAAGTGCCAAAACGAAAACCAAGTCTAGTAAACCAAAACTAAGGCTAAACAAAGTGGTAAAGAGAAGTGTACGAGGTCACCCGCCGTCGTTCGTTATAAACAATGAAGCAACTAAGGGGAACAGACTTGTCAAAATCCAAATAATTAACATAAGTGACTCCGCGCCGGATCAAAACGACGAAACCGGTGAAAACGTTATGCTCAGTGCGCAGTATGTGGCAAGTGACGGATACGATGAGATAATAGACAGTACAGAAAGTGTAATAAATAAGATATCCAAGAAGTTGTGCGGATATAGTGTTAGTTATTAATGTTTTTACTGTTTTTGTATATAATTTTGAAAATAAATATGGTCAACAATTTTCTTGTTTTATTCCTTTGATTAAGCGATACGTCAACAGGAAAGATTTTTTTTGTAAGTATGTCAATAAAGCAATAATTCAAACGAAAATAAAATTATCATGATTAAATGCACAAGAAAAATCTTTTCAGTAAATATCGCTTAAATAGATTAACACTATTATTAGCCACAGGTATGAATCGTTATCATTTATTTCATATTTTTAAACAAACAAATTCAATTATTTAAAAATGGGTTAATATAAAAAGTCTTCGTTCAAAATAAATGATAACTAATTTTGACTGGGTTAAAAAATAAAAAAATGATTAAACGTAAATATTTATTTTTGAAAATTAGGTATAATTTATTACAATGTTAAATATGCATAATATCGAAATAATATTTTTTAAGACATATAACGTTTTTTAAGGCACAAGCTTTTTTATGATGTAGACAATTATAAGAGCTGTTGTCGATACAATACTTTTTATACATTAATTGAAAATTAGAACAACCTTTCTCTCCCAAGTCTATTACAGTACAATCAGCACATAAATCATTAATCCACTTAATTTTTTCAAAACCTTTTACATATATTTTTTTGCCTTCCAAGAAATTATGAATCATTCTCTTAAATTCTCTGTGGTCGATATACCCCTCACGCCACATAATGCCAAGGTTTCTCTCTATCCATTTCACATGCCTTTTTTCGTTTTCTGATAACGTAGAAAATGAATATGGAGGTTTTATTAAATACGCCTGCGTGTGTTCATAGGTACTGTATGCAAATTCTTTAATAATAAATTCATTTTTAGATGATTTAAACCCCTGAACATCTACGAATAGATGGTCTAGTTTCATGATATCTTCTTTGTTATATTGGTCAACGGCTTATATTCTATAATACTATCATTCAAAATAAGACAATAAGCCGCGGTATTGTCAGGGATATCTGTGTCACACTCTAATTCAATCCGCACATCGACTGAACCCGTTTTTAAGGTTTCATTTTGACGAGAACAGTCGATAACAAACAGAGGTGCTTTATTTATAAAGTCTTGTGGATTCAACAACGGTGCTTGGCTGCGGTTATAATAAGACTGTTGGAATTTAGCGTACTGTTCATATAATATAGCAAATTTTTGAGCCGAGAAACTGACATTCAAGTTTTCATAAGGAAAATAATTTGAATTTAAAAAAACTTTAACGTCACGCAAATTACAATGATCAAAACGCGATATATCTTTATCAGCAACATTTTTCCTGTTTGTTTTTAATCCAATTATAACATATCGAGGTTTTTCAACTTGAGACGAAGTTTTGACGGCCCAAGAATGTTTTGATGTTTTAGGTAAAAGCGGGTATTCGTACAGATCCCAGTTCCTAAATGCTACCTGAATAGCTCGATCTCTTTCCAAATATTTAAGCAAACTTAATCTTTCACGATCAGAAACCTTAATGTGCGGCATGCGCCATACTATTTTAGATATAGTTATGTTACCTATATACTCATTTGTGTTCAGTTTTACGCTATTTAAATTAGTATTGGATCGTAAAAGAATAAGTTCATGCTTACAGTTAATAATAATTTTGTTATAATCCTCTGCGAAGCCAAGAATCTTATTTAAAGGAATTGACACAGAAAATGATCCATGCGTAATTTTTGTGCCATCAACATCCCAGCCCCATAACTTTGACATCGATGATTCAAGTTCATTCATCGACACAAGAGATTTTATTGTTGTTGTGACCCCAGCGTTTTTAATTTTATCTATTTCAATCCCATTCAGCTCATATCGAATATCTTGAAATAAATGAAGTATAGGGTTATTTGTAAAATGAACACTGGACACCTTCGCTTTTGTTTCTCTGTTGAATACTTCTATAGTACCCTCTATGTATAAAGTACTCGCTGATGGTAATACGTATAGATCTTGCTGGTTGATAGGTATACGGATTTCATCATTTAAATTGAAACTTGTTACGTACGGTTTATACGAATGATATTCGAAACTTTCAATCGTGCTATCAAAGCTAAAGGAGTCTGATAAGTTTAGTATACTCATTTTAATAATCCTATGTTTTTTAAAAACTGTTTGTTTTCCTTCGTTAGTTGTCCTTTAGGTCTTCTTTTCTTGATAGCACAATGAGCACTAACGGCTTTGCTGTTTGAGACCGTACATTTATTAAAGTCTATCATTTTTTTCTGAGATGTAAATATATCTGAATCTCTTCGCCACGTAAATTCACTAAATTATCGTTTATATCCAGTATTCTTATTATAAGAGCGTTTAAGCTGTTTTGAGTAACAGGAAAATATATAACATTTTTAGGTGTTTCTATAATCCGGTAACCAGGCGGTACATTTGGCACAAATTCATGAATTATATGACTAGGTTTTCCGTTTATAAATGACCCGCTCACGATGTCACATTCAACTCGTACTATAGTTGTAGACAGAATGGACACGGGAAAAGGGGACTCAGTTAATATATTCGCCTGAACTGTTTCTTCTCCAAAACCAAGTAACTTACCAATCGAATTTGGTTTTTTAAAATAGACGTTTTTGGAACACAATATAGATGTTTTTAGCGTATTATTATTGCATGTCAGTGTAAAGGTGCAACCTTGGAGATGTCTTTTAAGATAATCATCAAGATCTTGAAGTTCATATGACCCTTCAGGAATTTCTACTACTTCGTTATCACCATAATAAAACTTATTATTTCGGGTGTCAATATTAGGTATCGAGTTAAATGTCGACAAGTATAGCAACCCGCATTCATATTCACCATCTAGTTGAAGAGCTGGCGAGTGATTCGTAATCAGGGTAGAGGAGGATCCCGTTATGGACAAAGTGAAAGACATCGTGAGAATGAGAAGCTATTTATTTTTCAGAGATATTTAAACGGTTATTCCAATATTTTTTTAAATATTTTAAACATAAATGTCCGCAATTAACAGTATCGAATTTTTGATAAATATTATAATTGTATGAAATATTATAATTTTTCAAATATTTTATTAATTCTAGCGGCGGTTGAAGACCACCATAACTATTAAAATATTCACAATGATTATTATCTTTGACATAGGCTACCCAGTGAGTCCCTTGGTTTTTAGAACTATCTAAATTTACGATTGCACATTCTACTCTTTTTGGACGGTTTGGCAATTTGTCTCTCATGTAAACACCACGAAAATAAGGAATATCTGTTGAATGTTTTAAAATATCAACATTTGTAAGAGCACGTCTGGGTAGCCTTTTATTTAGTTTTTTAATCGTTTTAAACACAAACCCTTTCCATTTCTATGCTGTTTAATGTACAACCCTTTACCTAATGCAATAGATTCCATCATTTTATTATGACGTTCTGATTCGGATAAGCTCTTTTTTGCAGCTTTGTAGTCACCAACAGCTTTAGCGATCCCAGCAGCTCCTCCTGCCAATGACCCTAACGCAGAAAGTCCCGCGAAAATAGGTATTAGTGGCAATATACCTCCAGTTTTAGGAATCGGTATTAATCGAGGAACTCTCATTTTACTCGTATTGTTATTAAGAAATACTTTACTCGCTGCAGCAAAAGCTCGACTGACTGCAGTGCCTTCTTTTTTAGATTGGTTTTTTTCAATTCGGTACGTATCTTAGAAACAAAATGCTTAAATGATTTTATCCCTGCACCAGCTTTCATTTTAGATTTCATCACTTTGCTAACTATCCAAGACGCAAGTTTTTCTCCTTTTCCAACACCTTTTGACTTCAATCTTTGTTTAGCCATTTTATAGAGTTCAAAATCTGCACGATATCGGTCTGTTAGGTCAGAATATTTATCGTATGCTATATCGTGTTGCATACACGCGTTGTCCAATTCATTAACTCCTTTATCACCTCTTTGCAATCGCTTATGCAATTTTGTGCCTGGTCCGCAATAATTGTAGCCAGGTAAGTGCAGTTCAAACGGTAAGTGATTAATAATACTGTTTAGAAGTCCTCTTCCTTTCATATCCCAAAAGTTAATGACTTAGCGCGAGAAAGTTTTTAAATATATTTATACAATGGCATTTCTGTCGATCCAGCTGTTTTCGCTATCGTTAAGTCCTAACCACTTAACATACAATTTTTTCCCTCTTTTTTTGATTACCTTTTCGATGAGGTAAACGTCTGGATACTTAGTTTTTTGCAGTTCTTGTTCATAAAATGTACCGAGTATTGAGTTTTTTCGTTGGTCTTCAATATGGTAAGTAACAGGACGAGTGTGATTCACCTTTTTAATAGTAAATAGCTCAGTTGACCAATTAGGCGTATAACCTTTATGAAAGACGCTTTTGTACTTGCTTATACGCACATGATCTCCTACATTAAAAATATTTAATTTAAAACGCCGATTGGATTGTGATTTATCTATGTTTTTCTTTACTTCGGCTTCATTATTAAAATTCACCTCATTTGGGCTAAATTTTGTTGTGCTATGCACAGTTTGATTATAAGATTGAACTATCTCATCTAAAGGTTTTCCAAGCCATTTGTAGTTCCCGATGAAACTGAAATATTTGTAAAGTTTGTTCTTGAGCGTTTTTATTACCCTTTCAACAATAGACGCCTTTTTAACTGAATACGTGGAATAATGATTTATTTTTAAGGATTTCACATAACAATCGAATTGATCATTGTAAAATTCTTTTCCAAAGTCTGTCTGTAAGTTTCTAGGTATTCGTTTGGTCGACTTGATAATTAGTTCAAATGCATTTTTTACTTCTGTTTTAGTTTTAGATTTCGTAGGAATACACCACGTGTACTTTGAAAATGTATCAATAACAACTAAAATGTATTTATATCCCTTATTTACAGTATGTAAATTCTGTAAGTCAATTAAATCTGCTTGCCACAAATCATCAATTCCTTTTAATATAACTGCGCGACGCTTGAAATTTTTTCGGGCCGATCTATGGATTTCATTCACGACTTGTTCTTTTGTCATCTTTGAAATTACTTAAAATATTGTCTATGTCCCTTTTTGTATAAAAGTTTATTTTCAACTGATTTGCAAGCTGATGAATTTGAGAATTTATAGTTTTAAATAAAGAATCTAGATGCTTCTTCTCGTAAGTGTCCTGGACGAGCTGATCGACATATTGCTTATTAGCTGCATCATTGGGTGTCAAAGGATCCGCTACCCCCTTTAATCGCGATGATTGTAGATCGAAATCGCCATCATCAGAACGCAGCAAAGTTTTATTGTTAAGTTCAAAAACTTCACATACACGCAAACGTTTATGAACATGATGACCGAATTTGTCTATGTTCATTTTCACTTCTTATTTTTATGCACTTATGTATCATCAAATTTCCGGCTTCGACTGATGGTAAAAGTAAAATACCAGTTTTATATATCATTGATTAACCAAGCCCGCTTCACGAAGTTCTTCTACAATTGATATTATTTCATTGTCTAATCCTGTGTTACCGGCATCACGGGAAGCAATGAGTAATTTCAATCTTTCAACTAATTCGTTTGGATTATCCCAATAGACATATGAAACATCTCTTTTAACTTTTTTCATTGTTGGTAGTCCTTTGCCGTAAGTACATAAATCTTCGCTTATTGAACGTTGTTTCGATAATTTGAAAAGCGGTTTTATAATGTATAAATATTTCTGACCTTTGTTACTTTTTATTGGTTTATTGGGATCAAAATCTCGTCTATGGACATTCGTTTCTAGTAGCAACATTTTATAATAACGTTTATCGTCTTCAGTTATGATACCTAAATCAGGCAACTTCTTAAATAACAAATCATATAAACCTGGTGTTAAATTGTAAGTACGTCCATTTACTTTGAGTTTTTCGCCACTAACGGAAACTAAACAAGATCCTAACATAAGCTTATCGCGTTCTGTTCGTATGCCAAAAGGAATGTCCAAGTCGGTGTTGTATTGTTTTTGCCATGCAGGGTCTTCGCGAGGAGATGCATATGAACCGGTAGTCTTAAATGAAGTATCATTTGTTGATTCCAAGACATCATTGTTGTCACTTTCACATAACATGTCATCATCACCATCTTGTCTGTTTTCGTCTCTATTTGATACCTCATCATCATTATTTGAAGTCGTTTCGGAAAAATTTCGTACGATTGTTTGATTATTAATACTACTTCTCTTCCCTTCATTAGGACTAAATTTTAATGTTTTTGGCGCCTTTTGCCACTTAAATATGTCTTCATCAAAATCGGTTTCATTAGTGTTATAGTATTTATTGTCGTTACTTTTAACCATTTCATTAAGGGGGTCTGTTATTGGTTTAAAGACTGATTCCAAAATCATATTGTTGTTATTTTTCATATCACGAAGTAGTTTAACCTTCTTTTTGACAGCATCGGCAGACTGAAGTACTTTTTCTTTTAAAGTTTTCTCGGTGTTTATTTTATGATTCATGTCTGATCTCGATGGATTCCCATGATGCAATAAAAGTTTCTTGAAAATGAAACTGGTTAAGTAACACGGTTAATCCAAAACGATAAATGTATCAAATCCCATTCTATAACATCCTGAATTTCTAGCACAGTCCTTGTTTACAACCAAGTAGCTAAAAGGTACGCTCCATATTTTTGCACACATTTCCCGAAACTGTGACCAAGACATATCAGTTCCAACGTGCTCGTCATAAACATGACGTAAATTAACTTCATCTTGTTTAAAAAGGATGATTAAGTTAGCATTGTCCCTTATTAATTGTTTAGGTATTTTACTGTAAGTTTGATTTAAGTAGAAGCTGTCAATATTTTTATGCCTTCCCATTGCAAAGTAATCCCTTATATTATTTTGATTTTCGCATGCAACATCATCAAATATGATAATTGAATTGTTCTCAGCTTCATGCGGGCTTAGTATTTCATCATTTTCGCGATATTTTTGAAATTTAACTGATGGAACCAACATCAATATTTTTTCTAAAAACTGGTACATCGGTTGGAAAAGTGTTTTTGAATATACGTAAATATTTTGAAAGCGTAGTCCTTGTTCATGTAGTAGAAGAGAGACAATTAAATTAGTTTTACCGCAATTAGAAGGACCGCAAATTATACAGCGAATTGTGTCGGGTAAAAGTTCACCGTGACGAAAACTACGATTGTTGCGATCTGAACAAACAACCTCCAACTGCAAACTCTGAGCTTGTTTTACAAACTTCATATCTGTTCAAGATCAATTCAACCAATGCGCGCGTGTTGCAAGCATGGAATGCTTATTCAAAATGAGCAGAAGAGCAGATGGTTAACGTTAAACCTCGAGTGTGAGCAAATTCTGTTAGGTTGGGTTCCGTTGGGTTTGAGTTGCTGTTGGGCTGATGTATTCGTTGCGTTGATCGAGAGGTGAAACAGAATGCCCAATGCGATTTCAGGTGTAGGTTGAGCGTTATGTTGAACGCAAATGCTGATAGGTTACTGTTAGGTTGGTTACCGTTGGGTTTGGGTTGATTGTAGGTTGTGTGCAATTCATTGTATTATTGGGCTTCTGGATCACCACGAATGAGTGAGGGCGAAATTTTTCGCCCGATCGAATGAATGGTGGTCCAGAATGCCCAATAATATACTACTCACAAGCTTAAGGACACTTACCGTGCGACATTTAGCGTCGCATTCGCTAGGAGGCTCAGGGCGTTCGTTACTTCCAAAGAAGTGGTACTTATCAGGCGAAGGTCAGGTGGAAAGTAAGGCGGGTGAAATGCCGGTGTCATGAAAGTTGATATTTGACACTTCCTTAGACCTTGCCATACGCGACCAAAATCGCGTTGGAGGTGACGAAATTTGCAAAAGACAACGAAGCCGTTTTAATTTTAAAATAATGGAACACTAGTACTTACGTATTTTTGGTAGGGAATTTTCAAACACTCCAGCTAATAAAATAGACCAAATGATTTAAAAAACGCATGAATGTAAACATATGAATTGCCCTATAGTAACACTGACGTTGCTAGTAAATTTTTAAACAGATTTTGAAAAGAATAAGGGACGGAGTCCCATGCAGTCAAAAATGTTGAGCGTTTATTTAAACGCTAATGGGATTAAAAATTATATGTCACAGTATATTTATTAATCATGCCGAAAACGTTACAATAAAACCCAACATAAGTACTTAAATATTTTATTTATTCTGTTCTTAGCATTTTTTTATACAACGAGGAAGGCAAACGAGCAAGTGGGTCTCCTGATGGTAACTGATAAATTCAAGGGTGTGTGCGAAGTTCCCGCGTGGGAACTGCAGCACAAGCTCTTCACACTATCAGAGGAGACCTGCACCAAGCAGTGGGAAATGAAATTAGCTGAAGATGATAGTTACATACCTACTTAAATACATTGCAGGTAGGTCCCATTTAAATATTTAACTAAGTAGGTATTTAGGTTGCATAACAACTCGCGCGTTAACTATTAAGTAACCACCAAAAATCATTGACAATCGCACAGATGCAAATTTTAGTAAATAATAGAAAAACGTTCGCTGCTTGAGTCATTAAAACTCGAATTTGCATTATTTTGCGAAACTTGCGTAGGTACTTACTTACAATTTTTTTTAAGTATCGTTTCGTCACATTCTCACGAATGCATTGTTTTGTAAAAGGGCGTGGCTGCTATGTACAAATTGCCGTATTTTGAAAACCTAAAGGGTACTTCCAGTTGTCATAGAAACTTTAAATTTGGTATGAAGGTAGCTCTTATAGCACAACCACTCAGAAAAGTCTCAAAATCTTAAATTTTTACGTCTGTCTGTAGATTTCACAGACCAATAATAACCAGCCAAGTGCGAGTCGGACTCGCGCACGAGGGTTCCGTAGAAAGATTTTAACGCTTTTCCTCAGTGTTTTAAGAAGTCCGGTGTAAGCAAAGCCCTGCTCCTAAGCAAAATGTACGCAGTGTGGGGTCAACTTATATTGGACCTCGAAATCTAGAGACAGACATAAATATTTAAGATTTTGAGACTTTTCGGAGTGGTTGTGCTATAAGAGCTACCTTCATACCAAATTTCAAGTTTCTAGGACATCTGGAAGTACCCTTTAGGTTTTTGGAAATTGGCAATTTGTATGGAAATGGCCTTTTTAATTACTGTATCTTTTGATTGCGTTGACTTAGAAGGTTGATTTTTTCACAGCTTCAAGGGACCGCAGGCTTGAGTATTCGATATTAATTTCAGCATGCTATCTCCACGCGTTCCAGAGAAAAAGGGTCTTGACAGACAGACAGACGGACAACAAAGTGATCCTATAAGGGTTCCGTTATTTCCTTTTGATGTACGGAACCCTAAAAAAAACAAACCCGAGGTTAAACATGACGTGAGTTAGACGAATATACGTCAACTTAACCCCGATGAGATAACAAGAAACATAAAATACCGGAACATGGCACTTCATGATAAAACATACATTGCAGTGTAGGCAAGTGTTTCGTAACACTTCGGTTTTACAAATGTTTTCTGAGCGGAATGATGAGCGCAAATTAAAGATCAGCGAGATAGGGTTGCCAATTTCTTGGTCTAATATAGTATTTTCCAGCCCAAATACAAAAAATTGTACCTGGGCCATTTTATAGAAAACTAGTTTGCGACTTCGTAAGCGTAGATTTCGGCTATCGCTATCCCGCGGCAACTATATAATTTTCCGGAATAAAAAGTAGCCCATGTTATTCCTCAATATTCGAACTATCTACTTACCAAATTCCATCTAGATTGGTGCCGCGTTTTTTCCGTGAAGAGGTAACAAAGAGACACAGAGACAGAGTTACTTTCGCATTTAAAATATTAGTTAGAATTAGGATTGTAGCTAAGTACCTACACACGCGTTTTTCTGGAATTTTTAAATTTTTATGTTAAATCTACTTACGTAGAATCACGAATACCATTGGTTTTATTATTGTGTCCCAAAATATCGTGTTCCATTCTGTTATCCTTTTCAAATACATATTAATTCTCTCAGAATATCGGTGACCCGACGGCAGTGGATGCGATAAAAAATAGAAATACTACATTACGACGTTAACGCTAACAGAGCAGGGCATGGCTGTGTTATCAAGTAATACGCTTCACATCTTGCAAAAGAGATTTAATTCGATACAGTTATACGAACTTACAAAAGTCACATCATGGCGGTACGGCGGGAGCCAATAGAAAGGGGAGAGAAAAAAAGGAATGTCATAGACATTATAGAGTCAATCCATAGACTACTTATAGAGATATTATTTAAGGCAGACACACATTGCACAACAAATTCATGAGAGTAACGGAATGGAACTGGAATGGACGTACAAAAAATGTATAAACATTTTGGGACACTATTTTTCACCAATTAAAATAGATACGTATTGTTCGTGATTCTGTAGATACATTCATAAAAAAATTAAAATTACAATAAAATGACCCACACCACTGAAAGAAAATAATTATAGCACCAGTAAAGTTTTTATTAAAAAAAAAACTTTCTCCCATACTTACCTACATATTAATTAACTACTCTCTAACGCTCCAAGGTCGACTGGTAGAGATCCCTTATAAGTCGGCCTTTGCACTTGTGTCTCATTGTTTGTAACCTGTTTTTGTTTCTATACTTTCTAGCATTTACTGACTTACATAATAATTGTCAACGGTATGGAAGAATGTTTTTTTCAATTTCAATTTAAAAACTTACTGAGGTGTTCATCAGTGATTCCCCTCGTCTTGCAGGTGTCTATGGGCGGCGGTGATTGCTGGTCAGGTGACCGCCTGCTCGTTTGCCCCCTCTTATATAGAAAAAAACTTAGGCTTACTCAATCCCTGGCTGAATTCTTGACTTCACTAAAACGAACCTAAATTATTATGATATTATAATATTTGTAATACGTAGGGTTGGCAACCCTCAGTGAGAACAGCATTTGGCTCCTTTGAATTCCATACCAACTTTTCTGTAACCAATGGCTATGACCAATGACACAACGTCCGTCCTTGATACAGTGCTGTTGTTGATTATGAGTGATTAGATAATAAAATACCTTGTAATTGACCGCGCGAGCGAAGCGTCTGCGTTTCAGCTTTGACAAAAATGCTTTCGTGTGTCCATCTGTCCGGCTGTTCTCCTCTACCTACAGAGGGCCGAGTACGAATATTCGAAACCTGAGTCACGAAAAATCGAATACTAGGTAAACGTTATCGAGTTTGTATGACGTTTGGAACAACGCCCGCCCGTGAGCGTATTTGGAACTAAAATGTAGTATGAGATTTTTCGATCTCGATACGATAACCGTAACGTTGCGCGGGATTCGAAAACTCGTGCTCGACCCTCTGGGGCCTTAACACGAATATACGAATGTTATGTAACGTAATAAAGTATATTAGAGAGTTATCGAGAAAAATTGTATGACGTATGGAACAGCGCCCCCCGTGAGCGTATTATGATACCTACTAAAATTTTGTATGAATTTTCTCGATGGCGATACCATAACGATATAACAATTATGCGCTCAAGGTATGCGCTCATTTCAATTTGCGAGAATTAACTCTTCCAAAATAGCCTTCACTCAACATTTTATTGGTAGTTATTTAAATATAAGTACCTACACATAATAATTAATTATAACATAATATTTCATACGTGATTATAACTTAATAACAATTGAAACTATCCACGTCTGATAGGTCATGTTAGCGCACTAAACTAAATGACGCGTCATTGCTACTTAAAAAAATTAGGCGCCAGTTTTAATCTTTGAGTCTTGCATTGCATTATTAAAATGTAATGTGCCTACTTACTAATTAGTACAGTCAGCAGCAACAGTAGCTAAGCAACCGACGCGTTCACAATGATCTAATCACGGCTCTATTGTCATAGACATAAGAGCTTGTGCAAATCATTGTGACTTCGGTAGCTTAGCTACTTCTGCCGCTGACTGTAATAAAAAAATTTAGACTGTAATAGACAAATTACGATTTCTACAATAATTATAGCAACAAAATAAAATAATAAAATCAAAAAGGAAGAAACAAAAAGGTATGTTTCCGCCCGGGATCGAACCGGGGGCCTTCTGCGTGTTAGGCAGATGTGATAACCGCTACACCACGGAAACGGATACCTGATATGACGAAAAACATCATTGGAATATAGAGCTAGTAACCAACATTCTAATTTTAGTAGTCGGCCTTAATTTTTAACCGACTTCAAAAAAGGAGGAAGTGCCTTTTCGTCTTTTTTACTTGAATAATTGAAACGGGACGACTTGTTAAGTAATTGAAGTTGGAACTTTTTTTAAGTTGGAACATAATTACCTAAGTAGAGCTTCGATCACATTGCATTGTGCATGTGAAGCTTGCTTAATTTTTTTTTTGCTATGGTTAGGTTAATAATTTTACTTTTTTTAACTTACGTTACTGTATTAATTATAACAAGTAAGTACCTACACATTTTGTGAAAATTTCAAGATAATACTTTATGGTTCTAAAGATGCAGCCCTCTGAATGATGGATGAACAGGCGGACAGAATAGGCTTAGTAACGGGGTGGGTACCATTCCCTGTTGGTGCCCTTTGGGTATGGGACCAAGTTTCCTCTCGTCAAGGTTCCAAAAAACAAAGTAAGTAGACAAAAAAGTTTATTTACAGTAAAAACATACAAAATAATGTACATAAGCTCAATTATTATTTTAGGTCATTATGTGCCAAGCACATAGATAAGGTGTGCTGAATAATACTTAATACCATTTTCACTGTGATATTAGGTAACCAATACATAATATTCTTTATTAAACATCATAGCTGTCTGACAAAGGCATACCTACCTACAAGATGCAAGACAATCACATTATTTTTAAAAAGATTCTACTGCTTGTCCTTGAAACTAGATAAACATATACCTACCTACCTAGTCTGCCCAGCCAGTTGTGTCACAAAATACCAACTAACAAATTATGACTATCTCTTTCTTATGCAGAAAAGTGTTAAGCATAAAAAAGAGATGGTTGTACTTCCCCAGCTACAAATGCTCGTGACACAACTGGCTGGTCAGACTCTAAATGTCCCAATACATGTATGACACTTCACAAATAAGTAAAAAAAAAAACCATAAATAGGTACTTACCTACTTAGTTCACATTAGGACATTTACCTTACTGTTTTTTAATGTAAGCAGAAACAAAATTTAGCATATCAATCTTTAAACAATATTAAGAATTTATTTTTAATGTAATGCTTACAAATAAAATGATAAAACAAAGCATTCAATTTTAGAGGCATCATTTTTAATTTGGACTATGATTTATGATATTTTCCATAATAAAATTACTAATCTTATTAAACTAGGAATGTACAATTCTTGACAGCGCTACATAACTGTGTTTTGTATTCATATCGTAATACCCCACTGGGCCTGCGTCGCAGTCTGCACAACTCAAGTACTTATAATTGGCCACTGTGTGCGTAAAACCTATATTCTCAAAAGTATACATGTTTTCAACATGGTAAAACTCATTCACAGATTCAGTCTGAATTTCATCTTCTTTGCGGTTGTTATCTTGCTGCATTAACGGTAGTTCTTTCTGAAATAGAGAACAAAGTTAGTGACAGAATGATGTCTCTGTATAAGCTGTTGACTGCCACACTCAGAGATGTTTAATAAAATAATATTATCTATTAATTAAGAGATATTGGATGCGATTCTACATGCACATTATCTAAATAGCCTGAAACAATTTTTTGTAATTTTTAGTTAAAATTTAGACAGCCGATTTAACAAGTGCTATTCCAGAATGTCAAGCTGACTAAATTTAGCCGGGTTTTATCCATATCCTAAAATTTCTAAATTAAATTGAGCGTGTTGCTACTTGAAAAAAATAAGTGAAGGAATGAATGAATGAAACTTGTCAAAATGTATGGGATCATATTTTCTTAAATTTGAATGGGCAACATTTAGAAAATGGCTTCTGGCATCGTGTTTAAGCTGATAGCCTTGTAGCCAATGCTTCATAATAATAAAAAAACTATCCTTGAGGAAATTGTCTTGGAACTCCTGGGTCGTGTTTTGTAGGGCTGCAGGTTGCATTTCGCGGGCGGAAGCCTCATTCTATCACCTTTCGTTAGAAAGAGACTTCCGCTTGTAGATTGTGAGTTGTAGTTTTATAAAACACAGTGTAGGGCTACACTGCCCTCTCTTTCTCCAGTCTAGTCACTGGGAACTTGATCCACTGTGGGGGTCAAGCTTTCTAATATTACATGACAAACAGCTGCCAGATTGCAGCTTATTGTTGGTTGACTTTGAGCCAGAATATTAATTTCCCTACCTACAGCAGTCTGGTAGTGGTAGCTACCATGGGCAAAAAAGTTCAATGCTCTCAAAACCTTTCAATGTGGGGGCACCGTCCCCACTCGTAGCGCATCCCCTGCACACAAAAGTGTCCACTACGTGTTGGCCAATATTCCGCGACAGCCTAAACAATTTCCGAAATTTCTGCTCGGACCGGTCAAACGGGTTGGATTCATCTCGCAACCTCTTCAAATATTTTTTTTCACCCTCACCCTCGTCTTCGGCCACCAGAGCAGTTATCACATATTCGTCATCCATTTCTAATGGATAGTATATTAAGGAATCGATTAAGCACAACTTGATTTTAGGCAATTGTGTTTTAAACGGGACTATTTTATTCGCCGCTAAAATTAGGCAGTTTAGCTTGACTTTCGCTTAAAAAGGACATGTAAAGAATAGCATTTAAGCAGCTAAACCTAAATTGAATAGACCGCCTAAAATAAGAAACGTCAGATTCAAATTAGCGTTGTCATTTGATTATGCTAGCCACTCATAGAATAGCAAACGGACTTAGCGACGCCTAAATAAAATTAGGAATTTTAGCGGCCGCTGTAGAATCGGGTCCATTCTGTATGTAGAGGTATGAGAAGTTTAGTACTGGTTACAGGTCTACTTAGAGTAGTAAACATAGAGTAGCTAGTCGATTAAAGAGTTATTTACCTCTTGCGTGACATAGTTTGCCGAGTGCTTGTCCAGAATCTTGGAATTGCAGAATTTACATTTTACATTCAGCTTGTTTTTACCATCTTCCACGTAGTCTTTCTGGGTTTCCTCAACAGTTGTTTGGGTGTTATTCGTTTCCGACATGCTTAGATCTTTGGTATGTAAGTTTTCTATGAGAACTATTTTAAATATAAAGTACCAAAATGAACTGTAAATATTTGCAAGAATGCAAAATTGATCGACAGTACTGCAAAGTGCAAACCGGTGCACGGACACGGAACTAGTAGGTAGTATTTGTCATTGATTGACGTCTTGATGACACTGACACTGACAATAAAACTCAATGTTTTTGTGAAGTACGTTAACAACAATACACTCTTTTTTCTCTTTGGGCAGTCGTGTAATAAAATAAAGCTAAATTTAAAACAAAATTTCCTTTTAGTGTCAAAATATTTATTTTGTTGTATTTCCAAAGTATTTGACAAAGTTTTGATTTTTATTTAATTCCAATTTACGATGTTACAACTCAACAATAATAAATTAAGTATGACACTAAAGCTAACTTAAAAATAACAAGAATAAAACTAAAAATTAAAATCTAAAATTGGAGCAGAGTGCCCATTACGCAGGCAGCATTCCCGCGCTGAATTGCTATGGCAAGTCTTTGAGCGAGAAAGCTGCCTGCTCGAGGGTCACCTGTTGCCTTCCTCAGGCGTTTGCTCAGGGCTCCGTGGAGCCCACGCGCGCTTTTGCCCCACGAACCGAGCGTCTCGACACCAAATGTGACGAACTCGTACTGGGCACGTAGTGATTATATTCTCTTTGGTACTGGGCGCCGAGATACTCGTAGTTATTGGCCTTGAGCCGTTCCCGGGTATCCGCCGCCGCGCCAGCACGTTTGCTGGTTGTATGACATCAATAACAAACTTCACAAACACTCCTATAATTACAACTTTTGCTTGTTTAAAAAGATTGTTTCTTAGTAGGTGAGCTGGTTAGTAGGAGTAGGTGCTAGGTGCTTGCACTGAGCGAATTTTTAATGTTTTTTACGTCAAAAAATCAACGAATTTAAGGACGCAATTTAGCTTTAAATATTTTGTGACTGATTGTTTTAATGTATTATTTTTCCCAAAACTTATCCTTTCTTCCCAATCAACGTACTTTGTAAACATAATCAATTATTCGTCGTAGCCCCGTATATTATATTACTCTATGGTAGTAGCGTAGAAAAAAAAGTTAGGTTACAAAACCAAGGTTGGAGGTGGTCATTTTGTTGATTTTATTACAGAAGTTAAACAATGAGTTCCGGATTTATATCAGAATCTGAGATTTTGGAGGCCCGAAAGCGCCGCCAGGAAGAATGGGATAAAGTTCGAACCGATGACCAGCCGAAAGGTGAATAAAGACTAAATATTATGATGCAGTTCTGTTCGGGTTTACCGAAAAAACTGTGTTGTTGTTTGAGTATCTGCTAGTGTTTTGGCTATTTTGTGATATGTAATGTAGACTACGGGTGATAAAATTATATTATGCCTGTTATAGAGGCCCCAGAGGAAGCTTATGACACGAGGCCCTTGTACCAGCGTCTTGAAGAACAGAAAATGCGAAAAGACGCGGAGTATGAAGAAGCGCACAAACTGAGTATGTACCAACCAACTTATAGTCTCATCAGAAATCTTCACCCCTTATCAGCCATTACCAGACAGGAATCCATGGAGCAAATTTTTTTTTTTTATTCCTTTCGTCCATCTGGACAGGCTAAGGTCAAAGATAATTTTCACGTCTTAAGTATTTTTCCCCCTCTTTGTTGGTATATCCATTTAAACTTCTTTAGTATATGTTTTCTTTCAGTGCAGTCACGCAAATTCTTTTTACAGGTACCTACTTAAAGACTTCCTATATTAGAGATGAAATGGATGGTTGATTGGCCTAATACCGGTTACCGGATATCTGGCGAGGTATAAGCACAGTATATATATATAAGCTAAAGCAGTACAGAAACTAAGTACAAACGTTTGAAATGACACACGCACACAGACAGTCTTTACAAGGCTAATAAGGGGGAATAGCGGTGGCGACTCTTTGTGTTTAGAACCTAATAGTTATTAGATAGGTGGTATAATTTAATGATGAATAATGTTAATAGCATAGTGACATAATTTATTTACTTTTTATTAATTTAATTTGAATTCTAATCAGTGGAATAAAAAAAAAACAGTCTAAGATTGCGGATTGGGATTGGGTTTATAATTTTTGTTAGTAAAATGATCATAAGGGTATCGATTTCACGTAATTTGGCAGACAGATGACAGTTTGGCATTTTTAATAACTAACGAAAACAAAGTTTTCTTAAAATGTTGATGATTATTTAATTACACAATTTTGTTTGTAAACTAGTCAGTCAATTCATTTGATTATTTGATCATTATAAAACCCAAATAAACGTTTTAGTAAATAATAAATAAAAACCCATTCATTTTATAATAATTAAGAGTGACAACCCTAATGTTCTAATGAAAACTAGCTAGTTATCTCAAAAAAGGCTTAAATAGCTGAGATATAAAGCTAACTACACGAAAACTTTTTCAATTTTACAAAAAATAAGAGGACAACCCTAACGCTCAATTGGCACTTACGTCATCATCTCAACAAAAAGGCCCAGTTTCTGTACTGCTTTAGGTTATATATATACTGTGGTATAAGGCTGGATCGCCGGATATCCGGCCTGTTTTGTCATTGTCTGTAGTGATGAGCTGATGTGTATAACAACGCAGAAGTACTGGGTATATGATGAAAAGAATTTGAGTGTATTCTGGTGTAATAGTGATTGGCTTAATATCTTGCTGATTACCTACTCTGATGAATGATGAACGATTTCTGTGCGATTATTTGACTACCTACCTTATTGGTCAATTTATTAAATACTCAAGGGAAACAGTTAACAGATCATCTGTAAAAAAAATACGCCAATTTGGGAAAAACATGCAGCTTTTAAACATCTGGTAACCGGCCGGATATTGCATAACTATCCAGTATCCGGATACCGGTATACCGGATAGTTACTGGATATCCATTTCTACTCTAGTTCCTTTATCGATAAAGTCAATTATTGATGCTTGTTCCATATACTGGAAAAATGTGTTTCAGAGCTATAGATTTTTAGCCCTTAATAACGCCCGAATAGCAAATATTAATAGGATAACAGCTTATATCTCATTACATTCATTATGATTGTAGAGAACATGATCCGAGGACTGGATGATGATGAAGTAGGATTCCTGGATTTGGTGGAACGGAGCAAAGCCAAAGCTGCACAGCAGATCTCCATGCAGGAACAGAAGGAAATGCAGGAGTTCAGGTAAATTTAATGCAGAGTTTAAGGACATGAGATGTGTTAGCGTATGGTGGAGTCTGGCACGTCCATTAACACACACACACACCTTCCCTCACCCCTCTAACCCGGCACCCCCTAGTTTTAAGTACCAGATTAGTGTGACTCTACTGTACACAGTTTGTAATATGAAGGACAGTATATGGTCAAATGTTCTTATTGGCTGTTCAATTGACTGACTGGTTGTGGTCATGAGTGTTCATTCCTCACTGCCTTACCAATCTTTCTACACCAATGTCTATTGGCTGCATGTTGAGCATTGCCACAAGGTTTTCGGTGACAGATGAAATGTTTTAACCAAATCAAATGTGTCTGTCTCTGACTGGTATCCAAGAGATGGGAAGCACAATTAGTTATTAATCAATTCGTCTGTGGTTATGTATTGTAAGAGCTAATGTAAATTGTTTTTAGAATAAAATACTTTGTGGCAAGTTTTTTTTTTATGGCTTTTATGGCAAAGAGTGTTTTGCCAATGTCAGCGTTTAGACATTACACATGTAAGAAGATTGTTCAGTTTAGGAATTCGTCATTTTTAGGAAGGAACAGATGGGTGACCTTAAACAAATAACATAAACACAAAAGTTATGGATGGCATGAACAACAAGGAACATTTGTACAAGTTGTTATTTTTCTGGAGCGGTTTTTTTATTAAAGCAGGTGATGGAAAGAAAAAAGGGGAAGGGTTGTTGTTAAGGTTGGCAATCATGGTCTTTCCGAAAGTGCTGATAGACTCAAAAAAATTACATAAAGAGCATTCTACTGCCTATTTGCTGTTTTTTTTTTTTTTTAAGTGAGAGTACCTTCAGGATGACGGGCTTATTATTGTGTCAGGGAGCGGGTGTCTACGTTGGCAGAGAGCGAGGAGATGACGCGGCTGCGCGCGCAGCTTGCGCCCGCGCGTCCTGCGGCGCCTGCGCAACCCGCGAAGAACAAGCTACAGGGGGTAATTAACTATTGTTAATTTCTTGTGCATTGCCCGCTGGCCCCAGACTCACGGGTGGTAGGACCCTGTGCGAAGTCCGTCCGGATCGCTACCACCATCTTACTCGCTAATCTTGCAGCTAAGCAGCAATGCTTGCACTGTTGTGTTCCGGTGTGTAGAGTAAGACAGCCGGTGTAACTATGGGCACAAGAGGCATTTCATCTTAGCTCTCTAGGTTGGCAACGCATCTGCAAACCCTCCGGGGTTGCGGGTTTCTATGGGCAGTGGTGATCACTTATCATCAGGTGACCCACTTGCTCGTTTGCCTTCCTCGTCGTAAAAAAAAAACTGTTTAAAATAATACTTAACTCTTTATTTGGCAGAACTGAAAAGAGAAAACCTGAATGACACTAGACACTAGATGTCTTCTGATTTTGTATCTACTAAAAATGTTTAGTAAAATGAAAATACAAAAGACTGCTATACTTGTAGATATTGATGATGGTTCATCGTCATCGAAGCCATGATAGCCCAGTGGTTTGACCTAAGGCCTCTCAAGCAGAGGGTCGTGGGTTCAAATCCCGGCTCGCACCTCTTGAGTTTTTCGGAATTTATGTGCGGAACTACATTTGTAATTTATCATGAGCTTTTTGGTTAGGGAGAACATCGCGAGGAAACCTGCACACACCTGCGAAGCAATTCAATGATGTGTGTGAAGTTCCCAATCCGCACTGGGCCGGCGTGCGAACTATAGCCCAAGCCCTCTCATTCTGAGAGGAGGCCAGGACCCAGCAATGGAACATATAAAGGCTGGTGATGATGATGAAACATCTAATACTAATGATAATCATAATGGAATGTGTGCGAAACGAATCCGGCAGGAGACAATTATATACATCTAATTTTAAGTTATCTTGTAACGTCGGCTCTTGTAACAGTGTTAGATAGATAGATAGATAGATACAAACTTTATTCTTCAAAACAATACATGACTTTATGACAAAAGACAAATAAAAACGAAAATACAACACTAAAAATAAAATAACAATTAGACAGAGTTAACACAATAATAGTCAGGAAGGCCATGTGATGAAGCGAAGAAGAGGCGCTGACTCAGCATGATGCTACGGCGAGCCGCAGCGCTGGTATTCTGCCAGTACCCGTGCTGAGTAAGGACGCCGGCTAGTGCGGTAGTCACGGTGTTATTACGCCATCAGAAACAAATTGGCTAAGCATTAAACGTGTGGTGAACAAAAACAAAGAGTGCTTTGATAAGTAGGCAGGTATGTTGCAAGAAGAACAGATGTGAACAACAAATATTATGATAAACTGAAAACGTGTTCTTGCTTACCCTGTCGGATATGGCAAGGGCATTGTATAGACTAGCTCGACAAGCTATTGTTAATAGACAGGATCACGCTTAGGATAAGTATAAATACCATTATGCATAATTATGCATAAAAAAAATTGCTAATGATATTTCACATTTAGTTACATTGGTTAGGTCATAACCTAATTTTGAACTTGGATTATTCTCAGGTGGTTGTAAGAAAGCGGAAAGCGAGTGATGTTGAGGGCGACAAGGATGTAACGCCTGCTAAAAACGGACTCCAAGCTGACAGGTATTGTTGGGTCAAACAACTTTTAAGCTGCGTACGAATTAGAGCCGCTTTTTTTTTTTTTCATACAACAAGGAAGGCAAGCGAGCAAGTGGGTCACCTGATGGTAAGTGATCACCACTGCCCATAGACACCCGCAACTCCGGAGGGTTTGCAGATGCGTTGCCAATGTAGAGGGCTAAGATGAAATGCCTCTTGTGCCCGTTATTACACCGGCTGTCTTACTCTCCACACCGGAACACAACAGTGCAAGCACTGCTGCTTAGCGGCAGGATTAACGAGTAACATGGTTGTAGCGATCCGGACGGACCTCGCACAAGGTCCTACCACCCGCTTAGGTCGAGCCCTTTCATTCAGAGAGGAAGCCTGTGCACAGCAGAGGGACATAAATAGGTTGATGATGATGAGGTCGAGGCAGCCTCGCCACGCACGGCGAGGCTGCTAGCGAGCACGAGAGTCGCGCATATGTTTGTGCGGCGAGGCAACGTGCTCGCGGCGAACCGCGAATTGTGCGTCGAACAAAATGGCGTCGAACGCGACCACAGCTGATGCTGCTTTAACTCGTGATTAGCCGTATTGTTAACAAGAAAAAGAAAAATCCACCTCGGTCGTGGGCTGATGGATGAAACGGAAACAAAAAAAATCGCAATTCATATGGTGCGCACGTTTCAAAACCTAATTACTTTCGAAAATGAGGCACGTCACAAAGTGAATTTCCATCGTGTGTCAAGCACAGACTTATGATCATGAGCAAGATACATCTATCTTCGTTCCACACCACTGCACGGTATCCGACAGTTGTTTGTGCAACTGTTACATTGGTCAATCAACTTTTCGTTGCCACTCGTTGCCATGGAGATGTCCCCTGGGTCACTCGTATAAAATAAGATTTTCTAAATCACTACTCCATCAAACGTTAGCAGTTTCGACAGCTATATGCCAATTCCTTCGTGCTTCATCTCCCAATGGCCTTATTCATAAACGTCACTCAAGCCTTCATTAGCTAATATAGGTTTTGTCTTCTTCTTACTAACGGAATGTCAATGTGACAAAAAAGGACGAACGAACTTTAACGTAATTTTAGTTTAAATAGGTTTATGAATAGCAGGGTAAGCATGCAAATAATGGCTTTCCGGAGAGTTGAGTCCTAGATAATCATGTTTTTGCTGTGTTTGTGTTTCCCAGGGGACATCTCCGTGGCAACGAGTGGCAAAGGAATGTTGATTGACCTATAATGAGGGTCCTGTATACATACATTATATTCCCGGTTTATTGCAGCACGGCGGAGGCAGTTACGGATGCTTCGGAGGGGCGCCGCTGCGTGGGAGTGTTGCCAGGACTGCGACACTACGAGTCTGACTCGTCTAGTGACACCGGAAGTGACAGTGACACCGATCCGGTCAGTGCACAAGTACATTAAAACATGAAACTACTGTGAGATTCCACCGTAGTGAAATAAACGGATCACTCACGTATGTCAGTCGAGTCACGTGTCTGTTGCGGGTTTACGCCTCGCCACCGGCGTAGCGTGTGCTCCCATAAGACTCGACTGACACATGTGAGTGATCCGTTTATTTCACTACGTATAACATACTAAGGTATAGCCTGACATGTTTCGGACTAATTCGTAGTCCTTCCTCTGGGTACGCACGACTCGGTTTACGGACTTACATAGGTTTATTTCGCTGTGTATATTAATAGGGTCGTTGACCGATATCAAAATAAAATCATTTTACGTTTTCACTTATCAAGCTTCCGAAAATACTCATAAAAAACCGATGCCTCGCTTATTACTGCGATGAAAACGATTTTTAATTTAACATAAACCAATAAAAGGAGGCAGTTTGATCACTGAAAATTACGACGTTCTTAATTCAATACAAACTTCATACTATAAGTCGTTTTGACATTTCATGAAAAGTTGCTGATTTGACTAAGGAACAACCCTATTTGTGTTCATGATCTCAGTAGATCTACTAGTAGTATCTAGTAGTAGGTCTACTGAGATCATGAATTGATTGCTTTAGTGCGCCATCTCGTTGAGCCTGGGTTAACTGATAAGTTTCGAAAGGGCGCGTTGTTTTCGGTTTACGAAGTAAACGCATAGATGGCGCTAGTCACTGCAAAAAGTGATAAAAACAAGCTAAGATTTGAATACATGGAAAAAATTCAGCCTTTCCTCTATGTCCAGCCGTGGTGTAGGGGAAAGGCACACGACCCGGAGTGTCGAGGATCCGGGTTCGATTCCCGGGGTTGGCATTTTTCTGGTTTTTTTCTGTGTATTCGTGTTTCAGTGAGTTTATAAAAAATATAATTCCTATTTGTGTTGTCAAAAATTGGGTAAGTTCTTATTTGACACCGTCAATCAGACCTTTTTTGAAATGTCAGCTTGATCACTGATGAAAATGATGACGTCATAGTTCTGTAATCCAATACACACTTCATTATCATACTAACGGAAGCGATTAAATCGTTTTGCCGTTTCAAAAAAAAAGTTGCTGATTTGACCAAGAGGCGGTGTCCGTATTATTTGGAATGTAGCATGTTTCTTAAATGTTTACAGGAAGAAAAATGCGTCAAACGAGATCTTCTAGGCAGGCTACCGGAGGAGGGTGACAAGCACAGAGAGAAAAGTTAGAAATTTTACACTGTATAATATGCACTTTGCAATGTAAAGTAAGTCTCTGCAAACCCTCCGGGGTTGGGTGTCTATGGGCAATGGACACTTACCATTAGGTAACCCACTTGCCCGTTTGCCTTCCTCACTGAAAGCACTGCTATTTATCAGGATTATCGAGTGAGATGGTGATAGCGATCCGGACGGACCTCGCAAAACGTCCTACCACAGTGTAAAGAGCTTATACCTACCAGTGGTCCGACGCCTTTGATTTTTGCGTGAATGCCGACACCGCAACCGCATGGCCCAAGCACCAAGGAGGGCGAAAGTTCCTAACTAATCGGGCAACGGCGGCGTATGCAAGGGGGCTCGCCCCGCCCGCCCCGCACCCCGCACCCCCCGCACGATTGACCTGTCTAGACATCTTCGTCGGACGTCTTTCAAATTCAATTCAAATTCAAAATTTTATTCAGCAAATAGGCAGTTGAATGCTCTTTTACATGTCATTTTTTTTTTTTTGAGTCTACCAGCGCTTTCGGAAACACCATGATTGCCAAGAAGAATGCGCCGCAAGAAACTTGGCACAAAGTCATTTTTTCTTATTTTTTTCTCTATAGACTGTATAGACTAGTCCTACCACCCACAACCGTGTGTTCTAAAATGGTGTTTTACAGCATTTTTAATCCCCGACGAAAAAGAGGGTGTTATAAGTTTGACCTGTGTATCTAACGTACAATGACAATGCAAAGAAAAATCCGTTAAGCAGCTGGACCTGTGTAACTGTCTGTGGCATCATAGCTCTCAAACGGATTTACCGATTTCGTTGTGGTTTTTTTAATCGAAAGCTAGTTTAATCGAGATGGTTCTTAGCTAAGTTTCATTGAAATCGGTTGACCAGTTTTTGAAATATCGAACTTTGAAATGACAATGTCGGGGGTTTTTCAACTTTTTAACTAGTTCTGTGGTGGAAAGTCATTGAGTTTTTCTGATGTTGAAATGCTTGTTCATTCTGTACCAGAGACTTTACATTGCAAAGCGTCGTTTAATAGGCTCTTATAGTCCTAGTTGTTTAATGATCATTAGGCCTTACTTGTTGAGTGAGATTTAATTTCAATGTTGTTGGGAGTTAGGCAGTTAGTTTTTTTTTTTATTTATTTAATTGACTATCTTCTTTTAATAAGTGCACTTCTTATGTTTATAAAGAGGAAATTTGTGATAATCATCGTTAGGACACGTTCTGTGCAGTATGCGATAAAAAAAAAAACAAACTAAATTAATTAGCAAGAGAAGAATGTGCGTAAAATTTTAAATATTTGTGTCAATCAACTTGTAATTGCCACTCGTTGCCATGGAGATGTCCCCTGGGTAACTCGTCTAAAATGAGATTTTCTAAGGCACCACTCCGTCGATCGTTAGTAGTCTCGACAGTTATGTGCCAATTCCTTCATGCTTCATCTCCTAAGCGTGCAAATCCTGACTTGGTGTGTGGGGAGTGGTGCCTTAGATAATCTTAATTTAGACGAGTTGCTCAGGGGACATCTCCATGGCAACGAGTGACGACCGGATAGCCTAGTGCTTAGAGACCCATACTATGAAGCTTGAGGTCCCGGGTTCGATCCCCGGTCGGGGCAGATGTTTGTATGATGAATACGAATGTTTGTTCTCGGGTCTTGGACGTTTAATATGTATATAAGTATGTTTATCCGTTGTCTAGTACCCATAGTACAGGCTTCGACTAGTTTGGGACTAGGTCAATTGGTGTTAATTGTCCCATGATGTTTATATTTATTTATTTAACTAAAAGTCAATTGACCCATTTTCCTTATCTTTACTATTTTTACATTTCTCGCGAGCTCAGTCTTAAATACTAAATCGACCAAAAATTTTTATATGATTGGCGATCCTGCTCACAAAATATGAGAATCGGTTGAGAATGCTACTTGTAGAGGAGAACAGCTCAGCTGGAGCTGGACATACGAAAGAATTTTTGTCTAAGCTGAAACACACGCTTCGCTCATTTTATTCGGTCGGTCAATAACTTATACTACATTAAATAGTACATACTGTTTATACTGCTTACGTCGCTTATAAAATACTTGTATCTACTATTAAAAAAAAAATTAAACTAATGTGGTAGGTACTATAGGTGGATAATGTTATTCATTAAATTAATCTGTTTTCTTGTAAAATAAATGTTTGCTTACCGTAATTGTTGTTTTGCTTAAACACGACATAAAATGTTTAAAGATATTACATATTAAAAAGAGGTAGATATGTCACCAGCACGCCGAAAATGAAGCGCAGAAAAGGCTACAATTGTAGCCTCTGGTCTCAGTCGCTCTCGAATTAGGTCCAAACTTGCGCGCATGTCAACATGTTCGGAACATGTTTTTCGATTGTTTAGTGAGCATGTGACCTATCCTTACTTATAATATCATTGTGTGATGCGCATTAAATAAACTATTAAAAAGTGGCCTAGAAAAATCTTTTTTTTATTATTATTATTATTGATGCAATATTCACAGTGAATGTAAAATTAGCTTCCGCATTTGGGTAAACAGACTTTGAAAATTGCAAAAAAAAACAGCAATTTTGCAAAAATGTGTTAAGCTAATGTTACATTGACGTCATTTTGCCGAAGCAATATGAAGTCAATTCTAACTCGGCTTTGAACTTTTTGCAAAGATTGTGACAAAAAAGGTTTTTTTTTGCAATTTTCAGGTGACACCGCGCATGCGTCTGGTGAGGTTGATGACACTACGGATAAAGCCAAGGTATGTTGAATATTCTATTTTCATAGTCTTCTTTAGCCAACTTAATAATAACCTATTGTACGGTCAACGTAGATGTCACAGATAGCCGGTACAATCGTTCCTGGCACGCGGGGTCATAGACCGCATCAATCAGTATATATTTTTTCCCCTAAAACAGGAAAATTAACCGACTTCAAATGTACTTAATTAAAATTGCCGAACTGATTTTGATAAATTTTAAACCACTTCTGAAGTTTAGTATGTAGCTACACGCTTTCAAACGAAAAAAGTTGTAAAAAAACATAGAGCCGAATTTTGATAACATCCTTCTTTTTTTAATTGGTTAGCAAGGATTGTGCACGCATCAAAACCAATGAAAACGATCGTCAATGTGATTTTTCTTAAAAAATTTTTACATAAAAACGCTTAAATTTTTTGTCTCTAGCCCAGTTTTGCACTTCAACACTTCCTTAAAGTTGAATCACCATCAGACATTTTATCTAATGGGATATTGCCCGCTATTACTTTATTAGGATTAGATGAGCTCCCGATGTGATAAGTAGTATAATATATCGAATCATTTAAAACTGTTATTAAATCACCATTTTTCAGAAACATAAAAAGTCTAAGGACCCCAACGTTATATCCGTTGACAGCGGCAGCGAAGCAGATGACGAAGATTTCATCCGCTCTCTACTATCAGTACAATACCAATCCAACTTCAAGCTTGAAACAGCGCCAGAGGAAACCTTCGACTCATACGACTGCATGAACCAAAACTTCTACTGGTCCCAGGACTTCAACACTTTCTCCGGTCGACAGGAACAGTACAATTCCATCCCAGGGTCTAGAATCACCAGCCAATGCCCTTACGACCTCTTCACGTCCATGTGGGACAGAAATATTATGCAGAAAATCGCTGACGAGACCAACAAGTATGCCTGGCAAACTATCACTCCTAAGTGTAAAACTGAAGGTGGCATACCAAACACTTCTAGACTGTCCAGGTGGAAAGACACTACGGTGGAAGAGCTGTATCTGTTCTTCGCTGTATTGATATTCATGCCCTTCTGTCATAGGGAGAAGCTAGCTGATTACTGGTCTACTGGGAGGCTGGAATTACCCAATTTCAGGTCACTAATGAGCAGGAACAGGTTCCAGTTGCTCCTAAGGTTTCTGCACTTCGTTGATAATAATTCGCTGATGCTGCCAAAAGTAACTGGCAATGAAAAGAAGCTAGCCAAAATCAAACCTATTATAGACTATTGTAATATGAAATTTTGCAATCTGTATGTGCCAGGGCAGTATTTGAGTTTGAATGAATCCTTTCCTCTTTGGAAAGGACAGTTCAACTGGGAGCGAAGTATGAAAAATAGGGAGCAATTTGGTTTTAAATCGCATGAACTCTACGAAGCTAGGACTGGGTATTTGTTGAAGTTCCTCATAGACACTGGTAGAGGTACTGATGAGAGATCCCACGCGAAAATAACTCTAAAACTCATGCAAAGTTTTCTTGATAAAGGGCATTCCATAGCTATGGACGCGACGTACACTCAAGTGCCTTTGACGCGGTATCTAAAAACAAGACGAACTGATGTCATAGGCATGATCAACAAAGAAAGACCGCTCATACCTGAAGTCATCAAAAACATAGATGACAAAAGATTACAGAAAGGTGAACTGCTATCTTGGCAGAGCGGTGATATCTCTATAGTTTCCTGGAAAGACGCCGAACTTACAACCATAGTATCAACTTATCACAAACCTGATATGGTATTAGTTGCCCAAAACAGTCTCAGTCACATGCTGCCACGGATTCCTTTAGCACTACACGATTATAACAAATGCAACGTCGACAAAGATAAAAAAATGTCGTATACCATGGAAAGAAAACGCGGATTGAAATGGTACATCAAGATATTCCGGCGGCTTCTGAACTCTTCTATCCTCAACGCGTACGTTCTGTACCAATCTAACTGTAATACAACGAAACCTATAAGCCACAGGAGTTTCCGGTACGATCTGGCCGAAAATTTAGCTGTTCGTTACGGCATAACCAAAATCTGTAGTCAGCCTGTTTCAAAAAGCTTGGAGATTCGGTTAGATGGGAAGAATGATCACTATCCCACTCATACTGAAACGCCAAGTGGGAAAAACAGGAGAAGTAGACGACGGTGTGGACGGTGCCAAGCTCTTGGCAGACGAAGCCAGGTCACGATAATGTGTGCCAAGTGCCAAGTCGGCTTGTGCATCGGGGCCTGTTGGAAAGAATACCATACGGTTAAATGTCTGAATAAAGAGAAGCCTAAGAAGAAAGGGAAACTTCACAGGTAAAGATGGTGTCAATTTGTACTGTAAGAATTTTGCGCGTTGTTACTGTATTGAAACCAATACACTGACTCCTATTTCGCCTTTACAAAGATAATTTGATCTTCTTTCATTCTACTGCCAAAATGAAGCGCACTCAACCAAAACTCATTACTATTTCAGCAATTCAGATCAAATTGTCACTCTATAGTGACTTTTGTAAAATTGGGTCTGGTTATGTTGGTAGCCTTTGTATTATTTCAAATGGTATGGGAATACACAGGTCTGACACTTGCCAGAATTGCCATTTACCAATATGGACATTCCTGAAAAAAATAAAAGCTTGAAATAAAAAAATCGCACATTTTAATTACAAAAGTTTTCAAATCAATAAGTGCGTGCAGGGATAATCGAAATCATCGAAATTCGGAAACATGAACGAAGTTGGGGACACTATGATTAAACGTTTGTTTAGCCTGCAGATACGATGATGACTCTGTATTCTTAACGCGAATACAATCATGGTCAAGGCACCAAAATGTATACATCAACCTTATTACCGTTATATGATAAATGCTATATTGTCATTGACTGATCAACATATGGATTGCATATAGGAATATCAATCCATATTGTAAGACTATTTCATACTTCGGTTCAATCAGAGAGTGCATTTACCTATGTAATTTATTGTTACTGTTTAAGCTAATTAATAAATTTGTCGTAAATACTTACTTTTAATTTATCTTCCCATTTTTATTTATAGAATTCTGCTGTAGCTTCAGATCATGATTACCAGTGACATAGTTATTGGTATTTATGATGTTAGAGGTGAAAAAAAAAATGAAAGCGAAACTGGTAGACCCCGTCCAAGTAGATAATATCAATGATAGAACGCTAGATCGACTCAAAGCTTGCAACTGAGTTTTTAAGCAGTTATCCTCAACCGATTGAGATGAAATTTGACAGTCCGGTGACATTATAATAATCTTGTAGTGAAATTCTGGTGGTCCGACCAGACCGTCTCCGCGGGAACTCTGCAACGGTTAATGGCATCGGCTTGAAATTACAACTCGTATGCCTTAATAAAAAAACTTTATATTTTGCATGTCACATCTACTTGTTTATTTTACGCATAATCACAACAATCCGATAGAGCTAACACAAGCCAAAAGCTATCAAGCAATCACAAACAGCCAGCAATGTGAAAATACTCCCCATTGGTCAAAACTAATCGCATGATGTCGGTTTGCGATCTACACATTCACATTCGCAAAACATTCGCATCGTTTCATGCGAATGCGAATAGTTAAATAAAATCATAGGAATCATTTACATATTATGCAAATGTGAATTTCCGTAACATCTCAAGTAGGAGCATAAGATAATGATGTAACTTAAACAGGTAAGTACGTAATGTTAAAGAATGGCTAGTATTTAAAGGCATATAAAAAAAACCCTAACCTAAAAAATCCTGATTGCACATCAAACTAAACTGATTAGGATTACACAGCGAAACTACTACTAGGTATTCAGTATTCTAAAGAGGTGCTGTTAAATATTTCTTTTTAAAGAATATTTTAGTATTTAGCAATTTCATATAAGTAGCCTGGCAAAAAAGAGTAGAAAACGGACGAAAAAGGAACTAAAATGTCTCATACAAATTTGTTGTCTTAATTACAAATTACAAATAAGTAAGAAAAAGTTTTTTTTCAATTCAATTCAATTTATTCATTCACAGAGAACATGGTAAGTACAGTAAGATGTTATATAATAAGGTAACTAGGTATCACATATTCTGCCGCTATTGCAGCGTGTAAATAAGTGGCGCGCTCATTTAATTTCTACTCTATTTTGCTCGTTCCCTCTGCATATTTTAATGCGTGATCTATAGAAAATTGAATTGCAATATAACAACGATGTGCGCAGTGACAATTTGCACGAGCTCCACCGGCAAGCGCGCGTCGACGGTGGCGCCGCACACGCGCCAGCGGGAAAACCGCGCGCGGTTGTAGCGACGTACGTTCTTGCACAGCTGACGGAACTCATCTGCGACATAGAAAGCAAATGTATCAATAAAATTTTAACCCTTTGAACGGCAACGACGCATATAAAAGTTGCCATCCACACGCCAAGATAACGTCATAACGTCAACGCAGACTTAAACCTTAAGCGTTCGTAGGTCGCGTGCACTGTGCAGCCGGACGCCTATAAGCGTTGGTGGCGTCATAGGCACGTCGGGTAATCACGCTTTTAAGCGTCCTTGGCGTTGAAAACGTTGCCATGGAGATGTCTCATTCGATAATGTCATTCGGATATTGAAAGCCGATAAAACGCCGGCGACTTACTTGAGTACGGCTTTCAATGTCCGAGAGTCATTATAGAATGTGCTATTGCAATTTCAACCTTTTGATTTAGTAAAGTAGGGTAAGGTAAGTACTTAGCTATTTGTATGCATTTTTTGTTACTTGCTATTTTTTTGTAATTGTTATTAGCGGTAGCCTTAAAAAAGAGAACAATGTTATTGTTCACAAGATTAGCTCTCAAGAGGTAAATGGCCAGCTTATAAAATGTCTACCATACAACAATATTCTTTCTCACTCCGCTTTAGAAACGATAAAAGTGTGAAGGCAGCTTTACTTTAAAAAATATTTCTATCTAGGATTTTGTTTACAATGTTTTCATCTTCGGGGTATGTAGGTACTTAAAATACATTATTACAATATTGAATGAGATATTTCGGTTCTAAAACGAGCATAGATAGCCCAGAACGCCATAATATTTAAACCTACTTAAGCATAATTTTGAAGCATAAAGTTACCTGTTACTTGGTCCATGAGTGCCTCATTGCAAATTTGTTCAGCTTTTGTCACATGAGAATAAAAATTCTCACAAGAGTCGCAAATGATGAGCAACAGGATGCAGTTTTTGAGCACCCAAAATATTATTATCATTTTCCGGTAGTTTAATAAGAACTAAGAGAGAGAAAAAATCCTGTTAAATAGGGTTGTTTACTGATGGCAAAATAAAATCATTTTACATTTTGGCTTATCAAGCATCCGAAAATACTCATAAACGATTTTTAATTTAACAAAAACTCATAAAAGGAGGCAGTTTGAGCACTGATAATTATGACGTCATAGTTCTTAATTCAAAACAAACTTCAATCAAAACGGATTGTTTTGACATTTCATAAAAAGTTGCTGATTTGACTAAGAAGAAACAACCCTATTATGTAAGTCAAAATTAGGAATCGTCTAAATCGCAATTTCAAGTGAGACAAGTTTTTACGAGTATTAAGTAGTAAGTAGCTAAGTACCTAATGTTTAATGTAAAGTACCTAACTTTTAAAAAGTTAATATTAAGTTAAAAAGTCATCTACTCCGCACAAAATGCAGTTTAAAAAAAAACTGGCGGATAACCTATAATTTGTGAAAAAAAAAATATAGCGGCCAATCTAAATGGTTTAAATTTACTTACAGTTCCAAGGGATTCTTCAGGTCTTTCTGTTTTAATGTCAATATTAACTTGCAGATAGATGAGTACATGAGCGATTATTTCTGTTAATTCAAAGAGTATCTGAAAAAAAAAACAGTTTTTACCTAGGCAGTGTTTAAAATAAGAACTAAAAAAATCGAGTAGATTACATACCGGTACTTTGCACACTTTCTTAAACAAGTCATACGCGTTTAAAATGTAGCGATAAGTTTGAAACATCTTCAGTTCATTAACATTCTCGTTCCGTTCTAAATCGACAATTGTCGGGTTCACCCGTCCGTTGCAGCATTGCATCTCATCGAGCCAAATTTTCAATTCATTCTCAATTAACCTCATCACACGAGAAGTGTAGACCACAATAACATCGAAACACATAACAGGGAGGAAGTTCAAAACTTCCGCAAAACTATAATTGTTTATTGCGAGGAAACTGGCTAAAAAATACGTAGGAACAACAATCATAGATACCCAGTTCCATAAGACCAAGTTTTTAACAGTTTTGTCAATGGAGTTGAAGTTTCTAAAAGCCTTTTGGAGGTTAAGAACAAGATTGACGTAGTATTCAGTGTTAATGACACTACAAGTAACTAGACAGATTAAAGTGAAGCTATAGTAAATCCAATCGTAGTAAACGGAAATTATGATGCAGGAGAAAGTTTCATTTTTTTTTGGTTCAATGGAGGCTTTAAAACGAAAGTAATGAACAACAATGAGACCAATGCCGAACAGGAAGGTTCTCAATTTCTGGGAACAATTGTTTGGAGTTATGAAACCGTCACGGAATTTAAAGTGTGGGAGTAGCGTCATAGATAAAACTGTGTTCATGGGGAAAAATATATTCTGAAATGGTTTGTCCACTAAGTTGTCTAAATATCGGTTTTTCACCATCGAGTTTGACATTTTCTAATGTTCCAAATGTTCTATTGGGCGTTAAGGATGATTGAAGACTGAAAATTTGAGCGGCAACGTTAAACTCCAGCTACTTAAGTTGCTGTCCGTAAGCAAATGGTATGAGTTAGTATTGAGTAAACGGTTTATTGCGTACGATAGTATTAACTAAAGTACCTGCTTATTATTATTAAGGTAAGTGGGTTATTTGTACCGTAAACTAAGTACTTATGTGTTAGGTAAACGTTCACACAAACATAATTTATAAAACCAAATTTAATCTAAACTCAAACAGGTATTTTAGATGTAGTGAAAAATCCTTTCGTGAAACTCGGAACACACGACTACTTCCGAATGATGCCGACGTGTCTATAGTAATAGTGCATTTTGTATAGAGGTAGGTACTTTAAATATTTTATAAACTGTTATAATTTTCTAAGTAGGTAATAAATAATTGAAACCATTATATTATTAAGGGACGTTTGTATTAAATAAATAAAGTACTTTAGTTATCTTTATCAGTGTCAAATGTCAAACTACGAGTTTGAAGTAGTATATCACACTGAGATGTTAAAACCACCACGATCAAATTATATAGAGAACTAGCTTTTTCCCGCGACTTCGTACGCGTAAACAATAACGTAAGTAATACAGTCAGCAGCAGGGGCCCAAGCACGAATATTTGAATCCTGCGTAACGTAATCGGGTAACGGTATTGAGAATTTTTTTATGACGTTTGGAACAGCGCCCTCCCGTGAGCGTATTTGGTACTAAAATGTAGTATGAGGTTTCTCGATTTCAATACGATAACTTAACGTTACGCAGGATTCGAAAACTTCGTGCTCGGCCTACTGAAGTAGCTACGCAACCGAAGCGGTCACAATGATCTAAGCACGGCTCTATTGTTATAGACAAAGAGCTTGTGCAGATCATTGTGACCGCTTCGGTTGCTTAGCTACTTCTGCTGCTGACTGTACAAATACTGGTTTTTAATGGAAGAAGGTGATGTTGCTGTTTTTAGGGTTCCGCACTTCAAAAGTAAAAACGGAACCCTTATAGGATCACTTTGTTGTCAGTCTGTCTGTCTGGTCAAGACTCTTTTTCTCTGGAATGCGCAGAGGTAGCACGCTGAAATTAATATCAAGTACTCAAGCTTTCAGTCCCTTTGAAGCTGTGTACAAATCAAACTTCTAAATGAACGCAATCAAAAGATACAGTCATTAAAAACGTGGTTTCCATACAAACTGCCGTACAGTGAAAACCTAAATGCAATAAACAGTCACCCCTTTTTTTAACCGACTTCAAAAAAGGAAGAGGTTCTACGTTCCACTGTATGTATGTTTTTCGTCGGGGATTCAAAATGGATAAAATATGATTTGAAATAAATAAACTTGTAATCATAATGAATATTAGAGAATTCCAATAATTATCGCGTATCAACAATAATTGCTAACATTATGTTTAGTGCCTGATCTATAGAAAATCAAATTGCAATATAACAACGATGTGCGCAGTGACAATTTGCACGACGCGCAGCGGTAAGCGCGCGTCGACTCTCGCGCCGCACACGCGCAAGCGCGCAAACCGCGCGCGGTTGTAGCGACACACGTTCTTGCACAGCTGACGGAACTCATCTGCAACATAGAAGTAAATAAATAAATAAAATAACTCCGTGAGCTGTAGCCCCGCAAACCGTTTTTTTTTATTAGTTACTAAACTATATAAAACTAATAGCTAATAACTAATTTATTAAAAAAAAATGAACCGGCAAGAAAATTCTCTACAAAAATCCTATTACCTATGTCATAATAGATTTGGATTTTGTAATTTTCGTAGGTAAATTGTTTGTAATTATCAAACCTGATCACCAAATTTCACGAAGACAGGGTAATTTTTTTTTCTATAAAATAACTCCAAAAAACGAATCGACGTAAAAACTACCTACCTATTTAATTAGCGAACCTGCTCACAAATTTCACGAGAATCGATTGCTAAATGCGACCTGCAGAGAACAGCCGGACATATATACATATACGAAGAAAGTGTTTTGCCCAAGCTGAAACGAAGACGCTTCGCTCGCGCTTCGCGCTTGCCCGGTCAATATCGTGTGACAAAAATAATATAAGCTACCCCCGCACTACTAGGTAGGTATATAGTAGCGCGGGGGTAGTTTATATTATTTTTGTTATTATAGTAGTTCTATTTAAGGCTTGCCATTTATAAGTACTTAAGACGAAGATGGGGTAGCGGTAAGGATTCGGGCGGAATATTTCAGAAATGAGCATGAAATGAGGTAAAATTTCATATTTTTTCGCATACCCCTCGTACGCCAAGTTTTTTTTTCTCGCATTTTCTCGCACCTCAAAAGGAGAAAACGGAACCACTTTGTTGTCCGTCTGTCTGTCAAGACCCTTTTTGACCCTTCGTAGCAGACTAAAATTAATGTTAACTATTTAAGCGTGCAGTCTCTTGAAGCTGTGGTAAGATCAAACTTCTAAGTCAATGCAATCAAAAGGTACAGTCATTAAAAAGGCTGTTTCCATACAAAATACCGTACTGTGAAAACCTAAAGTTGTCATAGAAACTTGAAATTTTTGGTATGAAGGTAGCTCTTATAGCACAACCACTCATAAAATGCTCAAAATCTTAAGTTTTTTTGTCTGTTTGTATATGTCACAAACCAGTATAAAATGACCCGACACTGCATACATTTTGCTTAGGAACAGGGCTCTGCTAATACTGGACAACTTAAATCACTGGGCAAAATCAGGGGAATCTTTGCACGAGGGTTCCCGTGCGCGAGTCCGACTCGCACTTGTCCGTCCGGTTTTTGCTATTTCCTTTTATATGTAACTATTTATTTAAACTGAATTTACCAGTGTATTGGTTTAACTGTAAGACTGATGCGTAATTTTTTTTTGTCCTAATATATAAATAAATAATTTGAGGCATAAACTTACTTGTTACTTGGAACAAGAGTGCTTCATTGCAAATTTGTTCAGCTTTAGTCACATGACTGTAGAATTTCTCACAGGAGTTGCAAATGACAAACAGAAGGAGAACGTTTTTCATTACCCAAAACATTGTTGATATTGTCCGGTAGTTTAATAAGAACTAAAGAAAAGAATCTGTTTAATTATTCAGTAAAAAAATATTCAGTAGTCTACGTTTTAGCTTAGAAGGACAAGGTGCAGAAAATTAGAATATTTACGCAAAATCTAAAAAGTTGAAATAGATACCTAATAAATAAATAAATAATATGAGAACAGTTTGACAAAAAGTTAAGTTAATAATCAAAAAGGTAAATATTGTAATGGTACCTTACATTCAATTTATTCATAAAACAGATAACAAAATCCATGTGTTAGTACCTAGTTGACTTAAGGCTAAAAGTTAGTATGCCTATTGTGAAATAAAATTGAAATCAACAAAGTCGAGTCACAAATGAAATTAAATAAAACAACGTCAGTTATTAATACTAAAAAAGCTAAAGCAATTAATGTCACAAAATTTCTTAACAATCTCAATAAAATTTGTTTTTAAATGGCCGATCTAAATGGTGTTTAAAATGAACTCGCAGTTCTGAGGGTTACTTCAGGACTTTGTAATTTAACGTCAATATTAACCTGCAGATATATGAGCACGTGAGCGATTATTTCTGCTCCTTCAAAGAGTATTTGAAAAAAAAAAAAGTTTTATTAGCAGTTTTAATTAAGTACAAAAATAAATGCGTACATTCCGTAGATTACATACCGGTACTTTGCACTCTTTCTCAAACAAATCATACGCGTTTAAAATGTAGCGATAAGTTTGAAACATCTTCAGTTCCTTCTTCTCGTTCCTTTCTAACTCTGTCTGTCTTTGTCTCATTTCAACGAGCCACATTTCCAATTCATTTTCAATTAACCTCATCACACGAGAAGTGTAGACAACAACTACATTGAAATACATAAGAGGGAAGAGATTTAAAAATGCCGCAATACTAAAGTCACCTAGTGCGATAAAAATGACTAAGGAATACGTAGGAACAACAGTCATAGACACCCAGTTCCAAAAGATTAAGTTTTTAACAGTTTTGTCAACGGAGTTGAAGTTTCTAAAAACCTTTTGAAGGTTAACAACAAGAGCGACATAGTATTCAGTGTTTATGATACTAAAAGTAAATAGACAAATGAAAGCGAAGCTATAGAAAACCCAATCAAAGTAAGTAGAAACTACGATGAAGGAGACATAAGTTTTCAATTCTTTTAATACAGCGGAAGTTTTGAAACGAAAGTAATTAACAGCAATTAGAACTAAGCCGAATAGGAAGATTTTGAATTTCTGAAAACGACTGTTCGAAGTTACGAAACCGTCACGGAAGTTAAAGTGTGGGAATAGCATCGTAGATAAAACAGTGTTTATTGGTAAAAATATTTTCTGAAAAGGTTTGTCCACTAAGTTGTCTAGATATCGTTTTTTCGCCATCGGGTTTGACATTTTCTGATGTTACAAAAATATTCTCTTGGATGTTAGGGATGATTGAAGACTTTGAAAAGTGCAGCGGCAAGGTTGCTATCCGTAAGCAAATGGTATGAGTAAGTATTGAGTAAACGGTTTATTGCGTACGTCATTATTAACTAAAGTACTTACCTATACTTATATTAAGTACTTTAAGGTAAGTGTGTTTTACTTGTAATGACCGTAAACGACCTGTGATATTAGGTAAAAGTTCTCCTCAACATAATTTATGAACCGAAACTTAAAACAGGTAAATAGTTAATATATGTATAGGTAAGTACCTAACATTAGGCAATAAGTTATTATTATGTAACTACTTACTAACAAAAATAAATAAACTTATATGAATACGAATATTACAGAATTCCAATAAACGTATCAATTTAACAATTGCTAACATTATGTTTAATGCCTCATCTATAGAAAAACAAATTGCAATATAACGACGATGTGCGCAGTGACAATTAGCACGACGCGTAGCGGTAAGCGCGCGTCGACTCTCGCGCCACACACGCGCAAGCGCGCAAACCGCGCGCGGTTGTAGCGACGCACGTTCTTGCACAGCTGACTGAACTCATATGCAACATCGACATAGAAGCAAATAAATAAATAAAATAATTCCGTGATAATCAGTCAGTGCAGGCTTAACTGTAGACCTCGCGACAGTGCGCAGGAATTGCACGACTTAATAGCTCCATTTCCTTTTTTCCAACGGACTTCCAGGCGGGGGGAGCGTCTTCACCCATACGTTGTTGGCATTCCATTGGCCCGCACGAGACGGTTTGTTTCATCCTTACTAATGCGAACTGCTAAGGAATGGAATTCGCTCCCACCGTCTGCATTTCCGGACGGATACAATCTAGGGCTCTTCAAGGCTAGAGTGAATAGGCTGTTACTGAACCAGTGAGTTACACCTAAGGCCTCATCTGCACCTTCCATCAAGTGAGATAGGGAATAGATAATCAATCACTGGTCAGTTTATAGTAAAAAAAAAAAGTTGAAAATTTTTGATTGAGTTCGTTTTAGATTTTTTTTCTGTAAGTAAGTACCTACTTTTCTTTTGTTAGAAAACTTCGAGGTATATTGAATTATATCACATGTCTAGTACCTATATTATGGTATATTTTTTCTGATTAGAACATTGTTGGTACCTAACGTTACAATAAACATGGTTACAAAACTAGGTAGGTATTCATTTCACAAAAAATTACAAAGAACATGACTTAAGCATAATTTGAGGCATAAAACTTTACCTGTTACTTGGAACATGAGTGCTTCATTGCAAATTTGTTCAGCTTTTGTCACATGAGTGTAGAATTTCTCACAGGAGTTGCAAATGATAAACAGAAGGACAACGTTTTTCAGCACCCAAAATATGATGGCCATTCTCCGGTAATTTAATACGTACTAAAAAATATAAATTCTTTATTTTCAGGCAACAGAGCCCATAAGTATTTCGTATCATAATTAGAATAAGACGGATCATTAAGATGTAATAAATTTTAATCAAAATTAATAAAATTTAAATTAATCAAAAGGATAAGTATAAATTAATGTCAAAATAAACTTTTAACATATCAGACATACTTACTGAGACTCAATCATAGTGAATCATAGTGTCCGGCTAAACTCGACTTATATACGTGAGTGATCTCTAAAAAAAAAGTTATGTAAAATAAAATCATTTAATAAAAATAAGGACAAGTAGTGCAGAAAACTACATAGAATACTTACGTAACGTCTAAAAAGTTAAATAAAAAAATAGATGAGAACAGTTTGACAAAAAAACAAATATAGTTGTCAAAACGGTAATAATGGCCTATCTAAAATGGTGTTTAAAATGAACTCACTGTTCCGAAGGTTACCTCAGGACTTTGTAATTTAACGTCGATATTAACTTGCAGATAGATGAGCACATGAGCGATTATTTCTGCTCCTTCAAAGAGTATCTGAAACAAAAAAAAATGTTTTATTATGCAGTTTTAATTAAGCACAAAATAAACGCATACATTGCGTAGATTAGGTTACATACCGGGACTTTACACACTTTCTTAAACAAGTCATACGCGTTTAAAATGTAGCGATAAGTTTGAAACATCTTCAGTTCCTTCTTCTCGTTCCTTTCTAACTCTGTCTGTCTGTTGCAGCATTGCATCTCAACGAGCCACATTTCCAATTCGTTTTCAATTAACCTCATCACACGAAACGTGTAGACCACAACTACATCGAAATACATAAGAGGGATAAGGTTTAGAAATGCCGCAATACTTAAGTCACCTAGTGCGATAAAAATTACTAAGATATACGTAGGAACAACAGTCATAGACACCCAGTTCCAAAAGACCAAGTTTTTAACAGTTTTGTCAACGGATTTGAAGTTTCTAAAAGCCTTTTGGAGGTTAAGCACAAGAGCGACATAGTATTCAGTGTTGATGATACTGGAGGTAAATAGGCAAATGAAAGCGAAGCTATAGAAAACCCAATCAAAGTAAGTAGAAACTACGATGAAGGAGACGTAAGTTTTCAAATCTTTTAATACAATGGAAGTTTTGAAACGAAAGTAATTAACAACGATTAGAATTAGGCAGGATAGGAAGATTTTAAATTTCTGAAAACGACTGTTCGGGGTTATGAAACCGTCACGGAAGTTAAAGTTTGGGAGTAGCAGCATAGATAAAACTGTGTTCAATGGGTAAAATATGTTCTGAAAATGATTGTCCAATAAGTTGTCTAGATATCGTTTTTTCGGCGGTGGCTTTGACATTTTCTGATGGCCCAAACGAATGATTGAAGACATATGTCGATCGACAGGTTGAACTCCCGGTAAGTATCCGTTAAGCAATTGGTATTTAGTATTAAGTAGGTAAGCGGTTTATTGCATACTTACGTTAAAGATCTACAGTATTATGTATTATTAAGGTAAAGTCTGCAGCTAAAGTAGCTAAGCAACCGGAGCGTTCACAATGATCTAATCACGGCTCTATTGTTATAGACATAAGAGCTTGTGCAGATCATTGTGACCGCTTCGGTTGCTTACCTACTTCTCCTGCTGAGTGTACCTAGGTTATTTGTAATGACCTTAAACTGGGCATGTGATAGGTAAAAATTCAGGTTAACATAATTTATGTTTCAACTTAAGTACTAAATTTATTATTTTACATTTAAAAAACCGGACAAGTGCGAGTTGGACTCGCGCACGAAGGTTCCGTACAAAGATTCCCCTGCTTTTTCCCAGTGTTTTAAGCTGTCCAGTATTAGCAGAGCTCTGTTCCTAAGTAAAATGTAAGCAGTGTGAGGTCATTCTATATTGGTCTGTGACGTATACAGGTGGACATAAAAATTTTAGATTTTGAGAATTTTCTGAGTGGTTGTGCTATAAGAGCTACCTTCATACCAAATTTCAAGTTTCTAGGACAACTGGAAGTGCCCTTAAGGTTTTCTCAGTACGGCGATTTGTATTGAAACAACCTTTTTGATGACTGTATATTTTGATTGCGTTGACTTAGAAGTTTGATTTCCTCACAGCGACCGCAGGCTTGAGTATTTGATATTAATTTCAGCATGCTACCTCCACGCGTTCCAGAGAAAAAGGATCTTGACGACGGACATACGGACAACAAAGTCATCCTATAAGGGTTCCGTTTTTTCCTTTCGATGGTGCGGAACCCTAAAAAGACGCAAAAGAGTATTTGATTTACTGATTTTTTATTTTATTTCAATGTTAGTTTGACACAACTAAGGCAACGTATCTAGAGGAAGTCAAACTGCAGTAAGACTGCTGTGTATGTAGCGAGGATTCTAGCGATGCGCAGAGGCATGCGCGCGTCGACGGTGGCGCCGCACACGCGCCAGCGGGAAAACCGCGCACTGTTGTAGCGACGTACGTTCTTGCACAGCTGACGGAACTCGTCTGCAACACACACATGAAAGTTAAATATCTCAAAAACGGTTGAACCGATTTTTATGAACTAAAGTTCAAAACCACCGCCACAAAACCTGCTTTCAAATAAAATAATACGTCTAAATCGGTTTCCTCGCTAAAAAATTACGGTGCCACAGTACTGGCCACTTATAAATTGCCTTCCCTTTTATAAAAATCAATTGTAGTCATATCCATATTACGTATAAAGTTCGACATTATTTTGACGTAATTACGTAATACTTAATTTGTATCCGTCAGCCGCCAACTGGTAATAATAATAATAAATTACCTGTTATCCCCAAATTAACCGCTTCATTGCACACAGATTCAGCTTGCATCACAAGAAAGTAGAACTTTTCACACGTGTTGCATAAGATCCACAGGAGAATACAGTTTTTCATGACCCATACAGCAATTGAGATCCTGCTGAGGTTCTGCCACAATTGTGAAAAGGGGATTATCACTCTATATTTGTATCACTATAATAATAAAACAACAAAGTCCATCGCTACCTCTTATCTGTCTATCTGAACGCGTTAACTCAAAAACTACCAAACGGTTTTTGATGTGACTTTTACCATTATTCATCTAGCGAACGAAGTGAGCAAATAGTTTCAGTTTCAACGTGGACAAAATGTTTCGCTTTTATAATATTACCTAATAATTTCCAAAAAGTTTAAATGTTTTTAAACGGAATTTTAAAAAGTAGTAGAGAAATATGTATCGTGCGAAGCCTTTATCGGACACTACAAGGTACCAAATATTTTTAACAGTCTTAATTAGATTTCTACTTTTTGTTCAAGCAAAGACAGGTATTTACTATCTGAAGAAAATACTATAAATTATAAACCATGACGTGAAAACATACACCTGAAATACTATGTTCCGGCGAAATCTTTGCAACCTCGATATGGGTCTGCAGATAAATAAGAAGGTGGCTTATTGTTTCTACTATCTGAAAAATGATCTGTAACAAACGAAATACGAATAAGATTAGGAGTAATAATAATAATAGCGAAGAGTCTCGACCAACACCTAAAGAGGCTCTCGCTGGACGGTTTGGTCGAGAGTCAGCTCCAGAAGGCGGTACTCCTTGACACGGCGCGCATTGTCAGGAGGTTCCTCACTCTGCGGCTCTAACCGTCGGTAGCTTGAACCCACGTTGGTATTTCATTACCTTTTATTGTAAGTTGTAAAAAACCTATCCTAAAACCTTGATAAATGTACAAATATATCGATACATTATAAATGATAATCATATCGATACATTTTTAAAATGGAATGTAATCTTTCAGGATTTCTCAGATTCACAGACATGACAAGTCGGTTGGGAGAAGAGACAGTTCTAAAGTATTATGTTTCTTCGACTACTAGGTACTAACTAATTAAACATCCAAAAAATGTTGGGCACCCTGCCGAGAGGTCCAGGTTTGGTAGGTATTTAATTTTTAAGTTAGTTTTAGTTTTAATATTTTAATTTACTTTGTAGGTAGTGTTAATTTCAAAAAATGTTATTATGTTACCTACCGGTACGCTGGCAACTTTAGTGAATAATTGATACGCGTCAAGAATGTAGCGATAAGTTTCAAACATGATCTTTCCATCGATAACATCCTCATTGTTCTCCAATTCCTGAACGTTGAAGCGCCGCATCCCCTCCACCCAAATCCTCAATTCCTCTTTAATGATATGGATAAGACGAATCGTTGAAACGACACTCACATCAAAATGCAAAAGAGGGAGAAAGTTGTAGACGGCGCCAAAAGTAAATATGCCGTTAGTTGTGAAACAAAAGATGTAGTACACGGGAATGCTTGCCATAGATGCCCAGTTCCCAAACCTCAACCATTTTAAAACATTATTAACTTTCCCAATACAAGGAAAGTTCCTAAAAGCCTTTTGGAGATTAAGAACGAGGTTAACGTAGGTGGTGGTGTTAACAACGTTAGAAACAAAGAGAGAAATGAAGTTAAAGCAATAAAAAAACAGGTCAAAGAGGGTACTAATGTTGGCAAAGGAAATCCCGGAATTATCGTCAATATCGCGAATGAAAGACTCTTTGAAGCGAAAGTATGTGATAACAATGAGACCAACAGTCAAAGAGAGTGCTTTACATTTCTGGGTGAAACTGTTTGGAGTCACGAAACCGTCAAGCATATTGAAATTTGGAAGAAACATTATATCTGTTACAACGTGCAGTGGCAACAGCATGTCCTGAATTTTTTTGTCTATGTAGTTGTGCAGGTATCTTGTTTTTGGAGCTGGTTTCAACATTTTAAATAAAATCCACTTAATACTTAATGTATCGTCGGGCGCCTACGTAACTTTTGTGAATAAAGGTAAATATTAAAGAGAGCTATTATTGTGAGTGGTCGTTATTTTACCACTTGTTTCAATCTGTCCTAGCAAATTACCGTTATTTGAAATAAAGGTTAATACTGTCAGAAGCGCATCAAATTGATCACCAATGAAATTGATTGAAGGAGACAGAGAATTGACAATAGTAGAGAGTGACGGACGAGCAATTATCAACTTTGTAATTGACTTTTCACGAACTACCTGTACCTACACTGTTAACTGTTACACGTCATCACCTTAAAGTCTTTAGGTAATATTCAGTGGGGACTCTTAGTTTGTTGCTTAGGTTATTACAGAATTTACTTACATTTTACGCGATGCATCAACTGGGCCACATCCTCACGTTTTGAATTATTCTGTTGTCCTTCTGATTGCTCTTCTCTACCACTCAAAGGTTGACTGGCAGAGATCCCTTAAAGTCCGCCTTTGTACTTTGTAACCCATAGTTTTGAACTTATCTGTTTTTATTGTGCAATGGAATGTTAACTTTTTTTGTATACGACAAGGAAGGTAAACGAGCAAGTGGGTCACCTGATTGTAAGTGATCACCACTGCCCATAGACACCCACAACCCCGGGGGGTTTGCAGATGCGTTGCCAAACTAGAGTGCTAAGATGAAATGCCCGTTGTACCCGTAATTACACCGGCTGTCTTACTCTCCACACCGGAACACAATAGCTCAAGAACTGCTGCTTAGCGTTAGGATTAGCGACTTAATTAATTATTCTGTTAAGTTTCCAGTGCCTAAGATTATCTTAACGTGTTGGGTTTAGCTTTAAATGAATTTAAACTTGACCTCCAAATTACCTTCGCACATTTGATCAGCGCTTAGAACCTAACTGATAGCATTTTCATTATCTAATGAGTTCATTTAATCGTAAAGTTTTAAGTTGTATTTTTCACCGTTATGTTATTATGATTATGCCTAGATACTTACGTGGCGTGGGTGACATTTAATTAAAGTGTATAGGTACTTCGCCTCGAGTTCAATTCATCGTTAGACACAAAAATACAACGGAGGGCAGCGTACTATTAATTCTATCTCATCATACCTATTGATTATGATATTATTGGAATTCCTAACAAATTTAATGAACTTGAATCGAATTCAATTCAGTATTAAACAGACAGTGAACCATTCGTTTTAGAACACGATGAATAGAAACACGAATATACCTACAGAGTGCTTGTTGAACAACTACGTCTTCAGTGACTTCATATCCGCCTACAAACCGTGTATCATCTCCCAATCTATCTTCTTCATCACCCAATTCAACATCACCAACGGATTTATTACTCCTATCAACAAAATGTACTACGTCAAATCACTTTGTAGTGTGGTGCTTTTTCTCTACTTGCATTTTTATCGGTTCGCATACGTCTTCAACAATTACTCGATAAACACTTTGACTTACTTCGTAATGTTTCTTGAAGTTATTATAAGCAACTTTGGGTTCATTTTGATTCACTTTGTAAATGTAAATCAGAGTAGCAACAACGTCTTGCTTATGCTTAAATTACAGCGCGCTATGCGTAGCTTTGACATCGATAAATGCAAAATTTTAAGGAACTATAAGATATGGAATTGGATTTCTATAACTGTCTTCTTAACCCTGAATACCATGTTTAGTGTATCTTCAGCGGTTACTAGTTACGATACCGAAATGGCGATTCTGTTTGGTGCCTCAAGGTTTTTGGCTGGAGTTTTCGATTTAAATGAAATTTACTTGATCAGAACTGTAGCGTTAATAAGTAGTATTTCAGCTTCATGGAACCGTAATATGTTGTTGTATATGAAAACGCATTTGGATAATGGCCGGGAGAGTGATGACGATAAAAAAACTTTACAAGTCAAGGCTCAAATGTATGTGGACATAGTTAAAGCTTTTGGTCTTTGTGAAAGTATTTATAAGGTTTTGGTGGGTGAATCTTTCTAATTAAGTAAGTACTTATTTGGAAGTTTTTTTAGGTAATTAATAATTATTCTCTTTGCCATTTAGATATTGTTCAAAGTGCTGTCAACTTTTGTTGGGGTTTTCCATAACATAAACATGCTTCTACAGCTAGAAGATGTCAAGCTGAACGAATTTCATTTGGTATGGATATTTTTAATTCTTACTTTGCTACAAGGATCACGGAAAGTAAACGGATTGACAAAGCCCATACTTTGAATCGTTCTTATTTACATTCAGCGCCATCTACCTTGCTTGAGTGACACATTCGTACCACTGTCATAAGAATAAATAATAACATAGTAGAACGGAAACTCCCGCTCCGGACGGGCTCAAGGTCACGATACAAGAGTATTTGTTAAACGAACTACTCAGTCAGGCTGTCACGGCCGGCATCGCCGCACGCGCGTTTGGTTGTTTATAATTTGGTTGTAATAGTTTTACGTGAGCCTGTATACACATGTTTTATTTTATATTTGTAAGTAATACTTACTTAAATCACCTTAAATGGCTTCATTTCGTATGGCACTTATAATAACTTCATATTTATAAGTGTCTATAATTACGTAGGTACGTAATGATTTATAACTCTCATATTTTGTAAAACTGGAATAAAATAATGATTTCAAAGTAAAGAAAAACTTACATCTTAGCGATATTATCTTTAGACGTAAGTACCTAATATTTAACAGCAAGCAACCCTAGTAACACGCCCGGACGACAGAGGGGTGTAACGACGAAGGGGGAAGTAGGTATATAAATGGCGGCGTTTTGGACTCGGTCAAAAGAGATTCCGTTCTACTATGTTATTATTTATTCTTATGACACTGTTTTGTTATTATTTGACCCGCTGGCTACGACCTTGGCGTCATCTAGAAATTGCCTGAATTTTGGGAACGATTCGAAGTATGGGCTTTGACACTCCGTATACTATCCTCCTCATGCTTTGCTACTTTACTTTTACTTAGCTTTTTTAGTCAGCAATAGTTGCTAAGCAACCGAAGCGCTTACAATAGTTGCTAAGCAATCGAAGCGCTTACAATAGTTGCTAAGCAACCGAAGCGCTTACAATCTGCACAAGCTCTTATGTCTATATCAATAGAGCTGTGCTTAGGATCTATTGCTGAGGGCCGAGTACGAATATCCGAAAGCTGCGTCACGTAAAAACGAATAGTAAACGTTATCGAGTTTGTATGATGTTTGGAACAGCGCCCGCCCGTGTGCGTATTTGGAACAAAAATTTTGTATGAGTTTTCTCGATCTCGATACGATAACCGTCACGTTACGCAGCATTCGTAAAGTCGTGCTCGACCCTCTGCTGACTATTGCTGCTTTTATCATTATAATTAAAAAAATATGGCTATTTATTTGTCTGTCACCTTAACTATGGCACGATTTCAGGGTATGACTTCGTTGTAAAATATTCTTTTGAAATGATTACCTACCATGAGGAAATTAAAGCAAAACATAAAATGCATCTTACGTTGTATCATTGACTTTTTAGATATTTATTTTAGCACAATTTTTAGATACGAAGATCCGTATCGTTTTTGTGGAATGTGAAAAACATCGTGCTCTTGGCTACACTAAGTGCAACTTGCGAGCAATTCTACGCGCGTGCGCGAGAAGCGGCCATGACTTGCGCCCGCGGCGTGGCCACGCAGAAGATGGGTTCGTAGTGTCACCACTTTGGCTATCGATAGCGATGTTACGAGTCGACCCTTTTCCAACTCGGATAACTCGAATTGATTCGGCATTTTGATTCGAATCAAAATACGAGTTGACTCGACTCGGATCAACTGGATGGCGTTCGCGGCAGCAGCCCAGAGGGTCGAGCACGACTTTATGAAAGCTGCGTAACGTTACGGTTATCGTATCGAGATCGAGAAACCTCATACTAAATTTTAGTTCCAAATACGCTCACGAGCGGGCACTGTTCCAAACGTCATACAAACTCGACAACGTTTACTATTCGATTTTACGTTACGCAGCATTCGTAAAGTCGTGCTCGACCCTTAGTCCGCGAGTCGGCGGATCGAGTCGAGTTCGGCGTATTCGAGTTGGCATGGCTCGCCGACCCGAGCCGAGCGTGTGCCGACGAAAGACGAATAAAACCAACGCGAACACCGCTTATAGCCACTAATTCTATCTTTATCCGTCCCGCCGATTTCTATTGGTGAACACGATACGAGTCGCTGAGTTGGGGACTCGTGTAACTCGCATTCGTTATCCCTTTAGCCGATTTGTATCAAGCCGAAGGTAGCCGGCGAGTTGATTCGAGTTGCGAAGGAACTTGATTCGAATCAACTCGCATAGTGTCTGATTCGAGTCATTCTAGCTATCGAAAGATGTCATGTATTACTTATTTGAGAAGTGCCGCCAAACGATCCCTGCCGTGATCCGACATGAAGCCACCATAACCACCACCATACTGAAACCATTGACCTACACTTTTAGTCTCATCTTTACTTGCCATCAGGTGAGATACGGATCAATCGCTGCATGGTCAGTTTTTAATTACAAACTACGTCCCACTGCTGGACATAGGACTTCTCTCACAGTGTGAGAGTTTGGCTGTAGTTCCTACGAGGGCCCAATGCTGGGGGTTGATATTTTGAATCTCACCAGGTGACTAAATTCACTGATTTCTAAAAAGTTCGCATTTTTATATCTCAGTGGTGACTAAAATTCTCATGCTTATGATATCAAATACGAATGCCCCAACCCCTCGTAAACGAGATCACTGAGTGACTTCTTGACCATTGGCAGTGACAGCCAACCTCGATCTACTGTTGGCATGCTTGTCAGAAACGCAAATTAGCTGCATGTTAAGAGACAGGTAGGTATGCCATTCAGAAATAAGGCTTTTGGCAAATAGTGATATTAATGGGATGAGAATTTAGTCACCAAGTGAGATTCAAATATCGACCCCCTGATTGGGGACTTCACACACAGCTCCGCAGGGGTATGCATTTTCGTCAAGGTGTTGTCCTTCAGCGATGGTGATAAATTACAAACGTAATTTTGCACATAAATTCCGAATAACTCAGAGGCTCGAACCCACGACCCTCTGTCTGAGAGGCCATGGGTCAAACCACTAAGCTATCACGGGTTTTTTGCTGGGCAGGTATACCTAGAGTTAACTATTGTTTTCTCCTCAGGGTTGCGTAAGGTCTGCAAGAATGTTCTGCGCTACAACCGAGCGGTGGGCGGCAAGCTGCGCGCGTGCGGCATGTTCGAGATCGACGCAGCGTTGCCGCTGCGTTTCCTGAGCGTCGTCGCTGTTTACACCGCCGTGCAGCTGCAATTTTTTCTGCTGTAGAAACGTGTTACAAAAAAAAATCGATACATGCTATCATGATTGAGTTCTATTTAAGTGCCTTATTTTATTTGGTACTTACCTGCTATTACCCAAATAATTTTCGTGACATTAAACTTACCACTTGAAATATTGATTTCTTAGATCGATTTAGATTAGTTCGTTACCTAACGGTATTCTAGTTATATAACTCGGAGACTGGGACCGGGACGAGACATCGCACACACCAGCGGACCTGGTTTGCTAGCTAGCTGTGTCAGGATGAAATGGGTTTTACACGTAGTAGAGCTTGGTCATGAGCTTTACTCATCCTCAAGGTCGATTGAGGTGGTCGAAATAACTGCAGACACATCATGTTTCACTTCTAAGCCAGTCTTTATTTGATTAAGGCCTACATCAATGACTCTACCGCACGGTTCGGAAATAACCTCTATTGAGAAGATACCGGCAAGAAACTCAATGAGGTATAATCTTTTCAATAATAACACCATACGAGGTCTAAATTAGTTACAATTGATATCACAGTTAACTCGTTACTATTAACGCGAAATGCAAGTATCATATTGGAAACGTTGGAGAGTTCTGTGCTTGCGCCCATTCACGTGATCTATTGCCAAGATTTCATTTAAGACTCAAAATAAGACTCTGTACTTGGGGCACAGGCACTTAGTTCATTAAATCACTAACAATTCTCATTAAAACTCAAAGCACCAAGCCGATGCAAACGGATTACATTACCCACTTGTGATCAGTCCGACCCCCCGATCAAGAATGCCCTTTTCTTTTCAAAGTTACTAAATGTCATTTCGACCTTATACCAACTACCCACAAATGAACCAAGCACAGACCACTCCCAAGCAGTATTTATTTGACAGCTGTCACCGCTTAACGTTTCGTTAAAATCATAACAAATGAAGGTAATTTATAACTTTAGACTATGATCAACACCGACTAGTGTATCGATTCTCCGACATATATATTTTACATTGTGACAAAATACACAAGGAAGTAGGTACATAGGTACTTAGCGTTCTGTCAATATTTTATTCAGCTGATTTAAAGTCATCGATATAGTACCTACCTAAGTATAATTTATCACAAACCTTTTAGACAAATAAAATTCTCGTACATACTAAGAATACGTAGGTACCAAGGTATTTTCAATGGGTGAACTACCGAGTATGTTCTAGTTGGTTAGGTTAATATTCTCCAAGATTCAGTTTGAAATTTGAAAAAAAAAATACCTAGTTCCACTATTGGACCAGAGATTGCGCTGCCCGTTTATTTTACATCGAAATTTCTATTTTCGATCTCTATTAATAGATATTGAACTTCCTTGATGAAACATTGATTTTCTTCGCTGGAGTGTGCAAGTTTACTCCCGACGTTTTCCTTTACCGAAAAGTTCACAAAAAATTAATAAAACAGTAATAAAATAATAGGAGGTTATTTTTAACTACATACAACTACAGCAGGAAAGTCGTAGTAATTTCACTTAATTGGTAAAAAATGTACACAGCGATATTGAGCTAGTTTCTTCTGTAGGTGTTAAAGAAAATTGCCCTTTCGTGAAACGTCCCGTACGCAAAATGTCCCTTACGCAAAATGTACCATCTGCAAAATGCTTATTTGACCACGACTTTATCGTAAAACCTAGCTTATACGGGACATTTTGCGAAAGGAACGTATTGCGAACGGGACATTTTGTGAAAGGGACATTCTGCGAAAAGGACATTCTACGAAAGAGACGTAATTTATGTGAAGGGACATTTCGAGAATGGGTCATTTTGTATAAGGGCCGTTTTGGGAATCGGACATTTATAAAAGGGAGCGCCCAAACCACTAGAGTTTCCGCAATCAAAAATGCTGCAAAGCACCGTTCATTTTAGAACACATATTGTCACGAGTAGTACTGAGTCACAATCGCACACTTAGCGTCTTACGCATCACAAGTACGGCGACAAATACACGTGACCATGCCACTTCTATTCTATTTTTATTAGTTCTGTGTTCCACACGCGTTACCTATTTTTCTAATACCTATCAAAAAATAATTTAGATAATGGTTGTTTACTTTATATTATATACCATTTCGATTCAAGACATCGCACCACTTTGAGTGACAGGCGAAGGAATAATAATTAAATACAAAATATGACAAATACAAACAGAATTCCCAGTAGAGTGCTTATTAAATAACTACGTTACTAAAGATTTCCGATCTTCCATGTTACCTTTAACTGTTTCTCAGTCTTTGGTATCAATCTCCCAGTTTAATCTAACCTATGGTTTCATAACTCCTACCAGCAAAATCTATTTCTTCAAGTCTTTTATTGGCGCATTGTTTTTCGTGTTCTTAAATATGTGCCGTTACCTGCCCTTGTTAACCTATTTAAATATGGAAAATGTCAGGCATGCCACATTTTTCGCAGTATACATTGACATTTTTTTCCACGGATTTGGACTTATCTTGATTTACATTGTAAACATACTTCAGAGCGACAATTCTGTACTGATCGTTCTTAAGCTACAGCAAGCTATGCGTGTCATAGATTTAGATACTCCAAAAGTGCTATCCAATCATAAATTCTGGAACTGGGTATGTCTTCTAGGTCTTTTCGGCGTGTATGCTTTGTCTAATGTGATTTCAACTGTCCTGTACGCCGATCACTACCAACAGAATTTAATTCTTTATCTTGCCAAGTTTTCTTCTATCACCTTTGATGTATACCAGATTAGTATGTCCCGTACAGTAATATTAATCGTTAGATTATTACTCACATGGAATCGCAGAATAGTAATTCTGTGTCAAAAAACACCTTTAAGAGGTCGACAAGACACGTGTAAAGATGGACATATGTTTAAAGCTATGGCGCTGGCGTATGCAAATATAATGCAATCATTCAAGTTATGTAAAGCTGTGTATCAGGTATCGGTAAGTTGGTAAGATTTTTATACTTAATTGCTTTTACTGTTAATTTGGATCAATATGCTTAAACTTGTAGGATAAAACAACGAGTATCTTACTCGCTAATCCTGGTGCTAAGCAGCAGGTGCTTTCATTTTTGTGCTCCAGTGTTGGAGAGTACGACAGCCGAAGAAATCACGGGCACAAGAGGCATTTCATGTTGGTAGCCCTAGTCATCGTAGGCTAGCCATGTTACGAGTCGACCGTTTTCCAACTCGGATAACTCGAGTTGATTCGGAACGTTGATTCGAATCAGAATACGAGTTGACTCGACTCTGATCAACCGGATGGCGTTCGCCCAGTCCACGAGTCGGCGAGTCGAGTCGAGTTCGGCGTATACTAGTCGCCGAGTTGGCGACTCGCATAACTCGCGTAACTCGCGTTTGCATTCGTATCAAGCCGAGTCGATTGAGTTTGGTGCGCGTTGCGGTTGCGCGATTCGAACCACCGAGTGGAGCCGGCAAGTCGAGTTGATTCGAGTTGCGAAGGAACTTGATTCGAATCAACTCGCATAGTGTCTGATTCGAGTGATTCGAATCAGACAACTCGACTCGCCCATCGTCATCTTAGGCCTAGGTTGCGAGTGTTTATAGGCAATGTTGATTACTTATCATCAGGTGACCCACTTACTCCTTCATCTTTCTTCTTAAATTCTTCTTCTTTCCTTCTTCTTCAAGTGCCTCTCCATTTAGTGAAGGTCGGCTACCAACTTCTGGAATTCCCGTTTGTCCCTAACGAGGCGAAACATGAGAGCTATCGCGAGTCAAAAATCAGCTAGGACCACTTGTGTCGAATGAGTTATATCTGTCATTTTCCACCAATGAGAGACAAGCTACTGGCCTATGATTGGTGGTAATTGACAGTTCCGTTTTTGCCATTTTGGCTACGCAACCCTTAAAAACTGTTTCAAGACTGATGATGAACGCAGTTTTATTTTTAGATTCTGTATTACACCATTGCGTCGTTTGTCAACATTCTAACTAAGTTGGACCTGTTTCTGGAGCTCGGATCTGAACACAAAAAAAGCACGCTTTGGGTGAGTCAAAATGATAAGTTTTTAACGGTTTTTGATTCAGAATATCAAATGATGCACCTTAAATTTTTTAAACAAAATGATTGCGCAATTCTAGAGAAGCACCCCGTGAAGTTTTTAAAAAATTAAAAAGACAAATTGATTTTAAAATAAAATCCGTATTCATCCTTGGTCCGGCCGGGATCCTATCCTATAGTGTAGCGCTTTAGGCTTATTTAAGGAAATACTTACTTATCCAAGAGGCTAGTCGGTGTCACAGGGGACCGAAGAGCTGGCAGTTTTCTCGGACGAAGGCTAAGCCTAGCCATCCAAAGAGGGAACGCTATCAGAATCTTTGGTTCCATTCCCAAGGGAAGAGGGTTTTTATAGTGTAAAAGAATATTCGACATCTTAAATATAATCGATTTTTAGTAGTATAAATAGTTTATTATAATGATTTTTCTATTGTGTAATTAATGTAAGATTTATATACTTAATGGCTGAATGGAATATAATGTGATGTATTTTAATTGAATGTAGTACCTAAATGCATTATCTTGAATTGAATAATTATAAATTCACGATGTGATTATAATATATATTTGCGCACCTGCATGCAGGTTTAATATGCATGCACTTTACACCACCTAGGCTTAAGATCTTACAAACGTATTATTGCAAATAAATTAATTTGAATTTGAACTTCTTTTTAGTTTTTGTAAAGTAATTACTTAGTTTTATTTTAGAATATAATAATATAAAATTTTGTTGTTTTGTAGTTACTTTATTAACATTATTTTGATGAAGCCGGATGACAGTCATCTTTGTTATAAGGTGCGTTTGACGAAGCCTGTTGCTGATTTATTTACGTGTTCATCTCTCTGCTTGTTTGTCTTGTACTGTTTTGTGGTTTTCAATAAAGAATATTTGTATTTGTTTGTAATTTGTGTTTTTTATTTGTTTCGTTTTTTTTTTAAATTTAAGTCTTGTTTTGTTTTAGTTGCCTTACGAATAACAACCTGATTTAGAATAAGTACCTACTCATTTCACTGTTTTAGTTAATATTTACTTTAAAAAAAATTACCGTTTGTTTAAATTGAAGGAGTAAGTAATACCCACGTAATTTTCAAATCAAACTAAAGGTATATCTATCTACCCGTATCTATATAACTACGTAGGTACCTAGGTACCTATTTAGTTTACAGTTAAAAAAATCTCCTTTTAGCTTTTGAGAAGGGTGTGGTTATTCACGTGGAACTTCAAGAACATCACTCTACTCATCATTATGAGCGAAGCCTGCGAGCAGTTCTACGCGCATGTGCGCGCCACCGAGTCGACGTGTGCGCAAATAGTAGCTGCGCAGGAGCAGGACTCAGGTTTGTTAATACTTAAGGGGTTCCCCTGAGCCAGACGCTGAAATGGCTGCTTCTTAGAGCCATTCTGTACATTATTTAAACGATAAAAACAAAATGTTTAAATGCATAAGGTATCTAAGTATTCTCAACTTGTTTTTCTGTGTTTCGTTTTTTTTTCGTATTCAATACTTGTGATATCTGCATCACAAGTAAGACAAGTCGCAATTAATATTCTGTTGCTAGGTACATCATAAGCATAATTTTGACATACGTCACCAATGTATAGAGAACTTAATAGGATAGAATTTCTACGTTTAACATTATCATAATACCTTTTTATAATCATCATCATCATCATCGGCCTATTTGCGTCCCACTGCTGGGCACCAGGCCTTTATTTATAATAATTAGATTTTTTTTTAATACGTAATTTACGTATTCCATTTTTTTTCGAATTTTTATTTGTGATAACACTGTGTTAAATGAAGTTAGACCGATATTTAATAGATGTCGCCATTGAATCGAAGTTGTTTAGTAGAAGTGAGGTGGGGTGAGGAAGACGCGAAACGTTCAAGGTCATCCTCTCAGGGAAGCCTCTTAAGGCGACAGTTTTGGGGGCGGAGTTTATTCACTCGAGTGGGACAACGCTATCCAGTAACACGTGTGTCAATAGAGAGAGGGCTAGTTTGAAATGCGTAAGCGCCAAAGCGTTTAAAATTGCTCTGGGTATGAAACTAAAAGTATTTATTGGATGATTTCTGTCTAGCCACAAAGAAGAACGTGAGACGAAGTTCTTCTGCTTGAGAAACTAATTGCCTAGGCAGATGTAACAAAAAAAAATGTAGTTACAGGATGTCCTTGAATTTTCATTAATTTAATGTTTATTCGGGTATAAGTAATACGATACAACCTTTGTTATAATTAGTTACAACAATCATCAACCGGTTAAGTTGACATAGGCTATTAATTCATAACAATACCTACAGTAAAAGTAACATAAATGCAAAGAAAAAAAGGCCACAATTTTGAGAAAGTTGTAGTGAGAATCACTACAACCTAACCTAATTCTTAGCTCCAACTTTGACACGTTAATATCTCAATGAATAACATGTTCTGGTGTAAGACATGGGTACTCACGGATAGCTGGTCTCCTGATCTAACGAGCGGCAGGCACATTTCAGGCCTGCAATAATCACAGACGCTGTATTTTCAGCGGAAACACCATGTGTTATTGTCGAACTTGAAACTTACATTGCCACTAGAATAACACGTGCCCAGACACATATCAGGTACCAAATTAACCGCCCAAAGCCACGCTATCGCCCTGTAGTCTCGGTTTTACACGACAAAGCATATTTCAGCAACTTTCAGTCACACAAACGTCAGAAATTTAATTATAACAACAGTAGGTAGTTGTTTTGAGAGAAAAACTTTGACACCTTGTCAGAGCGTTCCGTTTCGCGGAACCTACGTTTCGTTCCATCGCACACTAACCGCGACTCGTTGTACAAGCTCGAAACTTCGTCTTACCACGAATTGTCAGGGACACCCGCCGCGTGCTCGTATACAATTAAAACATGTCTGCGCGTAGCGCCGTGGTAGTTTGTTAAATTTGGAAGTTACTAAGCGGCTGACGAGAGTTTAACATCCCGTCAAATGAAACGCGTTCCTGAATTCCCTGGCCGTGATCTGTCACACTGACAGTCTGGCGGCGATCCCCTTCCTGGGTGGGCGCATGTCACTCGTGCGCGTAATTTGACGTAAAAACGCCGCGTAAATAAGCGCAAACGCGGTACCGCGATGTAATTCCAACCACCCACGCGTCCGCGTAAGCGCGTCGCACCAGACCCGATGCATTGGCAGGCTGTGAACATTTTTGTGACGTCCTCTGAGACGCAGTGTCAGTAGGGTTTGTGAGGAGTGCGTATATGTGTCGCGGAGTGACGTGTGTGCATCGAGGAACGCTGCCGTTCTCACCTTCCCCGTAGGCCTAAGCTAGCTGGCGGCTTAGTGTGCTCGCACTGATGCCAAGGACTTCAAAGCCTTCTAGTTTTTGACGCCGCGCGCCGTGCGCCACCGCGTCCGATTTCCCGCAGGCCTGGGCCAGTGGGCGGCCCAGTGCATTCGTGCTGAAGCCAAGGGTTTAATAGCCCTCCATCATCGACTACGCGCCTCGCCGAGACAGCGCGAGCCTTTCCCGTAGGACCAGAGTTCCGGCGGGCGGACTCTGTGGCAATTCTGCGACGCCAAGGGTTCCACGCCCGCCCGCGCACCTGCGCGCTGTGCCGCGTCTGCACCACCAGGGGCTACGTCCGACTGTCCCCCGGGCCTCACCTTGCTGTTGCCAGTAGGGTTTGACGGCCTGAGGGTCTCCGAACATACTCGTGCCGGCTACGGCTTCCGTAGCCTGATACGACACACCAACACCGAGGTAGACCGAGGAGTCCCGTGAGTGCACAGACAATTTTTCTTTACCGCTGGCCAGCGCGCGTGTGGACTTTTCACCACGTTATAGATTCAGTGCGCGTCGACCGGTTTAGATAAGGTTTAGTTAGTCCCAAGCGTGCCGGCTTGGCTTATAATTGAATCCTACAATAAATGTCATGTTCAATTAAATTGGCCTTCTTATCATTCTGTCGCTCCCACTAACCACACCAATAGAAGTTAAACTGGCTACGGCTCTTGAAACAAAAGTTCATTAGGAAGCCGCTGTGCCTGTCCGAGCAACCTTCTATTCTTAGATAACCTATATCAGTAGGCTGTAGCGTAGCGAATCAACTCTCCCCAAGTTGGATTGTCAACTTGTCTATCTCCCAAACATTCCATTTTTTTTTCGCATCACTACAGATGGCGCCCGAACAATTATTACTAATGCAAATATGGGCATGGCCACAATTAGATTAGCAACTCAATTTAAATTAAGCAACTTTAATATTATTGTTCTTTCTCTCAGACAAACAAGTGAACTTCATTAATGTAACTCAATAAAACATTGAACTTGAACAGTTGCTAGTAATTAAAATTTTGACATAAATTTACTCAACATAAAATTAGAAACTTCGATTTTCAAAAACTTAATTGGTGTGATTGGTGGACAGCTGTTTGTCAAGGATACCTACATTGTTCTGTAGCATGGCCATATTGTTGAGAAAAATGAATCTTTTTGTGCCACAAATTGATAATTTGCCTATGTCTATAAGTTATTATTGTATGTGCATCTGTGTGTACCCGACCAAGTAAAAATAAATTTAATGTATCATTTCAGTTACACTATGGAAACTTAGCATAGTGTCAACAAAAAATTTATCAACATTATTATAATTCCAAATATTTCACTGCACATCATAATAGATGTTTTAGCAGTCAATTAAATTATTATTATAACTTCTCAGTTAAGAAGAAGTATAAGCCTTATTATTATTATTGTGCTTGTTCGGGACCACACAGACAATAACAAGCTGCCAACATGTCGGATCGTGAAGACGAAATATATCACGACATTGAAGTTTCAAAGCGCTTTCCACCGACTTCGACCTCGAACCCCGACCTAAGGCCGGGGCCTTCTTTCGTAAATACTCGACCGCGCGGAAATCAAACCATACCTGAACCGACCCCAGGTCCGTCTAACCAACCCGTCGCGCCAACCGCAACTACTGGACAATATCGTCCCATTACCAACTTAGAAGCACCGAAGCTAGTGTCCAAGATCTTAGATCAACCTCAGTACAAACGCGAACCGTACCAACCGCCGACGGCAGATCCGGACGAACGCGTTATACACGTGATACGCGAAGATAGCTTACGGTCATGGAACTTAAAGTTTACAGGCGACTCGGACGTCGCAGACTTTTTTCTTAGGTTGGATGATTATATGCGCAGTCGTGACGCGTCGGAGCGCAAAATCATAAAATGTTTTCCCGACTTCTTAAGTGGCAAAGCTTTGGATTATTATAGGCAGATACGCGATGACGTCACCACCTTGTCAGAGTTACAACTTAAATTCAAAACTTTTTTCACCCCCATTGACAGTGATTACACATTAGAAAAGAAAGTTAGAGACCACCGACAACTACCAGGCCAGCCGTTACACTTATACATACTAGAAATGCAGACAATGAATTCGAGGTTAGTGTCCCCACTAATGGAGGCTAACCTTATCGAGATCATTAAGCATAACATCCTGCCAACATATGCGCACCTGCTAGCCGTCGGTGACACTAACAGTATCCAAAATTTGATTACTTTAGGCAAGCGATTTGACGCTTACGCCGGCCCATCCACTGTCAGTTCGGGATCCAAATCGTCTAAACAATCAAGTCACGTGACTGTCGTCAACACACAGCACAATAGAAAATTTATTTCAAATAATTTAGTGACCTGTAAAAAATGTAAAAAATCAGGCCACTCTTACAGGCAATGTCGAACAGTGCCTGGCATTGTTTGCTTCCAGTGCGGAGAGTGAGGGGTCCTATCTAGTACCTGCCCAAAATGTAACCCCCCCAAGAGCAAGCCACACCAGGAAACAAGCAATAGCCCTTAATCTTATTTAAATAGCACAGTCAACATTGCATTGCATTGCAACAGGCTATACACCATTTTTCTTAGCAAAAGGCCGTGAGTTCGTCGCGGATGGCGCGCTGCACTGCATACGCGGCAACGCACCAGATTCCCCAGACGACCTCCAGCTCGCTACTCGGCCTGAAAAAGCTGACACGCTAAATGACTTGGCAAATATTTTCCTCCGTGTGACAGACGCCTTGACCAAAGCGTACAAATAGAACGCAAACCGATACAATCTGCGCCGCCGAGAGCTCCGGCTAAGCGTGGGTGATATCGTGTGGAGGCGTAACTTTGTACAGTCAAGCGCGCCACACTTCTTCTCAGCGAAACTCGCTCCGCGGTTCGTCAAAAGCAGAGTCACGAAGAAGTACTCAGATGTCGTTTATGACCTACAAGACGTCGACACGGGTAAAACGGGAAAATACCATGCCAAGGACATCATAAAGGTACCATAAGGTGTATACCAACTCGCAACCTCGACTGTGCAAAATTTTTAGTGCACATAATTTTTTTGACAAAAGTGTCAAACTACTTTAAAAAAAAAAAAAAAAAAAAACTTGTGTACTTGTGCCACCCTAGGATTCAGGGAGTACAATCCGGATCAAAATCTGACCGGTACTTTTCGAGAAAAAATTAAAATTAAGTTTTTTTCTTCAATACAGTGGGTAGCTACCACAATTATTCGACTTTAAAAACTCTGTGTGAAGTCTCAATATCACTTCACACAACAAGGACTTTACCATAGCCACCGCGATAAGGTGCGCTAATATATCTATCTAGGGTGTAACAGTTGGCGCCGACTGTCTCACTCCTCTTGTATATATATATATAATATATAATTCAGTAAGTTATAATATAGTAATACATTAACTCATAATTCATAGTTTAAAATCGAGATAGGCAAACTAAAACTAATGGGAATGCTTTGGGGCAAACCAAGCATGCTTAGATTAAATGTACCTTATAGTCCAGGAACCGGACATAATATAGTTCGAGATCCAACTGTTATTTACTAAGGGCCATAGAAAATGGTATGCATGCTTAGCCTATAGGATCGTATACTTGTTAGGTTAACTTTAGCGGATCCTAAGTTATTCATAAGTTCAACGGTTCGCATGCACAATTTTTTTTCTTCCGGCTACACCGGCTGTTGCGGTTAAGCCCGGCTTAACCTTTTTCCTAACAAGGGGGGTATTGTAGTGAGAATCACTACAACCTAACCTAATTCTTAGCTCCAACTTTGACACGTTAATATCTCAATGAATAACATGTTCTGGTGTAAGACATGGGTACTCACGGATAGCTGGTCTCCTGATCTAACGAGCGGCAGGCACATTTCAGGCCTGCAATAATCACAGACGCTGTATTTTCAGCGGAAACACCATGTGTTATTGTCGAACTTGAAACTTACATTGCCACTAGAATAACACGTGCCCAGACACATATCAGGTACCAAATTAACCGCCCAAAGCCACGCTATCGCCCTGTAGTCTCGGTTTTACACGACAAAGCATATTTCAGCAACTTTCAGTCACACAAACGTCAGAAATTTAATTATAACAACAGTAGGTAGTTGTTTTGAGAGAAAAACTTTGACACCTTGTCAGAGCGTTCCGTTTCGCGGAACCTACGTTTCGTTCCATCGCACACTAACCGCGACTCGTTGTACAAGCTCGAAACTTCGTCTTACCACGAATTGTCAGGGACACCCGCCGCGTGCTCGTATACAATTAAAACATGTCTGCGCGTAGCGCCGTGGTAGTTTGTTAAATTTGGAAGTTACTAAGCGGCTGACGAGAGTTTAACATCCCGTCAAATGAAACGCGTTCCTGAATTCCCTGGCCGTGATCTGTCACACTGACAGTCTGGCGGCGATCCCCTTCCTGGGTGGGCGCATGTCACTCGTGCGCGTAATTTGACGTAAAAACGCCGCGTAAATAAGCGCAAACGCGGTACCGCGATGTAATTCCAACCACCCACGCGTCCGCGTAAGCGCGTCGCACCAGACCCGATGCATTGGCAGGCTGTGAACATTTTTGTGACGTCCTCTGAGACGCAGTGTCAGTAGGGTTTGTGAGGAGTGCGTATATGTGTCGCGGAGTGACGTGTGTGCATCGAGGAACGCTGCCGTTCTCACCTTCCCCGTAGGCCTAAGCTAGCTGGCGGCTTAGTGTGCTCGCACTGATGCCAAGGACTTCAAAGCCTTCTAGTTTTTGACGCCGCGCGCCGTGCGCCACCGCGTCCGATTTCCCGCAGGCCTGGGCCAGTGGGCGGCCCAGTGCATTCGTGCTGAAGCCAAGGGTTTAATAGCCCTCCATCATCGACTACGCGCCTCGCCGAGACAGCGCGAGCCTTTCCCGTAGGACCAGAGTTCCGGCGGGCGGACTCTGTGGCAATTCTGCGACGCCAAGGGTTCCACGCCCGCCCGCGCACCTGCGCGCTGTGCCGCGTCTGCACCACCAGGGGCTACGTCCGACTGTCCCCCGGGCCTCACCTTGCTGTTGCCAGTAGGGTTTGACGGCCTGAGGGTCTCCGAACATACTCGTGCCGGCTACGGCTTCCGTAGCCTGATACGACACACCAACACCGAGGTAGACCGAGGAGTCCCGTGAGTGCACAGACAATTTTTCTTTACCGCTGGCCAGCGCGCGTGTGGACTTTTCACCACGTTATAGATTCAGTGCGCGTCGACCGGTTTAGATAAGGTTTAGTTAGTCCCAAGCGTGCCGGCTTGGCTTATAATTGAATCCTACAATAAATGTCATGTTCAATTAAATTGGCCTTCTTATCATTCTGTCGCTCCCACTAACCACACCAATAGAAGTTAAACTGGCTACGGCTCTTGAAACAAAAGTTCATTAGGAAGCCGCTGTGCCTGTCCGAGCAACCTTCTATTCTTAGATAACCTATATCAGTAGGCTGTAGCGTAGCGAATCAACTCTCCCCAAGTTGGATTGTCAACTTGTCTATCTCCCAAACATTCTATTTTTTTTTCGCATCACTACAAAGTGGAATCAACACACTTAGCAAACAAGGAACAGATCACCTGAGTGTTACCGTATTACTAAAAATGATAGCCTTAATATTTGGCTAGAGGTGCCAAAGATATCGGTTTCGGAAGTAATTGTAGTTTTTACCCTTCTGCCGGAAGGTTACCCTATTTTTTGTAGGTACAGTAAAGTGTTTACTTACTTACTTACATGGTAGGACATGTTTAATGATAACGTGTAAACTTAGAGCGACCGTCAGCAGGTTATAAGCTGATAATTTTCTATTCCAGATCTCCGCAGACTGTGCAAGAACGTGGTGCGCTACAACCGCGCGGCGGGCGGCAAGCTGCGCGCGTGCGGCGTGCTCGCGGTGGACGCGGCGCTGCCGCCGCGCGTGCTCGCCGCCGTGCTCGCCTACACCGTCGTGCTGCTGCAGTTCGCGTTCCTTAATTAAATTGCAGTCAGAATTTTTTCGCGATAGTTGGTGTCGGAATTGTGAGGTTATTAAACGGTATTGTATCCATTTAGTTAATTCAGTTTTATTTTGAAAAACATTATTCTACATCGAGTGTTTCTTAGAGATTTAATTACTGGAATGCTACCTCGTAGATATTCACCAACATACAACAAACACTCCAACAAACAAACAAATACTCCAACAAACAAACAAACAATCCATATCAGATTTCTCCACCTAAAAGTACTTACCTGTTATAGACGAGTAAAAAAAAATAGTTTCCCCATACTTATTAAAAGTAGTTTGATTATCTTATTACCAGCTTACATTTAAACAATCATTACTATAAAGAATATACAAACATTTTAAGGAACAAAAAAAAAATTCATTAAGTAATGGATTTATAATGAACGTGACCTTATCTACCCACAATTCTTAATTCGTTTACTATCGATTAAAATATATGGCTTTGCACTATTACTACTTATTGTTTCACTTCAAGCAATTAACTATAGACGTGTCAATACTCGAATCTATTACAAGTATCTTCTCTTCAAAAATGAAATTCTTAGTCAACACTGTTAACACAAATTATGTCAAAAATCTCCCTGTCGAGTGTTTGTTAAACAATTTCATTGACGACGAGTTCCAATCTTCATACAAGCCTTTGAATAGCACTGATAGTTTATTTCTCAACTCGAAATTTACTATCATGAAAAATTTCATCACACCCAATACTATAGGATCATATCTAAAGTCTCTAATTGGGGCCATGTTTCAAATCACGCTTCATGTCTATCGCTTCTTTTATTACAACTATACCATAAGGAGATTTGTGAGCAGCAGTGTCATACCAAGTCTTATGTTGTCTATGGAAGTATTATATATTACGGCCACAGTACTACTTTATACATACAATATACTCCAGAGTAAGAACAGTGTTTTACTTATGATCAAAATACAACAGGCGCTCAATGCTATAAACTTGGAGAAGGAAATTATCTTGAAGCAACATAAACTATGGAACTGGGTTAATATCGTTGTAATTTTTAGTATTTATGTAGCTTACGCTGGCATAACAGTTGTGGCAAGCTTGGCATTAGGAAGAGGTTTATATAGCTTGCAAAGTATACTGATATCGTTTCCAGATATGATCTTTGATATTGGTATTATTTACGTGACTCGCACAATGTATTTCATTGGCAACATATTAGGTACATTCAATCGTAAGATAGCTATACACATTGTACAAGATGACACTCGAAATGAAGGAGGTTATTCGAAGGCTTTATTCCAAGCGTACATGAATTTGATGGAATCCTTTCGACTGTGTAAAAGTGTTTTTCAATTTGTGGTGAGTATTTCGTTAATTATTTATTTTAATAACGCAGGCGGTTTTCCATGTCGTAAAACTTTTTTTTCGCTTGCTTTGATCATATTACGTTTTAATATAAAGTTATTTACGTAAAAGTCGCAATAGTCAATTTACTTATGGTTATTTATGATAATTTATTACCGTTATCACTCTTTTTAACCCCCGACAAAAAAGAGGGGTGTTATAAGTTTGACATGTGTATCTGTGTATCTGTGTATCTGTGTGTCTGTGTATCTGTGTATCTGTCTGTGGCATCATAGCTCCCAAACGGGTGGACCGATCTCGATGCGGTTTATTTCAGGCGAAAGCTATTTTAATCGAGATGGTTCTTAGCTAAGTTTCATTAAAATCGGTTCACCTGTTATTGAAATATTGAACTTTGAAATGACGATGTCGGGGGTTTTTCAACTTTTCTTAATCTTTTTAAATTTATACCTGTCAACCTATTTTAAGTTTCATAATTCAATTTTCGCCTTTAAATTTTGTTGCTACATTGTTTTTGATCTGTAAGTAGGTATAGGTACTATTTAATTTTAGTGTATTTTGGTTTTAGTGTTATTTGCAAATAAATTATTTGTATTTAACGGTTTTATCACACCGTCTTTATGACACAAAGTCTATCTTAAGTAGGTAGGTAAAACTTAGTGAGCGATTACAATTCAAATGGTTTTTCAAAAAATCACTATAGTTATTGGTTTGATTTTGTATTGGTTTCAGATATTATTTCAGGTGATCCAGATATTTTTCCAGATCTTAATTACCTTGCAAATCATAATTGAGTTTGGATCTTTTGGTTTCGAAAATACAAATAACGTGAGTCTGAAGCTTATTGTACCTATTACTTACATTGAAATTATTTTCTTCTAATTTTTCGTGCTTCTCTTTTAAACTTTCATTCAGCTCAGTTTATTTGATATGTTTTGTTTTTTACCATTTTCAGATGTACGTCATTTCAGCAAGGATAGTATCAACATTATGGAATTCAAAAAACATAATTCTGCTGATAAACCTGAGCGTTGCCTGCAAAAGGTTCTATGAGCAAGTCCGGATTGCTGAAGAATCTTGTATGCAAGTGTTAGATTCAGCGCACAACAGAGGTAAAATATGGCCATAAAAGCTTTGCTGCTGCGTCGCATGATCAAATCAGCATCAGCGCCATGTTCTGTGAAAAAATATTTGAGACTCGATTCTCGCGATAGACGAACTACATTCCTACTAACTTCTACCCTACCCTTGGTGCGCGAGTCCGACTCGCACTTATCCGGTTTTTTAACAGCAAACTAATTTCGTTAACAGATCTACGAAGGCTGTGCAAGAACGTGCTACGCCACAACCGCACCACGTTTCGCAAGCTTTCTGCGTGCGGCGTGTTCGCGGTGGACGCGGCGCTGCCGGTGCGACTGCTTGCTGTCATTCTCACCTACACCGTTGTTCTGCTGCAGTTTGCTTTCTTGTCCCACTAAACCTCAATTAGGGGTTCCGAACCAAAATGGTTGAAAGAAAGCCTTAAGCGTTCTGTCTATCCGTCACGACTAATGCTATCGACATGAAATTTTGAACAGTGTTAGATAATCAATATATCAATAATGTATTAAATTGCAAACAAAAAATAGCTAATTAATATGATTGAATGTAATAAATGGGTTGCCGAATACAAAGAGTTAAGTCAAGTCAAACATCCAGTTTAGAATAGAACAACCATTGATTTCAAAAACCTTAAATTAAATATACTCAGATTGTCGGTGATACAAGCAATGTAGCAGTAAACTATGACGTAAACTACTACAATTTTCATTGCGACAGATTCTGAAAGGGGGTCTCAAAATTTCTGGGTGTCTTTGTTTGCATATTGTAAAACATTTTTCCTTTTTATAACCCCATAGTTTCCGAATTACAGCGAACAATCCCTGAACTTTTCAGACTTTTGATCGTAAATTACTACTATTAAACCCATGTAACATTTACATAAATAAGTGCCGGCTGGCATTGCACGAGACGATGGCAAGTGAGCGGATGCGGATGGGTTCCATGGAGGATGGGTCGAAGAAGACGAGTGGGATGCCACCACCTGTAAAGACACACTGGCTTCACTCTTTTTCCATGGAATTAGTAATAAAGCTTGTGCAGCGTCTGATTTAAGTGTTGGCTACTTTCGTGGTCAAGTTCATTGAACCCACCCGCAATAATAAGATAAATATTATCAGGTGGGTATAAAGAGCTTTACTGGAGCGCTATGCTATTGTTATAAACGCGGGATAGTGCTGATGAATGTAAGGATATTTGTTATAATAATGTACTTGCCCATTGCTACCTTGCATTTTCTTTGCACTTTTTTTCTATTTGTTTATTATGTGGGGTGCAATAAAGAGTTCTAGTATTGTATTGTACTTTATACATCAAAATAACACACACATGGTCTGTTTTTTGTCCCGGAAAATTGCATGTTTCCCGCGGGATAGTTATAGAAATAACCAAATTCTATTTACGTTTCATTCTAAATGTGTCATTACAGTACTATTTCTACTCTATTATTTTTATAGTCACCCAATAACTAAGTTTTCATAAAAAAAACTGTTAAAAAAACATTACTTAAAACATGATGACCAAGAGCACTGTTGCGTTTTAACTATTTTGACGACTTAACATCGGCTTCTCAAATACCGCTCGAATGACGAGAATAAGCTGATTTTACCATAAATTCCGTTGTTTGCGATTGAAGAAAAAGTAAGTACAAATTTATTTGTTGTTTACATAGCGTATTTATGTGTTTATTATGTTCACTGTCCGTAACATCCACCTTCACCCTAACTATTGATACAAATCATGCAATACTACTGGTCAGACAGGAACGCGAATTGCAGCAGCACAACGGTGTAGGCGAGCACGGCGGCGAGCACGCGCGGCGGCAGCGCCGCGTCCACCGCGAGCACGCCGCACGCGCGCAGCTTGCCGCCCGCCGCGCGGTTGTACCGCACCACGTTCTTGCACAGTCTGCGGAGATCTGTAACGTATTAATGAAAGGAAGAGTGAGATTTGAGGACACATTAGAGCTAGGCAGTTGGGAACTGCGTGTTAGAGAAATTTGTTATTTAGGCAGGTATCTAGGTTTATGGCCCTACATTGGGCGCCGTTTACTCAAACCGATTTGAGGCTGTCACGTATTTAATAAGCAAACGAACATTTGTTCTAGTTGACTAATAAAGATTATGAAAAGACGTAGCATAATTTTGGTACACACTCTTGGTAACAAATCCAAATACGTTACCGCACTTTTACCAAATTGTCCAAATTTTTTAAACTTAAAATAATTGAGCAGCTATTTAACAGCTAAGCTTACCTTTATCATGCGCAGAAGCCGCCAACTGCGAGCAAGTAGCTTCCACATTTCTAATAATTTCGTAATATTTTTCGCAAGCCACGCTCATGGTTACCAGTAACACGAGGTTTTTCAGATTCCAGGCTAGTGATGTTATCTGCGATAAGTTTATATTTGTAGTCATCCAAAATATGTCAGTATAAGTATCCCTAACCCACCTCGTGGAAATGAGACCAAGCTCACAGGGCATTGGTTCAGTAGCAATCTATTTGCAGTCTAGTCTTTAATAGACCAATATTGTAACTTTCATTTTGTAAAACACTGAATGGTTAATTGAAGCCCATACTTACGTATGTTAAAAGCTTTTGAAAAGATCCAAATTCTATTATAACCTGTATAGTGATTAACATTAACGTAAACGTCTGAAATACGTGGAATAATATCTGGAAACAAAACAATTCAACTTTTATTTACTTAAAATTAGGTAAAGTTCAAAAAATATTGTGCGATAGTCAAAACACCGAAGGACGAAGTCTACGGGAGAGTCCAAAGTTCTATTATGCATTTGAGGTTGCTAAAATCCTTTGAAATCTGATAAGTACCTAGAATTCTGCAGAATGCAAAACAAAAATTTATATTTAAAAGTTACTTATGTACACTTACTGAAACCTGAAATACGTTTTTGCAAAGGCAAAAAGATTCATTCAACTTTGTATATGCGGAGTACAAAGATTTAATTAACTTCGACTTGTGTATTTCTTCATATTCTTCATTAATTAATTGCTCTTCACTTGCTATCACCTTATTATTTAATGAAATTAACATTCGACCAATCAAATCAGTTGTTCGTGTGAAGTATATAACATTCATATCAAAAACCATCTGCGGAAATATTAGCATTATACTGTATATGTTCCGACCCTTTTCTATGGTTCCGGCGCCATATACTACAGTGTACATGCAATAAATGATGCACATAGTAAGGGTATTGATCCAATTCCACAACTTATGATAGTTCAAGGTATTAGCTTTATCTAAATCGACGATTCGAAACGCTTGTTGCAATTTAATCATAAGCAAAACTGAATTTTTGCTCTGGATGATACTATTGCCATAATGCAAGATTGAAGCAATGATGTATATAGATTCGTTGGCAAAAAGAGTGAGAGTTACATTAACACCTTTCGTTAAATATTTGAAAATGTAACTTATGTAGAGGTAGCGGTAAATGTGAATTAAGATTTGAAGTATCGCTCCGAAAATGGTAAAAGAAATCATTATTTTACAAGACGGCGTTATAAAACTGTTGGTAATATTGAATTTGGGACTTAAGAAAAAGCTGTCAACGAAGTTTAAAGGCTTGTACGATTCGCGGAAGTCTTTGTCCAGATGATTGTTTAGTAAACACTCAACAGGGATTTTTTTTATACTATACTTATTATTTAAAATGAACTTCATTTTGCCTTTATTCACTGGGCGAAGGCAAACAAGACAATCATGAGTAATTCTAAGATTCGGAGTAACGCAATCGATAACGACCTAATTTGTTTAGAAAAACTCGTCAAAGTAATGGCTCTTTGTCAAAATTGCTTGTTTTAATACTTTGAATTTCTTTGAACTAGCTTTTACTCACCGTTTCGCTTTAGTAAAAATAAGTAAAGTAAGGTATATTTTACCGGTGGCAAAAAACGTGATCATAACCCTATTACATTTTAGTCGAATTTCGCAAAAGATTAATGTACCTACTCGTAGCAAATCTGAGAGATTATGAATACAAAATAGTTTTTTTTTAATGTAAGTATAATTACTAAAAAAAAAAAACTAAACGAAAATACGATTTTGAAGCCTTTGTTGATATAATTGTCCAATTAACACTCTGCAGAGATAATTTGATTTTGATACGTACCTGACTTTTGAAATATCTGTTGAAACTTCTTTAGTAAAATGATTCATAGTGAGGAAGAATAAATAATGAAACATTTTCAGTATTTCATATTAATTTATTAAGCACAATTAGGTATCACAAAATACTAAAAATTAAGTAAAACACGGACCCTGGTCGGATATAGATATAGCAGAAATTCATAAGTCATGTTCAATTTAGGTCGATGGTTATAAATTTAAAAGATTAGAAGCGTGAAAATAAATAATCATAAATAACCATTAATCAAATTGACCACTGAGACTTTTACGTAAATAAGTTTATATGAAAACTTAAATATTAGTAGTTGACGAGACGAAGATAATCAAAAGCGAACCAAAAGGTTTTACGAGATAGAAAACTGCGTGCGTTAGGAAATGAATTTAAAAAAATAACTACACAACTAAAATATAGAAACACTTGAACACAGTTGAAAGGATTTCACGAAATTGATGAAGGTACGCTTGGGATAAAGCCTTTGAAGCAGTTCCTTAATTTCGAGTGTCATCTTGAACAATGTTGCCAATGAAGTCCAATGTAGGTGTCACGTAAATAATATCAAAGATTATATCTAGAAACGCTATCAGTATACTCTGCAACTTATATGTATAAACCTCTTGCTAATATTAACTAGCCATTTAACTATTATGCCAGCGTAAGCTCCATAAGCACTAAAAATTACGACATTAATTCAGCTAAATACTTTTTGTTGCTTCAAGATTTTTTTTTCTTCAAGTTGATAGTACTGAGCGCTCATTGTATTGCGTTGTATTGTTAAATCTTGCTCTGGAATATATTTCATCTGTAAATCAGCACTGTAGCCGAAGAGTTGGTATGACCCTGCTTATCAACAATTTATTTGTGGTATCGTTGAAATGAAATAAAGAAAATGAATGAAATCAATTAGAAAAGTTGAAAAACCCCCGATATTGTCATTTCAAAGATCAATATTCCAAAAACGGGTGAACCGATTTTAATTAAACTTAGCTAAGAACCATCTCGATTAAAACTTGCTTTCGATTTTAAAAAACCGCATAAAAATCGGTAAATTCGTTTGTGAGCTATGATACCACAGACAAATAAACAAATACACAGGTGAAACTTATAACCTCCTTTTCGTCGGGGGTTGAAAAGTGATAGACATGAAGAGTGACTTGAAACATGACCCAATTAGAGACTTTAGATTGGGTGTGATGAAATTTTTCGTGATGGTAAATTTCAAGTTGAGAAATAAACTATCAATGCAATGAGAGCTACTGCGAGTCGTAAATTCGCTCACCACAAATCACAGGCCAGTGGCTTGTCTCTCATTGGTGGAAAATGACAGATAGGCCTTACTCGACACTAGGGACCCTAGCGGATTTTTGACTCGCGATAACCCTAGATAGGCTTGTATGAAAACTGGAAATCAATGTCAATTGTTAAACAAACACTCTACAGGGAGGTTTTTGACATAATCTTTGCAGTGTGTGTTTGATGAGAAAATAACAATCTCGAGTACTGATACGTCTACAGTTAATTGCTTGCTGTGAAACAATGAATGGTAATAATACAAAGCCATATTTTAATTAATAGACAGTTAACACATTAAGAAAGAGGCAAGTAGATTGAGTCACATTCATCATCATAAATCATGAATCCATTAACGAAATTATTTTTTGTGTTCCCTTTAATGTTTGTTTGTTCATTATAATAATGCATCGTTTAAGTGTAAACCAGTAATAAAACTATCAAACTACTTTAAGCAAAGGTATTGGTGAACTAATCATTTTAATTATTAGTCTAACAGGTAGGTATCTGATATGAATTCGTCTGACATCCTTTGTCATTTTGGTGAATATCCATGTGATAGGAAAGCAATCTCTATCTTCCAGGAAATCTATAGAAAACCGGTGATATAAAATAATGTTTTATATAATAAAACTGACTTGAACGGACACAATGTTTAATGACTTCACTTACACCAATTATCGCAAAAAACATTTGACTGTATTTTAATGCAGTATTCATCCTGAAAGGAACGCGAACTGCAGCAGTACGACGGTGTAGGAGAGCACGGCGGCGAGCACGCGCGGCGGCAGCGCCGCGTCCACTGCGAGCACGCCGCACGCGCGCAGCTTGCCGCCCGCCGCGCGGTTGTAGCGCGCCACGTTCTTGCACAGTCTGCGGAGATCTGTACCGTATTAAATAAAGGAAAAATGAGATTTGAAGACACATTAGAGCGAGGCAGTTGGGAACTACGAGATAGACAAATTTACCTAAAGTTTCGGCCCCACATTGGGCGCCATTTATTAAAAAATCTAATTTAAGCCATCACGCATTTCAAGCTGTCATTTTTTTTCAAGTTAACAAAAGGCGTATTTAACACAATTGATGACTAATGCAAATACCTGTGTAATAATGTATATCCGCATTTTTAAAACGCAATATAATATTGAGCAACTAATAACTAAGCTTACCTTTATCATGCGCAGAAGCAACCAACTGCAAGCAAGTAGCTTCCACATTTCTAATAATTTCGTAATATTTATTGCAAGCCATGCTCATGGTTACCAGCAACACGACGTTTTTCAGATTCCAGGCCACTGATGACATCTGCGATAAGTTTATAGCTGTAAATTAGTTAGTAACAGCTTATTCACTCTCTAGCCTCAAAGAAGCGTAATATTACGTGTAAAACTGGATGATTCATGGAAGCCCACACTTACGTTTCTTAAGTGCATTTCAAAAGATCCAAATTCTATTACAATTTGCAGAGTGATTAACATTAACGCAAACGTCAGATATACGTGAAATAATATCTGAAATTAAAACAAGCGTAGATTTAGCTTCTTATAATTACAATTAGTAAAATATTGTGCGAGGGAGTCAGAAACACAGAATACAGACAGATATTTTTCTTCAGGCGAATGTTAGTAAAAGAGTAAGCTAGTAATATATATACCTAGTATTGTTCCCAAATTCTAGGTCATGCAAAACAAGATTAACATTCAAATATATCTGCACACTTACCGAAACTTGAAATACGTTTTTGCAAAGGAAAAAAGCTTCAATCAACTTGGCATATGTAGAGTAAAAAGATTTAAATAACTTCGTCTTATTTATTTCTCCATATTCTTCATTAATCATATGCTTTTCACTTGCTACCAAATTATTTTTCAATGAAATTAACATGTGACCAATCAAATCAGCTGTTCGTGTGAAGTATATAACATTCACATCAAAAACCATTTGAGGAAATATTAGAATTATTCTGTTTATGCTTTGTCCCTGTTCTATGGTTCCGGCGCCATATATGATCACTCCAGTGTACACGCAATAAGTAATAAAAATAGTAATGATATTCATCCAATTCCACAATTTATGATAGTTCAAGATATTTGCTTTATCCAAATCGACGATTCGAAACGCTTGTTGCAATTTAATCATAAGCAAAACTGAATTTTTGCTTTGGATGATACTATTGCCATAATGCAAGATTGTACCAATGATATACACATACTCGTTGGCGTGAAGAGCAAGAGTTATATTAATACCGTTTGTAAAATATTTCAAAACGTAACTGAGGTAAAAGAAGCGATAAACATGCATTAAGATTTGAAGTATCGCTCCGAAAACGGCACCAAAAACCGTTATTTTACTAGACGGTGTTATGAAATTGTTGGTAATATTAAATTTGGGACAAAGGAAAAAGCTGTCAACAAAGTTCAAAGGGTTGTACGACTCGCGGAAGTCCCTGTCCAGATGATTGTTTAACAAACACTCAACGGGAAATTTCTTTATATTATTTTTATTCTTAATATTATTTAAAATGAACTTCATTTTGTCTCTTTCGCTGGGCAAACACGACAATCATCAGTAATTCGAATATTCCGAGTAAGACCATCGATAAGAACTAAGTAGCAATATTTTTGGATACTTAACTTGGTTAGAAACACTCATCAAATTAAGGGCTTTTTGACAAAATTGCTAGTTTGAGTACCTACTTTGAATTTACTTGAACTAGCTTTTACCCACCGTTTCGCCTTTGTATAAAGTAGTCGTAGGGAAAAACGAGACCATAGCCCTCTTACAGTTTAGTCGGATTTCGCAAAATATTATTTTACTGGGAGATCATAAACACAAAAACAAATTTCTTCCAATACGAGTAAGCAGGTTTACATACTCGTATTTACGAGGGCTGTTTGATAAGTACCCGTTTATGGAAAAAAAAAACTTTTTTTTTGTATACATGCATTTGTTTTTCTACGTAGTCACCTTTTAACTCTATACATTTGTTCCACCTATACTCAAGCTTCAATAAACTATCCAAAAAGTATGATTTTGGAAAGTCGTTAAAATAGGCCTCTGTGGCGGCAATGACTTCGTCATTTGATCCAAATCGCTTGCCACCGAGCCATTTTCTTAGGTTGGGAAACAAAAAGAAATCGCATGGGGCCAAATCTGGAGAATACGGGGGGTGAGACAATAGTTCGTACCGTAACTGTGCTAATTTAGCCGTCACAACCCTGGACGAATGAGCCGGGGCGTTGTCGTGATGAAACAGTACTTTTTTCTTTTTTAAATGGGGTCGTTTGTCCTTCAACACGGCGTCAAATACATCCAATAAATTGGCATAGTACTGCCCTGTTATTGTTTTTCCCTTTTCTAAATAGTCAATATGTATAATACCCTGCGAATCCCAAAAAACGGTCGCCATGACCTTTCCAGCCGATGGGACGGTTTTTGCTTTCTTTGGAGCAGGTTCACCCGGTAAAATCCACTGCTTCGACTGCTCTTTCATTTCCGGGGTGTAGTGGTGGACCCACGTTTCGTCCACGGTCACGAAACGACGCAGAAACTCCTTCGGGTTACGTTTGAACACGGCCAAACACTGCTCCGAAGTAGTCAGTCGGTTTCGTTTTTGCTCCTCCGTGAGTAAACGCGGCACCCACCTCGCCGATACTTTCTTCATACCCAATTTTACTTCTAATATGTGTTGTACCCTCTCGATTGAAACGTTTACAGCATCAACGATTTCTCGAAGCTTGATTCGGCGGTCGGCTAAAACGATATTTTCAATTTTCTTAACCATATCGTCTGTAGTCACCTCAACTGGCCGGCCTGGGCGATCCTCATCAAAGACGGTTGTTCTCCCCCGCTTTAACTCGTTATACCAATATCTGACGGTTGTCATAGAAGGAGCACATTCATGGTAAACCGCTTGCATTCTTACTTTTATAGCATCACATGTTTTTCCTTCCAAAAATAAGAATCTAATTACAGACCGATACTGTTCTTTCTCCATTTTAACAATTTTAAGTTCACGCCTTCACTGAATCGTTGTCAAATGAGAAAAAAAAAACAAAAGAATGCCATTTTTTTTTTATTTTCTTGCCTCTGAAAAATGGCTTAAAAGGGTGGTATACTTATTTGCGGTCAGTGATATTAATATATTTAGAAAACGGGTACTTATCAAACAGCCCTCGTACTGTCATATAAATAGAAGATAGAGCTTTTATAATCCAACTAGCTGTTGCCTGTGAGTTCGTCCGCGTAAATTTCGGTTATCGCTATCCCGCGGGAACTATGCAATTTTCCCGAATAAAAAGTAGCCTATGGTATTCCTCAATATTCAAACTATTTTCTTACCAAATTTCATCTAGATTGGTGCTACGGTTTTCCCATCAAGAGGTAACAAACAGAGCGACAGAAAGACAGAGACAGAGTTACTTTCGCAATTATAATATTAGGATTAGGAAGTTAGGATTAAATTAATAATTTAGGTACACAGTAATTGAACGAGCGAGCGCGAAGTATGTTTGAGCTTGGGCAAAAATGCTTTCGTATGTCCGGCGGCTCTGTCCAGTTGTTCTACTCTACAGGTCGCATTTCTCAACCAATTCTCGTAAAATTTTGTGTACAGGTTGGATACTTAATTACGTAGGCATTTGTATTTTTTGTCGACTCGATTTACGGATTTTTTTTTCAGGAATGAGGATAGGCTTTTCGTGAAAGTAGTTTATTGGAGACCGAACGTATTTTTACAAAAACATACATACAGTGGAAAGTAGAATCTTCTCCTTTTCTGAAGTCGGTTAAAAAGTGAGTAGACAATCTTACACCAGGACATTACGTAAAGGGTCAATTGCCTGAATTAAGTAAACTCAAATTGATGTTAGATTAAGATTTTTGTTTATTGTCATGTACCTACTTATTTTATGTTGTGTAAATAAATATAGAATGACACTTCGCGCCTGTTTAAAAATAGTTTTACTTACCTGCTTTCTGTCACGATATCCAAAGGTCTGGCTGAGTCATTTTGTCACTTTTTGACTTCCAGATTATTTTCTCTCACCTATTTGATAGTACAGAGCACCTGTGTACGGTCTCACCACCGTACATTTTTTCGTTTACGTTGCGACCTACTTTAGGCCGCGCGCTTACGTTTAGTAAATATAGCATTTTAAGTAATTATAGACAGAGTGCATAACGAGCTCGCGACAGTTACACGTCAAGAGAAAGAATCGCCAACTTAATATCGTATTTTTATAACTTAACATTTTACGTGAATAAACCAACATCAAAACATCGTTCTTTCTCTGCACTCCAGCAACTAACTACTACAACTACAATACAGTGTACAGATCTAACAGAACTGTACAACCTGTTATATTTTGATCATAAGCAAAAGTAAAACACAGTTCTTACTCTAGACTGCAGGATATTGAATGTATAAATCAGTTGGTACTGCAGCCGTAATATATATAATACACCAATTCTATAAGCAACGTTGGTATGACACTGCTGTTCACAAATATCTAAATTTATTGTAGGTATGTTGAATTAAAATCTTTAAACATGGCCCCAATTAGAGATTTTAGATATGACCTCAGAGTATTGGGTGTGATGAAATTTTCCGTGATAGTAAATTTGGAGTTGAAAACTAAATTATCAATCAAATTCAAAGCCTTATATGAAGATTGGAAATCGTTGTCAAGGAAATTGTTTAACAAACACTCTACAGGGAGATTTTCGACATACCTACTTACTTAATTATTTTTAACAGTGTTCACTAAGAATTTCACTTTTGATAAGAAGATACTTACCAGTCTCGAGTATTGATACGTCCACATTTAATTGCTTGGTGTGAAAAAATGAATATGGTAATGATGCATAGCCATATTTTTAATCGATAGTTAACAAATTAAGAAAGAGGTACCTACTTACATTAATCACGAATCCATTAACGAAATTATATATTTCAGATCCTTAAAATGTTTGTACTATGTTCATTATAGTAATGAATTGTTTATGTGTAAACCAAAGATTCACAAAACAGTTACTTTTAATAAGTACGGGCTATTTCTTTTTAATGGTCTAACGCGTGGGTGGACAGAATCTGACACGCATTATTTCATTAAGAGGTAAATTAGCTGAGCCATCTTTCAGATTTATGAATCCTAATTCAGTATTTCATTCGCGCTGACGTTAGCCGAACAAGAATCAGTGCTATAAGGGCTATTGCAACTCCAACTAAAAATCCTCAGTAAAAAGCATAAAAATTGAGGTTTCGCTCTCGATCGTTTCTCCCTCCAATACTTGATCAATCTTAACGAGCTTTTGGAAACTGAATGGGAAGGAAATGCTCTGTGTCAGACTGTTTTGCAGATTTGTATACTAGTTTTGTATTTGCGGCTTATTCAATAAGCCGTTTTAAGTATTGATTGATCGAAGTAACCTAGCACTTACAAAAACAAAAATATCAAAAAGCAAAACAGGCTAACACAGATACTGATAATATTGATCTTATTTAAAAAACACTAATCTAGGGTCAAAAACCAGGGAGTACGCAGTCGAGAACGTTTGTATGGAAAAATGACCGCTAACATTTCCTCTTTAAGTACCTATATGTTATGTATGTAAATCTGCAATGTATAGACAACAGTTGATATACTTACAATAAAACAGACTTAAACGGATACAACGGCATTTATTAACTTAACAAATTGCGATATCAATTATTGCAAACTACATCTGACTGTAACTTAATTACTCATCCTGAAAGAACGGTTAAAGGAACGCGAACTGCAGCAGCACGACGGTGTAGGTGAGCACGGCGGCGAGCAAGCGCGGCGGCAGCGCCGCGTCCACCGCGAGCACGCCGCACGCGCGCAGCTTGCCGCCCGCCGCGCGGTTGTAGCGTACCACGTTCTTGCACAGTCTGCGGAGATCTGTAATAGAAAATTATCAGTTATGCTACCTACCTGCTGACGGTCGCTCCATATTAAATACAAATAAAACACGTAATTGCACAAAAATAGGGGAAATAACCTTCTTTCGGCAGTCGGGTGATAATTATCTTTATTTACGAAACCGATATCTTTGGCACCTCTCTAGTCAAATATGAGAGAGGCAGTCGGGTAATAAAGGAAAAAGTGAGTATTGAAGATAAACTAGAGCAAGACAATTGGTAACGGGAACTACGAGACAGACAAATTTACATAATGTTTTGCCCTCACATTCTCAGCCATTTATTAAAAAACGATTATAACCCGCCACGCATTTAATAAACTGACGAACTTTTTGTTCTAGTTACCCACTCAAGATTAAAAAAAGTAAAGAATATTTTTGGTACACACAATAAATTTCGTCACAAATGCAAATTATACGAAATAAGGGCACGTAATAGAACGTCCGTTTTTACAGGATCCTTTTTATGGATCCGTCACTAGTGGGTCGTGTTTTCAAAGCTACAAGTTACAATTTACAAGCGGAAGTCTCTTGTTCGCGCCATCTAGTGCGACGACACTCATTCAACGACATTCATTCACCGGTCTTTTTCGATCGCCGATATTAGCGCCAGCGGCGGGCCTAACAGTTACCCTATTGACCTCACGGAGTGTGAACGCGCCATTTGTATGCACCCGCGCTCGCGCCGAAACGTTACGAAGTGATAATAGTGACAGCAGACTGGCCAGTTCTGGACTATAGTGACAAATGCACTCATCTCGGAAGAAAGAAAAGCTTTCTCATCAGCCCATTGCGTGCACCTTCGGAGTCATCTCCGACCCCACACTCAGCTCATCATGTAAGTCCCTTAATCCCTCATGTGACCCCCCTTTTCGTCTGGTTTGTTAGAAAGAGACTTTCGCTTGTAAATTGTAATTTGTAGCTGTATATAACACAGCCCCACGGAGGTAATAATTCACACGGCAGTTGCAGGACCGATTTTTTACTGGATCCGAAATACTGTAATGTGTGTGAACTCGCTCATACAATTACAACCATACGCCATCAAATAACGGACCTGTAAAACGGACAGCTATGTGTACGCGCCCTAAGTAATTGCATATTTTAATACGATGCGTAACGTGAACCTAACGCAAGTACTGATGACGCATCGATCGGCGAAGAATTAACTTTATAAGAAACTACATTAGCGCTTTTTGAACTGTATACATATTATTAAAATTTAAAATAATAGAGCACTTACCAGCTATGCTTACCTTTATCATGCGCAGAAGCCGCCAACTGCGAGCAAGTAGCTTCTACATTTCCAATAATTTCGTAATGTTTTTTGCAAGCCACGCTCATTATTACTAGCAACACGAGGTTTTTTAGATTCCAGCCCACTGATGTTATCTGCAATAAGTTTATAGCTATAAATAAGTTAGTATAAGGACCCCTGACCCACCTCACAGAAAGTGCAGATGAGGCCAAGGGTGTAACTCACTGGTCTCTAACTTTGAATAGACGTATTATAACTTTTATTTCGTGTAACACTGAATAGTAAATTGAAGCCCACACTTACGTTTGTTGACGTCATTTGTAAAGTTCCAAATTCTATTATAATTTGCAGAGTGATTAACATTAACACAAACGTTTGAAATACGTGGAGTAATATCTGAAATCAAAACAATTCAACTTTTAGGTATTTACGTGTGATTTTTTGTTCTCGAGAGAGTCAAAATACATAATTTTATTTCTCTCCAGGCAGATTATTTACATTAGGGGACCGAAAGCAGTAAGTAGGCGAAACGAAAGTTCTATTATGAATATGAAGTTGCTACAATCAATCCAAAGCTGATACCTAATAGACTTTTACAGAATGCGAAAAAGATGAATATTCATGTATTATTAATTATATTATTATACACCTACCGAAACCTGAAATACATTTTTGCAAAGGCAAAAAGCTTCATTCAACTTTGTATATGCAGTGTACAAAGATTTTATTAAGTTAGACTTTTGTATTTCTCCGTATTGTTCATTAATTAATTGCTCTTCACTTGTTACCACTTTATTCTTCAATGTAATTAGCATTCGACCAATCAAATCAGTTGTTCGTGTGAAGTATATAATATTCATATCAAAAACTATCTGCGGAAACACTACTATTAAACTGTATATGTTGCCAATGAATTTAAAATTTCCGGCGATATATACTACAGTGTACATGCAATAAGCGATACATATAGTAACGGTATTGATCCGATTCCACAATTCATGGTACTTCAAGATATTTGCTTTGTCCAAATCGACGATTCGAAACGCTTGCTGCAGTTTAATCATAAGCAAAACTGAATTTTTGCTCTGGTTTATACTATTGCCATAATGCAAGATTGAAGCAATGATGTAGATAGATTCGTTTGCGAAAATAATGACGATTAAATTAATAGCTTTCGTAAAATATTTGAAGGCGTAACTAAGTTCATAGAAGCGATAAATGTGCATTAAGATTTGGAGTGTCGCTCCGAACATGATAATAAAAATCGTGAATTTACTAGACGGTGTTATGAAACTGTTGATAATATTGAATTTGGGACAGAGGAAAAAGCTATCAACGAAGTTCAAAAGTTCGTATGATTTGCGAAAATCTGTGTCCATGTGATTGTTCAACAAACACTCAACGGGGACGTCTTTAATATTGTTTGTTTTCTTATGTTTCAAAATGAACTTCATTTTCCCTTTTTACTGGTAAACACGTCAAACTTAAGTAATTCGAAGATTCCGAGTAAGGCAATCCATAACAACTAAGTAGCTATATTTTTGGATATCTAATTTGTTTACAAAAAGTCATCAAATTAATGGCTTTTTGACTTTTTTTTTTTGAAAGCTTACAACCACTGTTTACCAAACCAACCACGGTAAGTATGTAAAAACGTGATCGTAGTCCTCTTACAGTTTAATCTGATTTCACAAAAGACTCTGTAGCAAACCTGGTAGATTATCAATACAAAAACAGATTGTCTTTCAATAGTCCGGCTGTCGGGCTCTTTTCTGCAGGACGCATATTTCTTAACAGTCTCGTATGGCTTTGTGATCAGATTCGATAGTTAATGTATTTTTATTTTTTTCAGAAACGAAAATGGGCTTTTTATTGAGATATAGGTTAATAAGGACCGAAAGTATTTTTACAACAGTGAGTTGACATTCTTACACAAAAACATTACGTGAACGGTCCAATTTCCTAAATTAAGTAAACTCAAATGGAAGTTTACAATTACCTTTACTTGCTGTCACAATATTCAAAAGTGTGGCTGAGCCATTTTGTCACGTCAACTAGTTAATCAGGTTTTAATTAACTTTTCAAAAGTAGCTATGTAAAACATGTATTAAAAGCCAGTTAGGAGAGAGCCGCCGGGCTTTATGACAAACGCCATCTTGTTCATTTAGGCAGTTTTGTATTAGCTGATAATTAGCATCGCAATTAGACTCGCGTACCGATACTACCAAAGATTAAAATAGAATTATAGGGCCTTATTCATAAAAGTCTATAGCCAAAGCCCTCTCATTCTGAGAGGAGGCCTGTGCCCACCAGTGGGACGTAAAAAAGGCTGGTGGTGATCATACCTATTTAGAGATAAAAAACAAACTACTTACCTAGCAACAACAGGTAAAGGCGAAAATGCGATTTCCAAGTCTTTGTCGATATAATATAATATTTAATGTAATCCTAATCCTAACTAATATTATAAATGCGAAAGTAACTCTGTCTCTCTATCTGTCTGTTGTTACCTCTTCACGGGGAAACCGCTGCACCAATCTGGATGAAATTTTGGTAAGAAGATAGTTTGAATATTGAGGAATAACATAGGCTACTTTTTATTCGGGAAAATCGTATAGTTCCCGCGGGATACCGATAACCGAAATCTACGCGGACGACGTCGCGGGCAACAGCTAGTTGTCTAATAAACACTCAATAGCGATGGTTCGACTTCTATACTTCCGAAATATCTTTTGAAACTTTTTCAGCAAAATGCTTTATAGTGAGAAACAATAAAATATGAAACATTGGTAAATATTTAATTTATTTTGATAGTCGTAAATAAAAAAAAATAAGTATGATATTAAACAGTTGTATAATGCAATTTTTACGTAAATAACTCGAAGAATGTTGAATATTAACCTAATATTGACTACTAACCCTACCCGCCGTGAAGTCAACAGTGTAAAAATCTGCTCCTCAAGATTTAATTATAATACTCATAATTTAGATCAGTATTTAAAGTCCCCATTGTGAAAATTAACAGTGATAATAAATACGCAGTGAAAGTAATATTCAGTGTGTGAATTAAGTACTGATTGTGGTCAAATTTTGAGAAACAAATTCTAAAATTCAATAAAAGTGAGCAATAACTACCAACGTTAATCAAAACAAAACTGTGCGACGTCGACGCGTAAGCGCCGCGAATCTCACGGCGCTTAAGACATTTTTGTCACGTACACTCCTCTGCGCCGCTCTTAGCTACAAGACCCGACACAGTTTATTGTTCATACATCATAGCCCTTATGCTGAGGACTCAAGTCTCCATTTAATTCCGTTCAGCGATAGCAGAGTCAAACTGGTCGCCATCCACCGGCATTCCTTATTTTTATTTGAATCCATCGATTATAATAACAGCGGAGGATTTATCCTGGGGATTTATCTTGCAAGTTTTTGTTTACTTGCCAATATCAATTGAAGCACGTATAACATGGCTTCCGCCGCTAAGAGAACGTGGGGCTGTTGCGCCAATGTAGGCGCGGGGAACATGATCACTCCGTGGACTGTACTAATTGCAAACAATCATACCATATTGCTTGTGTGTCGGCTTCCGGTTTCGACCAGGACTCTGAAGCCCCTTTGGATTGGAATTGTCCTGCATGCACTATGTCCCTTGTTCCGAAAAACGTCAGAAGTGATTCCACTCCCCTGCGCAACGTCACTACTAGCAAAGGCAATAAGCGTACCCCGCTACCACCATCTTACTCGTTAATCCTGCCGCTAAGCAGCAGTGCTTGCACTGTTGTGTTCCGGTGTGGAGAGTAAGACAGCCGGTGTAATTCCGGGCGCAAGAGGCATTTCATCTTAGCCCTCTAGGTTGGCAACGCATACGCAGGCCTCCGGAGTTGCTGGTGTCTATAGGCAGTGGTGATCACTTACCATCAGGTGACCCACTCGCTCGCTTGCCTTCCTCGTTGTATAAAAAAAAAAGCGGCCTGCCCTGAATTCGCCCCCTGAACCACTGAACTGTTCCATAGTGCAGGAGCTCCTAAAGAAAGAACTTAGCTCCGCTTTAAAGGAAATAAACGCCATGATGCTCAACATTGTAATTAATCAACTTGAACCTATAAAACAAGACATAAGAGACGTCGAAGACTCGATGAACTTTATAAGCTCCAGGTTTGATGAAATGGAAGGAGAACTAACCGACACGAAGAGACGGATGTCTGAAATCCAGGCTGAAAATACTAGCCTGAAATCTACGGTCTTAGACTTGACTCGGCGATTTAACCTGCTCGAGCAGCAGTCCCGTTCTAACAACTTGGAAATCCAGGGTGTACCGGAAATCAAGAAAGAAAATCTGTACACTATTGTCAACCTGATGCAGGCAGTGAGTTGCGACTTAAATGAAAGTGCCATTATGCATTGCACTCGCATTGCTAAAATGAATACTGATACCTCACGACCCCGCTCGATAGTAGTACAACTGGCTTCCCCTAGAGCCCGCGATCACCTGCTTGCTGCCGTTATCGCCTTTAATAAGGCAAATCCCAAGGACAAACTAAATTGCGCTCATCTTGGATTCGCAAATGTGGGGTCCCCGCTTTTTATCGTAGAACATCTATCCCCAGCTAACAAGAAACTACATGCGGCCGCCAGACACGCAGCCTAGGAGAAAGGTTACAAACGTGTCGGGGTGAGGTTCGGGAAATATTTGTCCGGAAAACTGAGGACAGCTATATCATATACATTAAAAACTGGGATTGTTTAAAACAGCTTGTATAAATTAGATATTATTATTGTTATTTGTAAAAACTAGTAAACTAAATATAAAATATAAAATTTGTTACGTAAGAGTTGGAATTAAAATTATATTATCAGAATAGTCGTGGCTTGCGCACTAAAACTGCAGTATTCTATTGTAACTTATGTTGCTGTAACTACGATGTTATAATATTGACTGAGACATGGCTGAATGATTCTATACTGAGCAGCGAGCTGTTTGATGACAGATATGTAGTGCACAGAAGAGATAGAGAGCATTCTAGCGTTCATAGTGGCAAGGAAGGAGGAGGGGTACTTATTGCTGTCAAAAAATCGCTAATTACAAAACGAATGATTAGTTGGGAAAGCAATTATGAGGACCTATGGATAACAGTTGATATTTCAACAACTGGTTCTGCTCGTCAAATAGCTCTCTGTGCAGTTTATCTCCCACCTCCACTGCAGCGCTTTTCTCTGAAATATTTTGTGGACCATTGTAACTCAATTCTAGAAGAAAAAGTTTTTCAGATATGTATAATCGGAGATTTTAATCTAGGTAACATTAATTGGGAGCTAGTCCAAAAAACAAACAACAGTTATGTCGTGCCAGGTTTTGGTAACATTTTGATTGATTTTATGTATGTTAACAAACTTAAACAATTTAACTCTGAAACGAATAACGTCGGTCGCATACTGGATTTAGTTATGTCTACAGTTACGTCATGTAACGTATCGCAAAATTTTAATCCCTTAAGCAATGTTGATCCTTACCACCCCCCTCTGGATATTGTTATGTCTCTTAACAGCGAAGCCAGATTACCATACAATCATGGTAACACCAGACCAAGCACAAGACAAAGCACGTTATAACTTGATACGTCAGGAGCTAAATGATTATCGCTGGAATGAAATATTCCTTGGCCTTAATGACGTTAATGATATGCTTACAATATTTACAGAGGCGATTCAAAAGGTGATATTAAGACACGTGCCTCCTGTCAAGCCGAAAAATAACCGTTTCCCCCCTTGGTTTGATCAAAAATTAAAAAAGTGCTCTTAAGGAAAAATATAACTTAAGAATTCGATATAAGAAATATAAAAACCCATTAGATGCCATTGAACTTAAATTACTTGGCAAACGTTGTGATCTCCTAGCCACCACCTGCTATAATGCATACATAAGTAAGGTGGAAGACGAGCTCGCCGCAAATCCTAAATTATTTTGGTCTCACCTTAAGGCAAGACGGGGTGGGTCAAGCGTCTATCCGGCGTCTCTGTCCGACGGTTCGACTACTGCGTCGGACAACATCGAAATCTGTGACATGTTTGCATCCTATTTCTCTACAGATTACACTGTTGATAATAACGTCAGCGACGAGTACAATTCCCCATCCCCACCATTACAGTCACTTACAAATAATAGTCAATGTTTGACAGTGCCATTAGTTGACAAAGATGCCTTACTCAAAAAGTTAAAAAACATTGATTGTAACAAGGGAGCCGGACCAGATGGTATCCTACCGATTTTTATTGCTTCGTGTGCATCCGAACTCTTTGAACCTCTGTGGTTAATTTATAACAAATCCTTAGCTACAGGAGTTTTTCCAACAGATTGGAAAACTGCAAAAGTAGTACCAGTTCATAAATCTGATATTGATTCACTGGTTTCCAATTATAGACCGATTTCTGTTCAGTCTTGTTTTGCTAAGATACTCGAATCAATAGTTTGCCCTCACATTCAAAGGCATGTAAAACTTTACCTTTCTGACCATCAGCACGGATTCGTTAGCTCCAGATCAACATGTACGAATTTAGTAACGTTCATAGAGTTTATAACCAACTCAATCGACTCTGGCGGACAGACAGATGTGATATATACAGATTTTAGTAAAGCTTTCGATAAAGTCCCTCACAAAACTTTAATTCGCAAGTTATCGATGTACGGACTCGTTGGGTCAATGCTAGAGTGGCTACGCTCATATTTAAGGGGAAGACGGTTTTATGTCGTGGTAAATGGCTACCAATCAACTGTCCGTGACATAAAATCTGGTGTGCCACAGGGCTCGCATTTAGCGCCAATTTTGTTCAACGTATTTGTGAATGATATACCTGAGTGCTTCCACCATGCTGAAGTGTTTATGTATGCGGATGACTTGAAGTTCGCACGAACTGTCGACTCACTCGAGGACATTGCCTTACTTCAGAGTGATATTGATAGACTAAGTGTATGGTGCCGGTTAAACCGAATGCAATTAAACTCGAAAAAATGTGTTCATATAATGTTCACACGTAAACACAATGTAACACAATCGGTATACTACATTGATGGTCATAAGCTGGACGAAGTAGAAAATATTCGTGACTTGGGAGTGCTGATGGACAGTAAGCTAACTTTTATCCCCCATATAGAAAGCATTGTCAAGAGAGCATCGAAGATGTTAGGTTTTGTCATCAGAAACGGTCGATTATTTAGACGGAGTAAAACAAAAATTTTGCTTTACAACAGTCTTGTCCGGAGTGTAATGGAGTACTGCAGCGAGGTCTGGCGGCCACACTATGCTACTCATTCTCTTCGGCTGGAACGCATTCAAAAACGGTTTGTCCGTCATTTGGCATATCGGGACCCTGTCGTGGCAAAAAAATCTGTGTCTTACAAACGTAGGTTACAACACTTCAAAATCGACTCATTGGAAACGAGAAGAACCATTTTAGATGTATTATTCTTGCATAAATTACTCCGGCACAAAATAGATTGCCCACAACTACTAGCGCTCCTGCGTTTTCGTGCACCATCCCGTTTCCCCCGCAACCCCATAACTCCCCTGTGTCCACCGTTCAGAAGATTGGTGTCGAGTAGGCACTCTTCCATTTGCAGGCTGATGACAATAGCCAATAGTTGCAGCGGCACGACGGATATTCACTACGACTCACCCAGAAAACTAATTCGAGCTATCCTACAAAGCTCTTGAATCCACTTGCCCAAGCTAAAGGTTGTTTAGGTTATAGAATAGTTTGTAGTATGTATGTCTTGAGAACATAATTTAGTATGTAAATTTAGTTTTTAAGCTTCATTTTTGTTTCGCATGCGGTGTTTACCTATAAGTAATTGTGACACTTTTTTCACATGTTTACGCAAGTAGCTCATTCTGATTGTATTAGTATTAACAATTGTTGGTGAACCTTAATCAAATAAATAAAAATAAAAAACAATAATATTAAATATAATATATAGAAGTTCGCATCACAAGATGAAAATGATCAATCCGAAAAAATACTTTTTAGGAGATGGAAAACTGCATGCTTTAGGAATATAAAACAGTAGCTGCTCTACTCACCACAAATTAAAAAACCTTTTTACAGTCGAAATAATTCCACCAAATTAATAAAATAATTATATATAACCTTACAAATTTCTACACCATTTATCTTAAAACAAAAACTCACGGTACTTAATTTAATTATTCATCCTGAAGATTAGTAAAAGGAACGCGAACTGCAGCAGCACGACGGTGTAGGCGAGGACGGCGGCGAGCACGCGCGGCGGCAGCGCCGCGTCCACCGCGAGCACGCCGCACGCGCGCAGCTTGCCGCCCGCCGCGCGGTTGTACCGCACCACGTTCTTGCACAGTCTGCGAAGATCTGTAACGTATTAAATAAAGGAAAGGTGGGTATTGAAGGTAAATTAGAGCGAGGCAATTGGGAACTACGAAATAGCCAAATTTTCCTAAGGTTTCGGCCTCACGTTGGGCGCCATTAATAAAAAATCGAATTTAACCCGTCGCGCATTTAATAAACTAACAAACATTTGTTCTATTTACCTATTAAAGATTATGAAAAAACAAATTTTGTTACACACATTTGATAACGAATGCAAATACGAAATAAGTACCTAATTACGACGAACGACAGAAGACGGAAGTACTGATGATGCGTCGATCGGTAGAGAATTAAGAAATAAAATTAAAACATTAACATTATAATGTATACCTACCACAAGTAATTATTTATCTATATAAGTATGTTAATACATAGTCTAGTACCCATAATACAGGCTTTTCCAAGTTTGGGACTAGGTCAATTGGTGTCAATTGTCCCATGATATACATACATTTATATTTATTTACAAGAAATTACGTTTCCACGTTAAGGCTAAACTATGTCTACATTTTTTAAACAAAAGATAATTGAGCATCTAATGAGACAAGCTTACCTTCGTCATGCGTAGAAGCCGCCAACTGCGAGCAAGTAGCTTCAACATTTTTAATAATTTCGTAATGTTTTTTGCAAGTCACGCTCATAGTTACCAGCAACACGAGGTTTTTCAGATTCCAGGCCACTGACGATATCTGCGATAAGTTTATGACCATAAATAAGTCAGTATAAAGGACCAAAAGACTAACTAACTTTTATTTCGTGTAACACTGGATGGTCAATTGAAGCTCACACTTTGTCACTTACGTTTGCTAAGCCCATGTGAAAATATCCAAGTTCTATAATAACTTGCATAGTGATTAACATTAACGCAAACGTCTGAAATACGTGGAATAATATCTGAAATCAAAACAATAAATTTTTTGTTTACTTACAATTACTACAATTACTAAATAATTGTGTGAGGGAGTATTATACAATATTTATCTCCAAGCGGATGTTATGTTAAAGTCCAAAGGAGGGTTGAACGTTCTATTATGCAAGTGAGTTTGCAACAATCCCACCATAGCTGGTACCTAGTTTCATTCCCGAACTCTACAGAGTGCAGAACAAGATTAACATTCAAGTATTTACACTTACCGAAACCTGAAATACATTTTTGCAGAGACAAAAGGATTCAATCAAGTTTGTATATGAAGAGTGCAAAGATTTAATGAACCTTGTCTCGTGTGTTTCTCCATATTCTTCATTAATGAATTGCTCTTCGGTAGCTACTACCTTATTCTTGAATAAAATTAACATTCTACCAATCAAATCAGTTGTTCGTGTTAAGTATATAATATTGATATCAAAAACCATCTGCGGAAATATTAGTATTAAGCTGTAAACGATATGACTATATTTTATGTTTCCGGCGATATATATTCCAGTGTACACGCAGTAAGTGATACACATGGTAACGATATTGATCCAATTCCACAATTTATGATACTTCAAGGTATTTGCTCTATCTAGATCGAAGATTCGAAACGCTTGTTGTAGTTTAATAATAAGCAAAACTGAACTTTTGCTCTGAATAATACTATTGCCATAGTGCAAGATTGAAGCAATGACATACATAGATTCGTAGGCGAAAAGAGTGACTGTTATATTAACACCTGTCGTAAAAGATTTGAAAAGGTAACTGAGGTGAAAGAAGCGACCAATGTGCATTAAGATTTGAAGTATTGCTCCGAAAATGATAATAAAAATCGTAATTTTGCTAGACGGTGTTATGAAACTGTTGGTAATATTGAATTTAGGACAAAGGAAAACGCTGTCAACGAAGTGCAAAGGTTCGTATGATTCGCAGAAGGCTGTGTCCAGATGATTGTTTAACAAACATTCAACAGAGAATTTCGTTATCTTATTTTTACTCTTATGATTTAAAATGAACTTCATTTTGTGTCTTTTCACTAGGCAAACACGTCAACCATGAGTGATTCGAAGATTCGGATTAGGCAATGGATAACGACTCGTTATATTTTAATCGATTCCTAATTTGGTTAAGCAAATTCATCAAAGCAATGGCTTTATGAAATTGCTTGTTTAATACTTTGAACTCGCTCGAACAAGCTTTTACTCACCGTTTCGTCTTTGCATTTAATAAAGTAGTTTGTACAATTTTACCTGTTTGTAAAAACGAGATCATTGCGTGATCATAACAAAGAGTGATTAATTCAGTTTTTAAGTATGGGTGAACTATTTCTTTTTATTAGTTTAACAGGTAGGTTGAGATATATTAAGTATTATGTTTTGTATGCTGGTTGGTAGATAGGTACGCAGTCAGATAGCATTCTCTATCTTTCAGGAAATCTATAGAAACCAGTTGATGTAGAATAATGTTTTCAGAATAAAACTGACTTAAACAGACACGATCGCGTTTAATAACCCTTTTAAATTCCGACATCAGTTACCTAACGCAAAAAACATCGGACCGTAATTTAATAACACATCCCTAAAAACAGTTAAAGGAACGCGAACTGCAGCAGCACGACGGTGTAGGCGAGCACGGCGGCAAGCACGCGCGGCGGCAGCGCCGCGTCCACCGAGAGCACGCCGCACGCGCGCAGCTTGCCGCCCGCCGCGCGGTTGTACCGCATCACGTTCTTGCACAGTCTGCGAAGATCTGTAACGTATTAAATAAAGGAAAAGCGAGATTTAAAGACACAGTCATTAGAGCGAAGCAGTTGACAAGATAGAGAAATGTGTTATTTAGCTACCTAGGTTTTCGGCCCCACATTGGGAGCCATTTATTGAAAACCGATTTGAAACCGTCATGCATTTAATAAACTAACGAACGTTTGCTCTAGTTACCTATTCAAGATTATGAAAAAACAAAGTGTAATTTTGTTACACACATTTTATAACAAATGCAAAATTAAGCATGAAATGTAATTACGACGGAAAACGGAAGGCGAAAGAACTGAGACGTCGAACGGTGGGGAATTAACATTATAAGCTTCCTTCCGCTGTTTGAGTACTAAACCGTACTGAAATTAATTAACATTAACATTATAAGCTTCCTTCCGCTGTTTGAGTACTAAACCGTACTGAAATTAATTAACATTAACATTATAAGCTTCCTTCCGCTGTTTGAGTACTAAACCGTACTGAAATTAATTAACATTAACATTATGAACTTCCTTCCGCTGTTTGAGTACTAAACCGTACTGAAATTAATTAACTTTAACATTATAAGCTTCCTTCCGCTGTTTGAGTACTAAACCGTACTGAAATTAATTAACATTATAAGCTTCCTTCCGCTGTTTGAGTACTAAACCGTACTGAAATTAATTAACATTGACATTATAAGCTTCCTTCCGCTGTTTGAGTACTAAACCGTACTGAAATTAATTAACATTAACATTATAAGCTTCCTTCCGCTGTTTGAGTACTAAACCGTACTGAAATTAATTAACATTAACATTATAAGCTTCCTTCCGCTGTTTGAGTACTAAACCGTACTGAAATTTTTAAATGTAAAACAACAGAGCACGTAACAGCTAAGCTTACCTTTATCATGCGCAGAAGCCGCCAACTGCGAGCAAGTAGCTTCCACATTTCTAATAATTTTGTAATATTTTTTGCAAGCCACGCTCATGGTTACCAGTAACACGACGTTTTTCAGATTCCAGGTCGCTGATGATATCTGCGGTAAGTTTACGGCGATAAATAAGTCAGTACAAGGACCCATAAGCCACCTCATGGAAAGTACAGATGAGGCCAAAAGTGTACCTCACTGGTTCAATGAAAGCTTATTCAGTCTAGACTTGAGGAGACCTAGGTTACTACTCTTATTTGGTGTAACACTGGATGAATTGACGGCCACACTTACGTTTGTTGACAGCATTTGGAAAGATCCAAATTCTATTATAACTTGCAAGGTAATTAACATTAACGCAAACGTCTGAAATACGTGGAATGATATCTGAAACCAAAACATTAAGGCTTTTATTTACTTACAATTACAATTAATAAAATACGTATCGTGCTCAGCAAAAAGGCGGCAATTCTGAAAAATCTTGAGTTTTAATAGTTTTAATTTTTCGCTTTCACATAGTTTCAATTTTAAAATAGTCAACTCTCAAGAACCTCTTCCAAAAATCATGCCACTTTTAATAGTAAAACAGATAAAATATGCTGATTAAGAATAAAATAATACTTTTATTAGTACTAAAAAGTGACCAGCGATTGATCTCTATCTCACTGATGATAGCAAGTAAAAATGAGGGTTAAGGTTTCAGTAAGAACCAGGAATCAGGTAACCAGCAGATTTAGTGCCGGAAAAGATAGTTTGGCAGCATTTGACGACCGGACGGCCCAGTGGTTAGAGACCCTGACTATGAAGCTTGAGGTCCGTGGGTTCGATGCTCGGCCGGGGCAGATGTTTATATGGTGAATACGAATGGTTGTTCTCGGATCTTGGATGTTTAATAATAATAATGTATATAAGTATGTTTAGCCGTTGTCTAGTACCCATAGTACAGGCTTTGCCTAGTTTGGGACTAGGTCAATTGGTGTCAATCGTCCCATGATATTTATTTATTATTATATTTCTCAATTATGACATTTTCACGTAACGTTGCCGTCTAAATATCTACTACGAAAGCTTTCGATAGCCAGACTCTTGGTGTTTCTCCACAACCTCCTCCTGGACCGAATTCCACAGGAGAGTTAAAAGTTAAATTATGCATCCGAGGTTGCTACACAATCCTACCAAAGTTGCTGCTTAGTTTCATTCCCGAATTCTACAGAATGCAAAACAAGATTGATATTCAGTATGTATACTTACCGCAACCTGAAATACATTTTTGCATAGGCAAAAAGCTTCAATCAACTTTGTACATGCAGAGTACAAAGATTTAATTAATTTGGATTTTTGTGTATCTCTGTATTCTCCATTAATTAACTGCTCTTCACTTGCTACCACCTTATTCTTCAATGAAATTAACATTCGACCAATCAAATCAGTAGTTCTTGTGAAGTATATAATATTCAAATCAAAAACCATCTGCGGAAATACTAGAACTATACTGTATATGCCCCGAATCCCTTCCATGTTTCCGGCGACATATAATGCAGCGTACATGCAATAACAGATACTTATAGTAACGGTATTAATCCAATTCCACAATTTATGATAATTCAAGATAATATTCGCTTCATCTGAATTGACGATTCGAAAAGCTTGTTGCAATTTAATCATAAGCAAAGCTGAATTTTTGCTCTGTATGATACTATTACCATAATACAGGATTGAAGCAATTATGTAGATAGATTCGTTGACAAAAAGAGTGACAGTTATATTAACACCTTCTGTAAAATACTTAAAAACGTAACTCAGGTGATAAAAGCGATAAATGTGCATTAAGACTTGAAGTGTTGCTCCGAAAATGGTAATGAAAATCGTGATTTTGCTAGACGGTGTTATAAAGTTGTTGGTAATATCGAATTTGGGACAAAGGAAAAAGCTGTCAACGAAATTCAGAGGTTTGTATGATTCACGGAAGTCTGTGTCCAGATGATTGCTTAACAAGCACTCAACGGGGAATTTCTGTATCTTATTTTTGTTCTTGTTAATTGAAATGAACTTCATTTTGTATCTTTTCACTAGACAAACACGTCAACCATGAGGAATCCGAAGTTTCGGAGTAAGACAGTGGATAACGATTAGGTATATATCTAGTTAATCGATACTTAATTTGGTTAAAAAAACTCATCAAAGTAATGGCTTTTTAAAATTGCTTCTTTTAATAGGTACTTCGAACTTGATCGAACTAGCTTTTATCTACCGTTTCGAATTTGCATAAAGCAGTCTGTATATTTACCGGTTTGTAAAAACGTGATGACTGTCTGTCTGATGATGTAGTCGGTTTTTGCAAAAGCCTACTGTAGCAAACTTGGGAGTTTATAAATGTAAATATTTTTTTTACATCAATATAATAATTATGCATATTTACTGCCATAATGATATATCACGAAACCACGAAAAAAAGTTTTTACCACGATCCCTTAACACGTCTAAAAACTCTTCGATGATACCCCAACAAACCTTACTTTTAATGAGCATGAGTGAACTATTTCTTCTTTTTAGGGTTCCGTACCTCAAAAGGAAAAAGCGGAACCCTTATAGGATCACTTTGTTGTCCGTCTTTCTGTCTGTCAAGACCCTTTTTTTCTAGAACGCGTGGAGATAGCATACTGAAATTAATACCGAATACTCAAACCTGCGGTCCCTTGAAATTGTGAAAAAATCAAGCATCTAAGTCAACGCAATCAAAAGATATAGTCATTACAAAAGTAGTTTTCATACAAATTGCCGTATTTTGAAAACCTAAAGGGTTCCAGTTGTTCTAGAAACTTGAAATTTGTTGTGAAGGTAGCTCTTATAGCACAACCACTCCAAAAAGTCCCAAAATCTTAAATTTTTATGTCTGTCTATAGATTTCGCAGTCCAATATAAGTTGACCCCACACTGCGTACCTTTTGCTTAGTAGCAGGGCTCTGCTAACACTGGACTTTTTAAAACACTGGGGAAAAGCGTTTAAATCTTTCTACGGAACCCTCGTGCGCAAGTCCGACTCGCACTTGGCCGGTTTTTTTAGTTTAATAGGCAGGTGGAGACATTTGGGATTGATGCATTAAGAATTATGCTTTGTATCCCGGTTGATATGTGAATGAGGCTTTTACTAATATCCGACACAATGTAAAATTGTTATCGAAAGGAATAAACTGAAACTATCTACGTGGTATGATATCATTCTCTATCTTTCAGAAAATCCATAGAAACCACCCGATGTAGAACAATGTTTTCAGAATAAAACTGACTTAAACAGATACGATCGCGTTTAATAACTTTATAAATTCCGACATTAATCAGCTATCACAAAAAAATCGGAGTGAATTGAAATATGTATACATCCTGAAGAACAGTTAAAGGAACGCGAACTGCAGCAGCACGACGGTGTAGGCGAGCACGGCGGCGAGCACGCGCGGCGGAAGCGCCGCGTCTACCGCGAGCACGCCGCACGCGCGCAGCTTGCCGCCCGCCGCGCGGTTGTAGCGCACCACGTTTTTGCACAATCTGCGAAGATCTGTAACGTATTAAATAAAGGCAAAGTGAGATTTGAAGACACATTAGAGCGAGGCAGTTAGGAACTACGAGATAAGAAACTTGTTTTGTAGGTAGGTGGGTACCCAGTTTTTGGCCCCACATTGGGCGCCAATTATTGAAAACCGATTTTAAACCGTCATGCATTTAATAAACTAACGAACATTTTTTCTAGTTACCAGATTCAAGATTATGAAAAGGCAATGTATAATTTTGTTACACACAATTTGATAACATATGAAAATACGAAATAAGTAATTACTTACGACGTAAGACAGAAGACGGAAGTACTGATCACGCGTCGATCGGTGGTGAATTAAGAATTAACATTATGAGAAACTACGAATGTACCGCTTTTAAAGTCAACTGTATCCACAATTGAATGTAAAATAATTGAACACTTGTCTTAATGAGCTAAGCCCACCTTCGTCATGCACAGAAGTCGCCAACTGCGAGCAAGTAGCTTCAACATTTCTAATAATTTCGTAATGTCTTTTGCAAGCCACGCTCATGGTTACGAGCAACACAATGTTTTTCAGATTCCAGCCCACTGATGATATCTGCGATAAAGTTTATAGCCATCTAAAATAAGTCAGAATAAGGACTCCTAACCCACCTCATGGAATGGCCATACCACCACCTGGTCATATCATACCTAATGACATGAATGCTTGTCATAATCTATCAATATAACATAAATAGTCATAACTTTTCCTTCTCTGGAACCGTAAAGAAAAAACAGAGTTAAGACTAAGTATTCCAAGAGTGTCAGTAAAGTGTTACTCTATTCTATTCTAAGTAGTGATAGAAGATTATGATAAGCATTACATTATGACTTTTAATTGTATGGGAAAAACCCGTAACTCACTCAATCAGTAACGGCCTACTTATTCACTTAGCCTTGAAGAGACCTCCTCTTCATCTTGGTTTCTGTATTTCGACTGTCTGTAAGAGACCGCTTTCAAGCGATAACGTCGCTTATTGCCTACCTTACCTGTTATTTTTGGTAATCTCCTTGTACTGTTTTGTGGTATTCAATTAAGAATATTTCTATTGTATTGTATTGTAACCTTTATTTCGTGTAACACTGGGGATGGTTAAGCAATTGACCCCCACACTTACGTTGCTCGAGCGCATTTGAAAAGATCCAAATTCTATTATAACTTGCACATTGAGTAACATTAACGCAAACGTCTGAAATACGTGGAATAATATCTGAAACCGAAACAAATAGAATTTATATTTACTTACAATCACAATTTATTAAATATTGTGCGAGGGAATCAGAATACAGATATTTCTCTCCAGGCAGATGTTATGCTTTGGTGAGTAGAAAGTTCTATTATACACCTGAGGTTTACTACAATCCCATCAAAGCTATAATACCTACCTATTTTCATTCCCGAAATCTGCAGAATGCTAAAAACAAGATCAATATTCATGTACACTTACCGAAACTTGAAATACATTTTTGCATAGGCAAAAAGCTTCAATCGACTTTGTACATGCAGAGTACAAAGATTTAATAAACTTGGATTTTTGTATTTCTCCATATTCTTCATTAATCAACTGCTGTTCACTTGCTACCACCTTATTATTCAATGAAATTAACATTCGACCAATCAAATCAGTTGTTCGTGTGAAGTATATAACATTCATATCAAAAACCATTTGCGGAAATATTAGAACTATATGGTACATGCCACGAACCCCTTCTATGTTTCCGAAGACATATACCGCAGCGTACATGCAATAACACATACATATAGTAACGGTATTGATCCAATTCCACAATTTATGATACTTTAAGTTATTTGCTTTGTCTAAATCAACGATTCGAAACGCTTGCTGCAGTTTAATCATAAGCAAAACTGAATTTTTGCTCTGGACGATAATATTGCCATAATGCAAGATTGAAGCAATGATGTAGATAGATTCGTTGGCGAAAATAATGACAGTTATATTATCATCTTTTGTATAATATTTGAAGACGTAACTGAGGTGAATGAAGCGATAAAAGTGCATTAAGCATTGAAGTATTGCTCCGATAATGGTAACAAAAATCGTGATTTTGCTAGACGGTGTTATGAAGCTATTGGTAATATTGAATTTGGGACAAAGGAAAAAGCTGTCAACGAAATTCAGAGGTTTGTATGATTCGCGGAAGTCTGTGTCCAGATGATTGTTCAACAAACACTCAACGGGGAATTTCTGTATCTTATTTTTGTTCGTATTTGAAATGAACTTCATTTTGCCTCTTTTCACTGGGCGAACACGTCAATATTGAGGAATTCGAAGATTGGGAGTAAGACAATGGATAACGACTTTAATCGATACCTAATGTGGTCAGAAAGTCATCTAAGTAATGGCTTTTTAAAATTGATTGTTTTAATACTTTTCCCTTCGCATAAAGTAAGTAGTTGTATATTTTATAGATAGGTAAAAACGATTTATGCGACTGTGGGCTTAAGGGAAAAATTACGGAGTACGAAAATGACGACTGTCGAATAATAAATTAGTCTGAGGCGTAGTGGTACGCTACTTATAAATGGCTTGGAGTTATGAGTAGTGTTTGTTTTATTTTTATAGGGGGGGCTGCGCCCCCCGAGCCCCCCCTCCTTCCTTCCGGTGACATAGTGGTTCGCTACTTACCAATAGCTCGGGGGAATGAGTGGTGTTTGTGTGCTTTTTAAGGCGGGGGTCTGCGCCCCCCGAGCCACCCCTCTTTCCTTCCTGCGGCGTAGTGGTTCGCTACTCATCAATGGCATAAGAATAAATAATAACATAGTAGAACGGAATCTCTTTTGACCGAGTCCAAGACGCCTTCACGTCGTTACACCCCTCTGTCATCCAGGCGTGTTGCTAGGGTTGCTTGCTGTTAAATATTAAGTACTTACGACTAAAGATAATATCACTAAGATATAAGTTTATCTTTGCTTTGAAATAATTATTTTATTCCAGTTTTACAAAATGTGACATTTATAAATCATTACGTACCTACATAATTATAGACCCTTCTAAATAAGAAGTTACTATGAGTGCCATACCAAATGAAGCCATTTAAGATGATGAAGTCAGGCGGCTGGCAAGAGCTGGATGAGAGTGGCCGAGGATCGTGCTCAGTGGCGTGCCATGGGAGAGGCCTATGTCCAACAGTGGACGAACATAGGCTGATGATGATGATGATGAAGTAAGTATTACTTAACTACAAATATAAAACAAAATACGTACAGGCTCACGTAAAACTATTACAACCAAATTATAAACAACCAATCGCGCGTGCGGCGACGCCGGCCGTGACAGCCTGACTGAGTAGTCTGTTTAACGAATACTCTAATATCGTGACCTTGAGCCCGTCCGGAGCGGAAGTTTCCGTTCTACTATGTTATTATTTATTCTTATGTCAATGGCTTGGAGAAATGATTAGTGTTTGTGTTCTTTTTATGGCGGGGGGCTGCGCCTGCTGCTCTTTACTTGCTGCAGTTGAGTGGTCGGCTACTAATGAATATTCTGGAGGCAATACCTTTTTACATTTCTTGTTGCGGGGGGCTGCCTGAAAGAGGGCCCCGGCAGTACAGGAACCAAACGGTTATGAAAATTAAATTTATGTATGCTCTAATGATCCTCTACTTGAATAAAGGCACTTTTTTCTGTAACATTTAAAATCCTCCGCTATCTTTGTTCCTACTACACACAATATTGAGGTACTATTAGTAAACACCAAAGAGTTTGTGCATATGTACTGTTCTGGAGTAAGGTTAAAACTGTAGATCTATGGTTAAAACAAATGTCATAGTGGCAGAAGCGTTTACTTCATATCACGTTTGTTGTTATTCGAATGATTGTATTTTTTGCTCTCTCTCTCTCTGTAGTTATTTCTTTCAGGACCTGACGACTACTGTGATTTTACTTGTGCGATGCCGATAATTGCACTCTGGATCGGATTTACAATTTCGGCTACACGATTGCGGATTTTTATACTTCTTCATTTTTCCTTCAAGTCCACGGTCACCTAAATCGTAAAAAAACGTCGGTCATAGCTCTTTTATTATAGTTTAGTCTAAAACGTAGCGGTTACATTCTCTTTGGTCGAATATTGCAAACGATTAGGTTAGGTACTTTAGCAAACTAGGAGGATCGCTGTGGAAGATTATGAATATAAAAACAATTTTTCCTTCAAAATGTGTATTTATTGCCATATCAATAGAATACAGTGCTTTTTTAATCCAATTGAATTTATAAATTAAGTAGGTACCTGCACAATTATTTCTCAAAAGCTATGGCTAAGATGAGGTGCGCTCAACGCGCTCATTAGATGCGATAAAATCAAGAGGACTGCCAATGGCTATACAATGTCGCGTTCCTGTAAAATAATGAGCCTGCTGTAGCTAGTTTCACTATAGGGAGGTCTCTGTACCATTAATTTTGTATGACACTTAGACCTCTGGCTATCACAATAGCGCCATCTATGAACTGAAAGAAAAAACGAATTTAGATGGCGCTATTGTGTTAGCCAGATGTCTAAATGTCATACCAAATGAATGGTACAGTAACCTAACCTCCGTAGTAAAACTAGCTACAGCAGGCTTATTATTTCAAAAGAACGCGGCATCGTATAGACACTGGCAGTCCTCTTGGTTTTATGGTCCTTGTTAGATGGCAGCACTACAAGGTTACGTCGAATATTAAAAAAAAAAACGAAAAATGTTGAAAAATGAGCAGATTGCCGTGAAATTTTGTGACAGGTTCATTAATCATAGATTTTTTTGTCACTTACTTAAAAGAAAGCGTTCAAAAATTAACTCGCGAGGTTACAGAGCTTAGTTAAACCTATGTGAGCGTCAAATAGTGCACAGTTTCTTCAGTAACATGGTCATCCGGCGTGACGTTGACCGGCTTGAGCGCCGGTTCCAGAACCGGCAGGTCCATTTCCGGTTCCGGCAGACTGTCGTCCGACGACTGCTCTTCGGTGTTCGAGTCCAATTCTACGGTTTCCTGGACGCCGTTGCTTTCAGTTTTTTTTCGTCTGTTCCTGGAGTAATAATGGAATGTCATTATTCTATCCTGTCGCCATATCTTTTGATTGCGTGGACTTAGAAGCTTAATTTTTTTACAGGTTCATGGTATTGCATTTTCCTTTTTTTCGCTATTCTTAGGGTTTCGTACCTAAAAACCTTATAGGATATAGGATAACTTTATTGTCCGTCTGTTTGTCTATCAAGACCCTTTTTCTCTGGAACGCGTAGAGGAATATCAAACACTCAACAATTAAGTCCCTTGAAGCTGTGAAAAAATCAAACTTCTAAGTCAACGCAATCAAATGATACAAGGGAGTTTCCATACAAATTGCAATGGAATCAAAACTTATAGGGTACTTCCGGTTGCCCTAGAAACTTGAAATTTGGTACGAAGGTAGCTCTTACAGCACAACCAATCAGATAAATCTGAAAATCTTAATTTTTTATGTCTGTCTGTGTATGTCAAGACCAATATAAAGAGACCCCACACTGCGCATATTTAGCTTATTAATAGGGCTCTGCCAACACGGACAGCTTAAAACATTCGCGGGGAAATTCTTCGAGACTCGATTCCCGTGATAGACGAACCATTTACACACTCATACAATTTTTTAAGGAAAACTTAGCCGGTTTTGTACAAGCTTTTATTTAACTTGCAATGCTTGTATGTATGTATGTCCGGGTCAAATCTTGCAAGTTAAATTTGACCTACTTCCCGATCTTCGATTTAGCTGAAATTTTGTATACTTATGTTACTTCGGTGACAATGCAATAATCTGATATTGAAATGCTGGTGGTGCAGCCAGGATCGTCTCCAAAGGATCCCTCCTTTGGAGACGATCCTTGAAATTCGGTATGGACATGTAAGTTGGATGACAGTACGCGTACAGACAACAAAAAGTACAGTCTGCAAAAAAGGTTGTTTAAAAATGATTTTTTCATGGTCAGGCATTTAATTAGCTATTTTATTGGTTTGAAGTCAAAAGTCTTTGACCAGTGTGTGTTGCCAGTGATGACTTACGGATCTGAGACGTGGGCGCTAACGATGGGCCTCATAAGGAAGCTCAAAGTCACTCAGAGGGCGATGGAGAGGGCTATGCTCGGGGTTTCTCTGCGGGATAGAATCAGGAATGATGATATCCGCAGTAGAACTAAAGTTACCGACATAGGTCGAAGAATAGCGAATCTTACGTGGCAGTGGGCGGGGCACATTGCTCGTCATTGGACTGATGGCCGATGGGGTCAGGTTCTCGAACGGCGTCCGCGGACCGGGAGACGAGCTGTCGGTAGGCCTCCAACAAGATGGAGCGACGACCTAGTAAAGATCGCGGGACCGCGGTGGATGCGGAAGGCACAAGACCGGTCTGAGTGGGGAGCCGCGGGGGAGGCCGCCGGCCAGCAGTGGACGTCTTTCGGCTGACATGATGATGATTTTTTTGGCATCGCGTACGAACCTCTTAGGATAAGGTTGTTTGAGGTGGAACGTTCGGTGGTGTAACTTCATGCTGTTGCTCTGTGTGAACCGCTTGTCGCAGAGGCTGCATTGAAATGGCTTCTCACCGGTATGCGTCTGGAAAATGATTGTTAGTGAACCGAAAAGTCAACATTTTTTAATACATTTGCTCGGAAAGTGGTACTTTTTGTGGCTACGTATAGTGTGGAAAGTTGGATTTTTCGCACTAGGGCTATTTACTTTCCTATGAAATTACCGTGAGGTTTAATCACAGTGAAATAAGCGGATCACTGTCGAAATGTCGCGGAACACAGTCGAGTATAGCCCGACATGTTTCGTACTAATCTGTAGTCTTTCCTCTGGGTATTATTTCAAATTCAGAAGTCTCAAAAACGACTGAACCGTTTTTAAAGAGACTTAACTAAAAAACCGTTGTAACAATTGTAATTTATCAATGGTGTGTTGAAGTTCCCGATCCACACTGAGCTCGCGGGGGAACTATAACCCAAGCCTTCTCATTGTGAGAGGAGGCCTGTGCCTAGCAGTGCGACGTAAATTAAAGGCTGATGATGATGATAGACGGTGGGGTTTACGTCTTGCCACCGGCGTGGCGTGCGCTCCCAGAGGAAGGACTACGGATTAGTCCGAAACATGTCGGGCTATACTCGACTGACATACGTGAGTGATCCGTTTATTTCACTATGATTGAGTCTCACGGTAGTTTCATGTTAAAAAAAGTAAACAAAATAAACTTCTCACCACTAGATGCCGCTTGAGTCCAACGCTGGAATGGAACTGTCTGCCGCAGGCCTCGCAAGGGAACATTGTACTCCTAGTGTGCATATTCTGATGTACCGCCACACTTCCCGGCTTCATGAATCATGAAAATATACAAAGACAAATTGAAAAATCCCCGACATTGTAATTTCAAAATGGCTAAATCGATTTTGATGAAACTTGGCTAAGAACCATCTCGATTAAACTATTTAATTTCATTTATTACTTATTTTATACGACAAGGAAAGCAAACGAGCAAGTGGGTCACCTGACGGCAAGTGATCACCACTGCCCATAGACACCCGCAACCCCAGGGGGTTTGCGGATGTGTTGCCAACCTAGAGATCTAAGATGAAATGCCTCTTTGGCCCGTAATTACACCGGCTGTCTTACTCTCCACACGGGAACACAACAGTGCAAGCACTGCTGCTTAGTAGCAGGATTAGCGAGTAAGATGGTGGACTAGCTTTCGATTAAAAAAAGCCTCCTCCAAATCGGTTCATTCGTTTGAGACCTATGATGCACATGTCTGTACCCCCCTCTACCAGAGAAACCGTTGTATTTGGAAATGTGAAAAAAATCAGAGCAGTAGTGCATATAGTGCATTTAAAATGAAAACTATCAGAGATAAGCAGGCTTTACAGGTTTGGGAACAATAGTTGACCAACTTATTATGTTTGTCTATGTCAATAACTGGCATTAAATTACCGACACTGCGTACACTTTGTTTAGGAGTAGGGCTCTGCTAACACTGGTTATAAATTAGGTATGCGAGGACTTTTTCGTAATGGCTAAGAAACCCTACCCTGGGCGTCTCCGACACGCTCTTGGCCAGTTTGTAACCGGCTTCAAATAAAGGAGGAGGTTCTCAATTCGTCGGGACGTTTTTTTTTTTACGTATGTTCCCCGATTACTCGAAGACGGCTGGACCGGTTTCAATATTCTTTTTCTGTTTGAAAGGGTTATAGTTGGCCCCATTGTCACTGAGTCAGGATCTGATGATGGGATCCCAGGGAAATCGAGGGCAACCCTCAAATTTTATAGGCACGTATCATGAGTTTTAAGAAGTAAAATAGATCATGGGAAATTTGAGTTAGACCATGGAAAAACAGCCAAGTTAGTTTGCAGGTTAGGACCCTCATTACATGCAAGTGTAACTTACAATGACAATGCAAAGAAAAATTTGTTAAGCAGCTGGACAAAAAAAAACGATAGATTCAGAAAATAGCCCCATCTCTCGCACTAATACATAACTGTAGAAGTTCCTTAGTGGATGAGCCACTTGCTTAAGCTACTCATAGATGGCGCTGAGGAGAGATCTTCCAAATATAAAATATGACACAATGCATTGAAGAATTCGTTAGGATCAGCCGGTTAACTATGGCTTAATTGGTGGAGCGTGGTACGGATAACCGAAGGTTGCTGGTTCATGTCCAGCTGCTTAACTGATTTTTCTGTGCATTGTCATTGTATCAATGAAAATAATCATTTATTAATTATTTTTATTTATATTTTTATGAAACATTCATATTATGAAATTCAACATACACAAATACACAGATTTTTCTTTGCGTTGTCATTGTATGTTCATTGTCATTGTATGTTGAATTTCATACTATGAATGTTTCATATAAATAAAAACTAAAATAACCAACAAATCAATTTTTTTAATTTTTTTTTACATGCAAATGTGATGGGAATATAAATAAACGCGCATATTCGCTAGAAAGGGACACCTACCGCCAGAGAAGCCCCGCATATCTCGCATATGTGTCTCTCGGTGGACGGGTAGAAGGAAGTCCGGGGGTGCGCCTCCAGGTGATGCTTCATACACGCCGTTTGAGTCTCGAAGTGTTTGCCGCACTGAAATAAATTCAATTTAAATTCAATAAAAAAAAAACAGCAAACAGACGATTCAATTCACTTTTACAAGTAATTTTTTAGGGTTCCGTAACTCAAAAGGAAAAAACGGAACCCTTAGAGGTCACTTCGTTGTCCGTCTGTCTGTCTGTCAAGACCCTTTTTCTCTGGAACGGGTGGAGGCAGCATGCTGAAATTAATATCAAATACTCAAGCCTGCGGTCCCTTGAAGCTGTGAAAAAATCACACTTCTAAGACAACGCAATCAAAAGATACAGTCATTAAAGCTGTTTCCATACAAATTCTGTACATACATACAAATACAAACCCTGAAAACCTAAAGGTTACTTCCAGTTGGCCTCGAAACTTGAAATTTGGTATGAAGGTAGCTCTTATAGCACAACCACTCAGAAAATTCTCAAAATCTTAAATTTTCATGTCTGTCTGTATATTTCACAGACCAATATAAGATGACCCCACATTGCGTACATTTTGTTAGGAGCATCTCCCTAACACTGGACGACTTAAAATACTGGGGAAAAAATCTTTTTACGGAACCCTCGTGCGCGAGTCCGACTCGCACTTGGCCGGTTTTTTTAGTCTACCAGCGCTTTCGGAAAGAACATGATTGCCAAGAAGAATGCGCCGTAAGAAACTTGGCACAAAGTATTTTTTTCTAAAAACAAGAAAAAATATTAATAGAACAGCAAAACCAGGCCTTAGGTCGATGCGAGTCGGCCTTGGGTCGATGCGAGTCGGCCTTGGGTCGATGCGAGTCGGCCTTGGGTCGATGCGAGTCGGCCTTGGGTCGATGCGAGTCGGCCTTGGGTCGATGGGAGTCGGTCTTAAGGGTTGATTGACCCTAGGAAAAGCTCTGGCTGAGAAGCTGGAGTCTCACCTGATGGCATGAGGTCGGTTTTCTTCGTTTCCTTTTCGGTTTTTTCCGTCGTTTCGTGTCAGAGGCAGTGATTTGCTCGTCATCTGGCTTTCTACAAACACCAGAAAAGCTTATTGTTTTAGCTTAGTTGACCGGGCGAGCGAGAGCGCCTGAGTTTCAGCTTGAAAAAATCTTTCGCGTGTCCGTATGTCTGTCCGTCTGGTCGCATTTCTCAACCGATTCTCGTGAAATTTTGTGACCAAATTCGTTAATTTATTATATTAATTCATTAGTTTATGCGAGAAAAAGTAACAAACATCAAATCGTAATTTACTTACATCCATCCTCACAAACTTTCGCCTTTATAATATAAGTAGGAAATTTTATTTGACTAAAAATTACATGTTACAAGAAAAAAACAATCTCATAAGACGTCACTTTCGTAATAATTTTAACTAAATTATGAATTTAACTTACAATTTTAATCTAAACATATAAAACAGAAACGTGACTGACTGATCTATCAACGCACAGCCCAAACCCCTGGGCCTAGAAAGCTGCAATTTGGCATAGAGGTTCCTTTTATAATGTACGCCCGGGATAAGGCGGGATTTTTCGAAATTATCACGGGATAGAGAGTTCTGCCACTAGTTCTAATGAGACAATAATGTCCGAAGTCAGTGTCAGTAGTTAGAAACCTTACCTTTTTCTCAATTCTTTTGTTATCTGAAACAAAAAGAAATACTATGAGCTGAAGAGGACACTCGATTAGTAGCCTTGAAGTATCTGAACGAGCGAGCGTAGCGAGTAAGTTTTCAGTGCCAAGACCGGACGAACACTTTACAGTGGTCGCACTTGACCGGTGTTTAAAGTTAACACAAATCCAAATTCTTTACTGCCTTAGTGAAAACAATAATATATGGCAGTTTTAAATGATTCGCGGTTAATTGCATTAGACATAACGAAAACGGGATATTGACCGCGATTACCTCGCGATTAGTATCTACCCTCGTTGCGTCAGTTTGCCCGTGATCATGATGCATGCAACTGCATCGAAATATCGGGAGCTCATCAAACCTATAAGGTAATCGCGGTCAATATCCCGTTTTCGTTATGTCTAATAATGTATGGGTCAATCAACTTTTCTTTGCCACTCGTTGCCATGGAGATGTCCCCCGGGTAACGCAGCAGAAATATAATTTTCTAAGACCCCACTTCCCCGAAAGTCAGGATTTGCATGAAGATGAAGGAATTGGCATAATTGTAACTGTCGAAACTCTTAACGTTTGATGGAGATGCCTTAGATAATCTTATTATAGACGAGTGACCCAGGGGACATCTAAATGGCAACGAGTGGCAAAGAAAGGTTGATGGACCCAAATACAAAAGAATTGAGCATAAACTAGGTCTACACCTTGACAATGGGTGCATCTCAGCAAGTGCTGGTTTAGGTTCCCAGAGCTAGTTTTCAGCCTGGCCCCTTCGGAAGAGAATATAGGAAGATAATTATGGTATTTCATCTACTCACTTTGGCTCGCAGACGCTTGCCGAGAACTTTCCTGGGTATCGTGATCTCGTCTTGTAATTCGTGTCTAAGATAAATAAAAAGTAAGATTTAAACAATGACATTCTATACACAACGACCGACGACAGAATGGACCGACGACAATGGAATGGACGACCGGATAGCCTAGTGGTTAGAGACCTTGACTATGAAGCTTGAGGTCCCGGGCATAAGAATAAATAATAACATAGTAGAACGCAAACTCCCGCTCCGGACGGGCTCAAGGTCACGATATTAGAGTATTCGTTAAACAGACTACTCAGTCAGACTGTCACGGCCAGCGTCGCCGCACGCGCGTTTGGTTGTTCATAATTTTGTGGTAATAGTTTTACGGGAGCCTGTATGTATTTTATTTTATATTTGTAGATAAGTAATACTTACTTAAATCACCTTAAATGGCTTCATTTGGTATGGCATTTATAATAACTTCTTATTTAGAAGTGTCTATTATATGTAGACCTTCGTAATGATTTATAAATCTCATATTTTTTAAAACTAGAATAAAAATAATGATTTCAAAGTAAAAAAAAAACTTATATTTTAGCGATATTATCTTTAGACGTAAGTATCATTTAACAGCAACCAACCCTAGCAACACGCCTTGACGACAGAGGGGTGTAACGACGTGAAGGGGAAGTAGGTATATAAATGGCGGCGTTTTGGACTCGGTCAAAAGAGATTCCGTTCTACTATGTTATTATTTATTCTTATGTCCCGGGTTCGAGCCACGGTCCCCGGTCAGGGAGAAGGTGGAGCACGAGTTTTCAAATCCTGCGTAGCGTTACGATTATCGTATCGAGATCGAGACACCTCATACTAAATTTAAGTTCCAAATACGCTCACGGGCGGGCGCTGTTCCAAACATCATACAAACTCGATAACGTTTACTATTCGATTTTATGTGAAGCAGGTTTCGAAAAGTCGTGCTCGACCCTCAGATGTTTGTATGATGAATACGAATGTATGTTCTCGGGTTTTGGATACTTAATATGTATTTATCTATATAAGTATGTTTATCCGTTGTCTAGTACCCATAGTACAGGCTTTGCCTAGCTTGGGGCTAGGTTAATTGGTATCAATTGTACCACGTTATTTATTTATTTACGTGGGCGCTAACGATGGGCCTCGTAAGGAAGCTCAAAGTCACTCAGAGGGGGATGGAGAGGGCTATGCTATGGCTATGGCTATGGAAATCCCGAGGTTTCGGGGTCTGCGGGACAGATTTAAGGTTAAATATGAGATGATTACTAGCTTTGGAAAATACATGAAACACATAATACGTGCCTATAAAATTTGAGGGTTGCCCTCGATTTCTCTGAGATCCCATGATCAGACCCTGACTTGGTGACAATGCGACCACCTCAGGAGTATAATCTTTCGAATGAAAAGTTAATTTTGAAAATCGGTCCACAATTGATGGAGAAATCGGTGACACAGATTAAAATAAAAAATAAAACACAAAGTGGAACGTAGAACCTCCTCTTTTGAAGTCGGTTAAAAATCAGTTGTAACTACTATATAAGCAAAACTCACTCAACTCCCTCAGCATGCAGTACGGAATGGAACTTATGCTCTTCAAATGCCTTTCGCGTTTCGAATCGGATGTCACATTTATCACAATACGTTTCAACTTCATCGTCGTCATCTGGACTGTCCTAAAAATCGGAAAAATCACAATTTTTTATGTCGTATTTCAACTATGCAAGAGTGTACATACAATATAAACAATATTGACTTTATTCAAACTATCCTTAAGAACGCGCTGCGTTTGACACATTTGACAGCTGTCACTCGCCATCTTGTCTCGCTCTTATTATTGGAATTTTCCTTGTATTGTATGTGCTCAAGAATAAATAATTATGGAGAACAAAAGGCAATAGTTTTTATTGAATTATAATCATAATATTAAACAAAGAGTTAAAAACCATGTGCGACGTGGTGTTGATTCGTGTGATTGAAACCATAACGCAATAATCTAACTAACTTAGAAAAGTTGAAAACCCAGGACATAATCATTTCAAAATTCAAGATTTCAAAAACGGGTGAACCGATTTTTATGAAACTTAGCTAAGAACCGTCTCGATGAAACTAGCTTTCGATAAAAAAGCCGCATCGAAATCGGTCCATCCGTTTGGGAGCTAACAGATACACATGTCAAACTTATAACACCCATCTTTTTGCTTCGGGGTTTAAAAATAACTTACCAAATCGTGATCCACATGTTTGACCCGCTTGTGCTGGTGCAGTCCTGTCTCACTCACGAACGAGACCCCGCAAGCCGTGCACACATGCTCGCTTCTGTGCGCCGTGCGCAGGTGTGTGTAGTATGTTGACGCGTGTCTATGGAGCAAAGTAAGTAAGGATTCTTTAAGGTTCCTAAGTAGAATCCTAACTAATATTATAAATGCGAAAGTAACTGTCTCTCTGTCTGTTTGTTACCTCTTCACGGGAAAACCATGGTAAGAACATAGTTTGAATATTGAGGAATAACATAAATAAATAAATAAATATCATGGGACGATTGACACCAATTGACCTAGTCCCAAACTAGGCAAAGCCTGTACTATGGGTACTGGACAACGGATAAACATACTTATATAGATAAATACATACTTATATACATATTAAACATCCAAGACCCGAGAACAAACATTCGTATTCACCATACAAACATCTGCCCCGGCCGGGGATCGAACCCGGGACCTCAAGCTTCATAGTCAGGCTAACACATAGGCTAATTTTTATTCGGGAAAATTGTGTAGTTCCCACGGGATAGCGATGACCGAAATCTACGCGGGCGGAGTCGCAGGCAACAGCTAGTAGTGAAATAAAACGGGTCACTCACGTACACAAGACTAATTCGTAGTCCTTCCTCTGGGAGCGCACGACCCAGCGGCAGCGAGACGCACATTACGCGCCGCGAGGCTGCCGTTGGGTCGTGCGCTCCCAGAGAAAGGACTACGAATTAGTAAGAAACATGTCGGGCTAAACTCGACTTATGTGCGTGAGTGATCCGTTTTATTTCACTTAGCCTAGGTGTTTCTAAAAGAGCTGTCGAAATATAATGCCACACGTTGATGTTTGCTCAAAAAAAACCACGCGTAGGTACGCGTGGTTTTTTTTTGAGCACAGCCCAGGTGGCTGGGCCATTAAATGTCAATTGAATTGTTACTAGTTCATCATAATAATAGTTCATAGTGAATGTTTCTAGTGGTTCTGCAATTTGCAATTTTTTGCAAGACCCGTTTGGGTCAATCAACTTTTCATTGCCACTCGTTACCAAGGAGATGTCCCCTGGGTAACCCATAAACATATGATTTTCTAAGACCCCACTCCCCCGAAAGTCAAGATTGGCATGCTTAGGAGATTAAGCATATAACTGTCGAAACTATACTCAGAGGCAAAATTAATCGCACACCGATTTTTTCTTAATTAATGTAAAACTGTTATTTAAATAAAGAATACTTTTACAATAAACAGTAAAAATAGGGTGGGCGATTTATTGTGCTGCTGAGTATATTAACATTTGATGGAGTGCCTTAAAAAATCTTATTTTAGACGAGTTACCCAGGAGACATCTCCATGGCAACGAGTGGCAAAAAAAAGCTGATTGACCCATTTGCGTAATTAACAAATTTACAAAAGTTCTAACCTGAACTCCTCATCACAATGTATACATTTTCTTGTTACACCGCTGTGATATTCCTCGTGTAGTAAAGCGGAATTTCTGGAACAAAAAAACAATGTGTTGATTTTACTCATTTTACATCTTGCTCTGCAGCGTGGTAGAGGTTAGGTTAGAGTAGACCGAGCGTGGTGTAGGGTAGGGTAGTGCAAGCGTGGTGTAGGGTAGGGTAGTGCAAGCGTGGTGTAGGGTAGGGTAGTGCAAGCGTGGTGTAGGGTAGGGTAGTGCAAGCGTGGTGTAGGGTAGGGTAGTGCAAGAGTGGTGTAGGGTAGAGTAGACCGAGCGTGGTGTAGGGTGGGGTAGTGCAAGCGTGGTGTAGGGTAGAGTAGAGCGAGCGGTAGATTGCAAAGGGTAGAGCGAGCGAAGGGTAGGGTGAAGTGAGCGCTCGATCTAGGCGCCTAATGTTAAGACGCCTAACGAACCGATTAAAGCGCATGCGGCAGAGGCGACACACGCCGCAGGGTTGAGCGAGCGTCGGGTAAGGCGAGCGTGGGGTGGGTCAGAGCGAGCGTGGGGTGGGTCAGAGCGAGCGTGGGGTTGTTGTTGGTAAAGTGACCACTCTAGGCGCCAAGTGGCAAGACGCCGACTTACTGCATACGGTATACTCACTCCAGGTTGCAGACGAAGGAGCACCGCAGACACTGGTACCTGGTGAAGTGCTGGCGCATGTGCACGCGCAGGTGGCTCGCCCACTTGAAGCGCATGCGGCAGAGGCGGCACTCGAACGCGCCGAGAGCCTGCATAAAACATAATACTCATCATCATCATCACCAACCTTGTTTTACGTCAAATCGCTGGGCACAGGCATCCTCTCAGAGTGACAGCTTGGGCTATAGTTCACACACCATTGAGTTGCTTAGCAGGAGTGTGCAGATTTCCTCACGATGTTTTTCCTTCCCCGAAAAGATGGTCATAAATTACAAATGTAATTTCGCAAATAAATACCGATAAACTCAGCCAGGGTTTGAACCCACGGCCCTCTGCTTGAGAGGTCATAGGTCCCAACGCGAGGCTATAACTGCCTTTTTAAACTTACCTCACTGTGCCTCAGCTGCAGATGCCTCTGTAGCATATCACTCTTCGAGAATCCCTTAAAACAATTGTGGCATTTATGGTTTGCTTTCAAATACTTCGGATCATCAGCTTTGTTCCTGAACTCTGTCACCGCTTCTTCTTCGGTCAAACTACACCTCTTCCAATTGCTAGCATCGAGGAACCTTGTCCGTCTGTTAACCTTCCATGCATTCAATTCCAAGTCTTTGCTTTTCCTCCGTTCTTTTATAGTTTTAGCCTCCAATTTTACTATTTCGTTCTTAATATCTACAAACACTGTTTCGGGACTATCAGGGTTAGGCGTGATGTTCATTTCTATTTCCGCTTGTCTTTGGCCTTCGGGCTTGATGGTATCGGGCTCTGTTACCGAGTAGGTTTGTACCTGATTTGTTATGGTCATTACTTGGAATGGAGATGACAAGTTTTTAGCATCCCTGTCTATTTTGTATACTGACTCGTAAGTTATCTGAAAAATAAATGGAAGATTGTTTTAATCACACTACAAATTTATTCATTTTGGTCTCTGTGATGTACCTACAGACCCTACAGTTAGCAGTTTCAGTTTAAAAAAAATATTAATAATGAATTAACAATTAATTTGGTAGTCAGCGTAAATATTTCTAGTCTCCAGCCTGAAAACGAAATAAACATCGTAATATTGATATTTGAAACTTGAAATTTTTAAATGCATAATTTTTTTTCAGACATGATAACTCAAAAACGATTTCGAGGGATAAATTTCATGCTTAATAAATAATCAGATTAAAATTGTAGTGCATATTTTTAATTTTTAGAATTTTTTACAAAACTATTGTAACAAAACTTTCAGTCATCTTTGTTACAAAATAAACATGGAATCAATTGATTAAGCACTTATGTGATCTTGCAGCAAAAAATTAAGCCCAGATTTTGTGTTCAATCCCGTTCAGTTGTGTCAAAATGTATAGTAGGTACAGTCGGTGCCCTAACATAAGTATCCACTTTTATGTACAGTTAGTATGGAAAAGTGGATACATATGTAAGCAAACCGACCCTATGTACTGTCAGGCTTAAACCTGGTTTTAAGAGATAAACGAACCGCATAACACCAGAGGTCGTCTTGGCAGTGTCTTATCCAACCTCAACATTGGCAGAATCATCACATCAATCAATGGGGGAAATTGAGGACTTAACTAGATTTTAATGTTTGCTGCAAAGTTGGCCTTTACGAAGCAAAATATGAAGTTTACACTCTACTTACAGGTCCTCTCCATAGCATCTCCCGCAGTGCCTTCTGCCCACAGTAGCACTTCTCTTTAAACTTGTGGAACTTTTGCAGCATCATTGCACATTCGTAACAGAAATAATGCGGTAGGGCATCATTGTCACTCACCTGCAAAAATAACAACAGACTTTTAGTCCCAGATAAACAAAATACAGGAAAAGACACAAGTTGAACAAACCGAAGCAGTCATGATGATCTAAGCACAGCTCTATTGTTATAGACATAAGAGCTTGTGCAGATCATTGTGAGCGCTCAAATGCTTAGCTACTTTTTCCGCTGACTGTACATAGGTGGCAACCACCAAACAAACATCAGTCAACCTCGGAGTGGTAGGAAGGAGTAGTTTATGAGGAAATCTTCCCTTATAGTATAAAATTTTAAATTTAAGTCTTATGTCAACTTTGTCATTGGCAAATTAAATCTTAAGAGACAAGAAGACGCCATCAATAAAAAAATTATGAACTGCGCCCATCGATGCAAAGCCCTAACAAGTTCCTTTTCAAATTTTTGTACGAAAATATTCGCTTATTAGCTATTAAAAATATTAATTGGCATTTCAGAGAGCAACAAATAAATAATAGAGCTAGAATAAGCATATGTAAACACACATTGTTATGCTCTTTTCTCTACCGCAGTATGTTAAAATGAATACGTTGACACTCATTTTACTCCGCCTAAAATCATCACTACAAGACTATTATACGAATTTTATGTAAAAATACTTACTTTTAGGGCCATAACTTCTTCATAATAGGACTTGAGTTGAAATCGATCGAGTTTGAACACTTTACACTCGGTTCGTAAACAAATACGACATATTTTAAGGTCAGCCATTTTTTTAACTATATACAGCAATAGTACAAAAAGTTTACGATACGAACATGATATTTTGCTTCAAATTTACATTATTTTGAATAAAAATTTGAAAAAGCTAGCGACTGAAGACAGTGAGAATGGGGGACGAGGGACGAGCAAAGCAAACCAAGCGTCTGTCCCATGACACTGACAGTGACAGCTGACAAGTTTTTTTTTTCATTCATCCCTTCAGGGATCGGCAAAGGAAAAGCAATCCATGCAGCCGAATCTGTTAAAGCGTTATTCAATAATGTTTAAACAGAATATGCGGGTGGTAAGACCTTGTGCGAGGTCCGTCCGGATCGCTACCACCATATTCGCTAATCCTGTCGCTAAGCAGCAGTGCTTGCACTGTTGTGTTCCCGTGTGGACAGTCGGTGTAATATCGGGCACAAGAGGCATTTAATTTTCATCTTAGCTCTCTGGGTTGGTACTGCTCGTTTGCCTTCCTCGTCGTATAAAAAAAATACTGTAAAATGTTATTTTGTGTATGTGCTGTCTCAACTTCAGCCCGGTCAAAAATAAAATTCATAAGACCACAACAGTAGTGTAGAGTTTTAGGCGCATCGAATTAGCAATACCTACCTGGACATAATTCTAAAACCCGTTGTTTTTGTATTTTGTGAAAAAATCAAACTTCTAAGTTAACGCAATCAAAAGATACAGTCACTAAAAAGGTTGTTTCCATCCAAATGCCGTACCCTGAAAACTTAAAGGGTACTTCCAGTTGTCCTACAAACTTGAAATTTGGTACGAAGGTAGCACAACCACTCAGAAAAATCTCAAAATCTTAAATTTTTATGTCTGTCTGCAGATTTCACAGATCAATATAAGATGACCCCACACTGGGTACATTTTGCTTAGGAGCAGAGCTCTGCTAACACTGGACAACTTAAATCAATGGGGACAAGCGGGAAAAATTTGGCACTTGCCCGGTTTTTCCCTTCCTTAGGTACAAACTATTTGGTTTTTGACCCTAGATCAATGATTTATTCAAATAATATCAATATGATCAGTACCTAGGCTGTGTTTGTCTGTTTTGCTTTATTTGATGTGTTTGTTTATAAAAGTGCTAGGTAATAAAATAATCACAGGTAGTAACACTATTACACTATAAATAATATAAACACGTATTGGCAATAAGTACACAATCTTCGCCTCGTAACTAGATCAGGTCGATAACATTATCAAGATGTTATTTTGCGTAGTGACTAAATAAATGTATCTATTAAATTAACATCAATAGATAAATGACATTTCCTATCTAGGGATGTCCCGATACAGTTAATACGAATGTAGTCTATAGTCTATTATCAAGATCGATGATAAAAATCAAAAGGACCGCAATGTCTTTAAAACATCGCGTTCCTTATTTAAACTAAGGCTGCGTAACATAACGCTATCGTATCGAAATTGAGAAATTTCATACTAAATTTTATTAGACATAATGAAAACGGGATATTGACCGCGATTACCTTATAGGTTTGATGAGCTCCCGATATTTCGATGCAGTTGCATGCATCATGATCACGGGCAAACTGACGAAACGCGGGTAGACTCTAATGTTGCGCAGACCGGGCTCTGTCTACCCGCAGTTTTTGAGTTGTTTGTTTTGTGGAGTTGTTTTTTTAAATTTTAGTTCCAAATACGCTCACGGGCGTATGATGAATAGAAATGTTTGTTCTCGGGTCTTGGGTATTTAAGATGTTTTTAAGTAAGTATTATTTATATTTAAGTAAGTATGCTTATCCGTTGTCTAGTATCCAAAGTACAGGCTTTGCCTCGTTTGGGACTAGGTAAATTGGTGTCAAACTGTCCCATGATATTAATTAATTTATTATTATATTTTTTATAAACTCACTGAAACATGAATACACAGAAAAAAACCAGAAAAATGCCAATCCCGGGAATCGAACCCGGATCCTCGACACTCCGGGTCGTGTGCCTTTCCCCTACACCATGGCTGGACATAAAAAAAAATTGGGAGAAAAAATACAAAAAGTTGATATTCACGGGAAAACCGTAAAAATAAAAAATTGGGAGAAAAAATACAAAAAGATACTCCTACTGAGATCATAATTTATTATTATTTAAGTGTCGTACGAAATTAATGGTACAGTACAATGAATGGGACCTATATTAATTAACAATTTTGGCCCAAAACAAAAACAGCTCTGGATTTGTTCGTCACACATGTCTATCCCTTTGTGGTGATCACTTACCATCAGATAACCCAAGTCCTTGTTTGCCTTCCTTGTTTAAGAAAAAAACCCTCAAACATTTTCAAATAAAGTCCTAGAATTTGTGACTCCCCTCAAAATCTTCGTCTGCTGTCAAAAAACTTGCCAATTCAAACAAGTAATTTTAACATGAAATTACCGTGAGATTCAATCATTGTGAAATAAACGGATCACTCGCGTATGTCAGTCGAGTATAGCTCGACACGTTTCGGACTAATCCGTAGTCCTTCCTCTGGGAGCACACGCCACGCCGGTGGCGAGACGTAAACACACCAGTGGTAGTTGCAATTGCGTTGCCAATCTAGAGGGCTAAGATGAAATGCCTCTTGTGCCTGTAATTTCCTCGGCTATCTACTCTCCACGCCGGAACATAACAGTGCAAGCACTACTACTTAACGGCAAGGTTAGCAATTCATTACTTCACCATCAACATCATCATAATCAGCCGAAAGACGTCAACTGCTGGCCGGCTCTCCACTCAGACCGGTCTTATGCTTTCCGCATCCACCGCGGTCCCGCGATCTTTACTAGGTCGTCGCTCCATCTTGTTGGAGGCCTACCGACATTTTTATTATTTATCGTATGGCAATTTAATATAACTAAAACTCACTCACTGGATTACAATGTCATACCACCCGCAAAACTAACTCGACATCGATATCTTGTGAGTACCTAGGTAGGTATTGAAGCAACCTTATAGTTCTAGAGAAAGCTAAAATAAGAATTTGCGCATTGCGCAATTCAATTATTAATAATTTGAACCTGAGCGAAACATTATCAACTTTATTATGATTCCGTTAGAGCTATTTTCAATTGGACTGATTAAAACATAAACATAGCTAACATAAGTATATCAGTGATGAAAATTAATATCTTGGGTAGAGATCTCGGCTAATTGTATAAAAGGAAAATAAAGAGTAGCGCGCAGTAGAAGACTGAAGTTGGTCACAGTTGATTCATAAACCGGTAAGCCATAAAAATAATCTTTAAATATAAAATTCTAAACTGACTGACTCACTGTTGATATATCAACGCACAGCCGAAACCACTGGACCAAGAGAGTTGAAATTTTGCACATAGATACGAGGGGCGGCTGAAAAGTAATCTACCTAACAATGAAACAAAAGACTGTCGTGGCTAATTTTTTTTTTATTTTTCTATATAGTCCCCTGCTAGTAAAATGCACTTATAAAATTTTTCAAATATTGAATTTAAGCCATTAAAAAAAATTCTTTCGGTTTGTCGTCAAAAAAGTCAGTAACCGCAGCCTTCATTTCGTTATCGGTCATAAACCTTCGTCCCCTGAGGTCTTTCTTGAGAAGTCTAAACAGAAAATAGTCACAGGGGGCTAAATCTGGACTTTATGGGGGGTGGTCAATGGTTTCGAAGCCATTGTCTTTAATTGCTAGCTTCGTTGTGCGGGCGGTATGCACTGGTGCGATATCGTGCAAAATCAGAATTCCTTTGCTTAGTTTACCTCGCCGTTTTTCTTTTATTGTCTCTCTTAGTTGATATAGTAAGTTTGAGTAATAATCAGCATTCATTGTAGTTTTCTTCGTTAAATAATCTATGAGCAAAATCCCTTCTGTGTCCCAAAAGATAGCCATAAGTTTACCTGCGAATGGACAGATCTTGAATTTCCGAGGCGGCTTCTCATCCTTAAATTTCCACTGTAACGACTCTTGCTTACTTTCCGGGCCCCATTGTCGAAAGTCTCATCACATGTTACAATTCTAGAAATTATTTCTTCCTCTTTCCCTCGACTCATGTCCAAAAACTCTTCGCAACATTTGACACGCCTCTCCATGTCAAATGCAGTCAACATTCTGGGGACCCAACGTGCACTAAACTTGGACATGTTCAAATGGTCCTCTAATATTATTTTTTTCACCCTGGCTACATTTTCATCGGTGACGGCCGAAACTGGTCTTCCGCTACGAGGATCATCTTCCAGGCTCTCACGACCTAACTTAAACTGCTTTTACCAAAACTTTATAACAAATTCGGAAGAACACGAACTGCCAAACACACGTAACATACGCTGTCTGATCTCCGAAGGCGTATTCCCTTCTTTAGTCAAAAACTTAATCACCGCACGCTGCTCGATTTTATCCATTTTCACTTATTCTACCGACATGTTTGAAACAATTGTAGGAGACAAATAAACGTGATGCAATAAACAAATGAATGTAATACATTTTGAAAATAGAATAACAAACGAATATAAATCCATACCAACCAGCATTATTTTTGTATATATTTCTGACCAAGGAGATTACTTATCAGCCGCCCCTCGTACCTTATGCAATGTAAGCACCCACTAAGAAAGGATTTTTGGAAATTCCCACGGGAACGGGGGAAAACGGGATTTCTATATTCGATTCCTAGTGAACCTATCTCAGTAACTGTAATAGCTAGACTCTTCAAATTTGGCATAGAAGTAGGTGAATATAATAGTAAAAAACTGTTTCAATTATTTTTTGAAATGAATGAAAATAATCGATTTATTGATTATTTTTGTTTTTATTTTTATGAAACATTCATAGAATGAAATTCAACATACAATGACAAAGCAAAGAAAAATTCGTTAAGCAGCTGGTACGGATTTCCGAGGTTGCTGGTTCATGTCCAGCTGCTTAACGAATTTTTCTTTGCTTTGTCATTGTATGTTGATTTTTTGAAATTCCCACGGGAACGGGAAAAACGGGATTTTTCGTTTTACTTGCCGTAGAAAGCTGAAATTATGAAAGTTGCTTAGGGAGTGTAGAGGAGCATTAAGACAGGACTTTCCAAAATTCTCACGGGAACGGGAAAAACGGGATTTTTCGTTTTACTGGTCGTAGATTTGACAACATGTAGGTTGCTTGAAGAGTGTAGAGAAGCGATAAGATGAGATAATTTCCTGAAATTCTCATGGGAACGGGAAAAACGGATTTTTTCGTTTTACTGGTTGTAGAAAGCTAAAATCCGACATGCAGGTTGCTTGGCGAGTGTAGAGGAGCATTGAGAGAGCTCTTTCCAAAATTCCCACGGGAACGGGAAAAATCGGGATTTTTCGTTTAACGGGTCGTAGACGGTCACAACGAGCTTTATATGATAGGTCACACGGTATAGTCAGCGTGCTTGCATCTTGCTTGCATGCTTGCTTGCTTAATATCTTGGTTGTATGCAATACTCATGATACACGCGAGCGAAGCCGCGGGCAAAAGCTAGTCTGACATAAAAATACAAATAATTATGTGTTCAGAAAAGTCTAGAAGAGATTTTCGTACATAAGTACCTATCCCTTCCCTTCCTTTGCCTTCATTTCATTTTCAAATTTAATGTCGTACAAATATAGTAGTTTATGCAACTGCTACATAATGAGGGTCCTTAAAATACGAAACTGTTTTAAGGCCTAATTATGTGGAGTTGCATACATTACTTTATCTACACACATATTACAAGTACTCTAAGATGGGTTCAGAAGCCGAAGACATATATCATACCCATATCTGTCACGAATTTGACTGTTTTTTTTTTAATCATAGACAAACATACCGAGCTGACGTTTCGTGAACTGTTTTTTTTTGTAAAAAAAAATTAAAATATATCACATTATTAATTATACATGTCGGACTGAACTCGACTTATATACGTGAGTGATCCGTTTAATTTTACTATGATTGTAAATTACGTTGGTTGTCAAATTCGGTACATCGAATTCGATATCGAAAAGTCATTACGATATCGAATTCAATGTCGTAATGACTATTACTTTACTGGAGGTGGTGGTGGTGGTGCCGGGGCTGGCGCTGTCGGCGAGAAGGCGTCGTCGTGCTGTAATGCTGGTCATTTTCTACGGTTTCTGAACGCATTATAGAGGACTTATGATATGTGTGTAGAAAAAAAATACTTACCTACAAATTCTGTCAAACATGTTACAGATTTTGTAATAAGTATTTTATTATTACGACATTAAATCTGAAAATGAAATGAAGGCAAACCATCTGGCCCCTGTTTCACCAACTTTACAATTGTCAGTTTTCAATGACAATTCGGTGTCAACTGCTGACTTAAAGAGCTTCTGTTTTAGCGCGCTTCGTATTCATGATCTCAATTGGAAAATCTTTTTGTATTTTTTCCCAATTTTTATTTTTTTTATTTTTACGGTTTTCCCGTGAACATAAATTTTATATCTAATAAACTCACTGAAACACGAATACACAGAAAAAAACAGAAAAATACCAACCCCGGGAATCGAACCCGGAACCTCGACACTCCGGGTCGCGTGCTTACCCTTACACCAGAAAGGTTCAATGACTCTTAACAGCGCTGACCCTACCGGCCCACCGATCATCAAGACTGGCTTCTTCAGTGCCGCTGAGGATCTAGAAACGCTGTCAGCTGGCGTCCAGCAACTTGTTCAAGTAAGAGAAAGAGACGCCTCGTACTTCTCAGGAAATGGTGGTAGCTTCATCCGACCTCCACTAGCTGACTGTGACACTTTGGAATATGAAAGCGAGGAATACTGGCAGTGCTACGTGAGGATGCTAGGGTCTTCTGGGTTCCATCCTTCTGGTACTAATGCCATCGGCAAGGTTGTCGATAGTGACCTCAAAGTCAAAGGTGTGTCCAGATTACGAGTGGTGGATGACAGTGTGATGCCTTCAGTGCCAACGGCTAAGACCGGTCCTGTCACTATCATGATGGCTGAAAGGGCCTCGGACCTTATCAAGGGAGACTACGGGAAGACTGAGGGATTCGAAAACTTCCCCTGCGATTAAGTGTTTTTGTGAAACAAGTTAATTATGGCATTAAGTTTGCTTAAATTCTCTGTATAATTAAAAAGAAAATCACAAATTTCTTTGTTTTTTTTTTATGAGGTTCCTGTTACGAGTAAACGTGCTTGTTTGTGAGCATTATCGAAAAGTTTTAACATGAAACTATAGTGAGAAGAGATTCAAAAATTATAGTGAAATAAACGAGTTACCTACTCACGTCGGGCTAAACTCATTAGCTTGTAAGGTCTACAGCTCACATATTTATACACTACTCTAAGTTGGTCAGGTTATCTTTTCTTTATATACCTACTTATTATATTGATTACAATTACAAAATCCTTAACCAATCACGCATCAGGTCTAAAACAAAGCACAAACAATGAATGAATGGACTCATTGTCTGTGCTTAAAGTTAGAAGGGCCTCAACCCTCCTTTGTGACCGAGGACAAATGAGGCCCCATTGATTAGAGGTTGTCTCTGAGCACACGTATAGACCTAAAAGACCAACTGGAAGTGTTAACATCTCTACACATAGGCATTTAGTAACAGTGGGTTTTGCGAGGCAACGCTGCCAGCCTTTTGGGCACCATGCCACGGGGGCCTTATTTAGATTCAATTTAGTTTCAAGTTTTAATTTCATTAGTTTAGGCAATGGGCGGCCCTATCGCTACTTAGCGATCTCTACCAGGCAACCATAATGGAATAAAGGTGAGATCAGATTAAAGCAGGTGGTGCTATTTCGAATTTTTAGGTAATTTAACTAATGAAAATACATAGTATTACACAACAACAACTATGATGTCAACAATGTGTAATGTCAATAATATAATAGATACCTACGATACCTACATAGCAATAAATACTTTTAAAAAGTTTAAAAAGTCTATCATAAAACTCACGCACAAGTGGACAGATTGTCCTTCAACATAGTACCACTACCACTCACTACTACCACTAGTAGATACCACTCATTCTAATTCTAAAATTATTGAATACAAGTTTAGAATCACGTCAGCACATCCAGCTTACGTTTTCAATGTAGCGTCGGCAAAAAATTGATGAGTCTGTGGCTCGGGGAGGTACCTGAGCTAGTCATTAACGCATGCTTCAGTGCTACCTCTATACGGGACAACCTGCCTGTTTAAGTAGAGTTAGTTGAGAGATTACTGGACACAGGCCTCCTCTCACAATGAGAGGGCTTGGCATCGACTTTCAAACATGAAAGACTGGCCACGCACCTCTTTAGCGCTGACAAATGCGGCCTTCACTCATTAGCTGTCATTACACTGACATTTCAAACTTCAAGGGAATATACCACAGACAAATATACCATCTGGATGGATGGACTACCGACCTGCTAATCATGTCCACAAAATAACAAGTAGTCGCATGATAATAATGACCTGCTAATTTAGGAACATAAAATAACAGGTCGTTCTTTACTGAACGAGCGAGCGAAGCGTGAACGTTTCAAATGGGACATAAATGCTTTCGTATGTCTGTCCAGCTGTTCTCCTCTACAGTGTAAAATTTTGTATATTATAGTATTAATTCTGGGACCCTATACATCCCTTTGTAATTTAAATTTTAACAGATATTTGACCTGGAGACCCTATACATCTCCTGCTCAATTAAAACGTGCCAGTAAAGTAGTGTTCTGGTTTTGCTGTTCTAATAATTACTTTTTACACTTGTTTCTAAAATGCGGTTTTTTTTCTCTCTCTTAATCTTTTAATGACAGAGTGAGGTTTCTTTGTGTAATTTGTCTGTGGTTACGTATTGTAAGAGCTAATGTAACTTGTTTTTAGAAAAAATGACTTTGTGCCAAGTCTCTTCTCATTCTTCTTGGCAATCATGGTCTTTCCGAAAGCGCTGGTAGACTCAAAAAAATGACGTGTAAAAGAGCATTCAACTGCCTATTTGCTGAATAAAATTTTGAATTTGAATTTGTAAGCAGGCTCGATAATTATAGTTTTTTGGAAAAAAAAATTAGCTCACGAGGTCTACAGCTCTCAGAGCCATTATTGATAATATTTTAGGTATAAAAGACGAGAAAGCTCACAGAGTGGCAAGTGGAATGGAAGGCAAGTCTTTCGTAACTGTTTCAAAAGTAAAAATATAAAATAGTTGAAAAATAACAAAAAAAGTATTTCAGTGTCGTCATTGGACAGATAATGCACAGTCTAAATCGGTAGATCTAAAAACTGGAAAATCAGTAGAAATAGATAGAATAGTCAGTTTCTGTAATAGTTTTATTCAATTTACCAGGAACCAACAAAGCTATAGTAAAATAAAAATAAGTAACAAGTATTCTATGAAAGTTCACCGGGAATTTTTCTTTCCGAATTTCTACTCGAGTCGGGATTTATCAGGTCGGGAAATTAATGGCCCTATGTTATTTGGCCATAATATTAGAGGTAGGAAATTATCAGGCGGGGAAATAATTGTTGGCCCTGCATTATTTGGCTATTATAATATTATTATTTTAAATGCGAGGTTTTCTTTACAAATAATGAGTATATTATTTATTTACGTTTTGAATGTGATTCCTTGTGCTTCGTTTTTCTTTTTCGTATTGTTTGTACGGTTAAAAAAAGTGTGAAACTGTTGTAAGTGGGAAAGTCAAGGAGATGACACCTGCGCGGCGGCCGTTGGCGACTAAGTCATCGAATCACCTAATCACCTATATTGCTTGTCCGCGCGCGGTGAAGGGGTGGCATATCCGTTTATTTTTAGTACATCAATGGGGCTTGGGCTATAGTTCCCACGCGGGCCCAATGCGAATTGGGAACTTCACACACACCATTGAATTGCTACGGAATTACGGAAAACATCGCGAGGGAACCTGCACAATCCTGAGAAGCAATGTGTGAAGTTCCAAATCCGCACTGGGCCTGCGTGGAAACTAGAGACCAAGCCCTCTCATACTGAGAGGAGGCCTGTGCCCAGCAGTGGGACGTAAATAGGCTGATGATGACGACGATGGTATGTAAATAAATCTTGCCCCCAGAGCCGGTGACACAATACGTCATAATTACGCTGGCAAGAATCACCTTGAGGTCTTCTAAGATCGCAGTACACAGGCAAGAAACAGTAGGTAAACTAGATTTTAATGTTTAATGTTTATTTCGGCACAAACGGTACAACTTAACTTAAATATAATACATTTATATCTAACATTATCCAATAAAGATGCCACTGTTAGTTAGTCATCATCAGCCTATTTACGTCCCACTGCTGGGCACAGGCCTCCTCTCAGAATGAGAGGGCTTGGGCTATAGTTCCCACGCGGGCCCAGTGCGGATTGGGAACTTCACACCCACCTTGAATTGCTTCGCAGGAGTGTGCAGGTTTCCTCACGATGTTTTCCTTCACCGAAAAGCTCATGATAAATTAGAAATATAATTTCGCACATAAATTCCGAAAAACTCAGAGGTTCGAGCCGGGATTTGAACCCACGACACTCTGCTTGAGAGGCGATAGGTCAAACCCCTAGGCTATCACGGCTGTTAGTTAGATAGTACATAAATTCAATTGCCTATTTGCTGAACAAAATTTTGAATGAAATTTGGGTGAATGGAGTTATCAAAATTTTGTCCTTTGCGTCACAAAATCAATATTTATTTATTAATCTCTCTAGACTCTAGTTCAAGCGTATTAATTAGAGCCTGGCTACTAAAAGTTGACCTTGCAATAAGCTAACCAACTTAAAAAAATAACAGTAAGTCCGATTGCAATACAATTCTAGGAAGCAATACCATAGGTCATTTCCACAACTTAGTCAAATGCAATGACATCTCATACGTTGAAATCCGACGAACTGTTTACGCTGTAGAGCGAGCCAAATAATTAGACATACATAGGTACAATACGCACGAAAAACATAACCCTCCTTAGGCAGTCGGGCAAAAAGGCGGCAATTTTGAAAAATCTTGAGTTGGCAACACATTGTATACAAAGCTTTTTTCAATGCTTTGTGTCAATGCTTTTTAAAATAAAATTAAGATAAATAGACATCATGGGACAATTGACACCAATTGACCTAGTCCCAAACTAGGCAAAGCCTGTACTATGGGTACTAGACAACGGACAAACATACTTATATAGATAAATGCATACTTATTTACATAATAAACATCCAAGGCCCGAGAACAAACGTTAGTATTCATCATGCAAAAAACAAAATTTATTTAATGTGGTCCTTCACGTAGGACTTCTACTGTACTTTATAAATCCACTGCGGCCAACCCCTAGCAAAGCGAGCACCGAACATAGTTCTTGACCTTTTGGTGCGAAGAAGAAGCGACTGCCTATCACAGCCTTAAGGTCAAAGCTCGCGGGTAGGTACCCATAAACATTTATAAAGCACTGATCGTAAATCCGGTACACCCAAACTCAAACTCAAACTCAAACTCTTTATTGCATAAAATGTTGTGTATAAGGTCTTGAAACATAAAGGTAAAGCTTCAACATTTACCCTGTAGGGGCACAGCAACATAATCTTATAATTATTGTTATTATAATATTATGGCACTTCCATATGGAAGTTAACAATATTAACAAACATTAATTTAATTAACTAACAACAAACATTTCTAATGAATAGAAATTGTATGTATGTTACCTATTAAAACATAACCAACTATTTTTCAGTCATGAACTGCTGTAAAGTGTAATATGCTTTTTTAATTAAAAATTGTTTTAATTTGTTTTTGAACCTGTTAATATCTATACCCTCGCGGTTTGCTTTCAAAAATCATAAGAAACGAGCACGAGCTGAAAATATTTAGTGATTTAAAAAGGACAGTAGATATTTATTCATTTATGAAAGATGTTTTTGGCCAGGGAAACAAATTGAACTGTGACTCAATGAAAATGTCCTATATTAAATAATTATGATAATTATGTTCAGTGAAATAAAACGGATCACTCATGTATTTTGTTTTTTTTTTCAGATGAACAATTTTTTTTGTATTGTGTGTTGTTTATAATTTAAATTTTATAGCGCACTGGCTTTGCTGTAATGCTGTAAAATTGTTTTGATAATAAATAAATAAAATAAATAAATTTCGAAGAAATTCGTAGTCCTACCTCTGGGAGCGCATGGGCCACGGCTCTGCTCGCGCGACTGCTAGACGCAGCTGTCAGCGGCACACAACTACCCTCGTTTTCATCATATTTTTTATTGTCATATGTAGGATAGCAACCTACACTAATCACATCACTGTGTAAAGCCTCGTTCACACTAACCGTTGACGCATTATTTAAATAAAAATGTCAGGGGTTTTCAACTTTTCTAATGTGGTTGGGTTATTACTGTTATTACTATAGTTTAACACTTAGCTTGCTTTTTTGTGGTTACCCTCGCACCCTGGCACAGTTTATGCGCGCGGAGACGAAAACTGAAATAGCGCTGAGGCCCGCGGCTCGCTGCGTGGCCTCGGCTTATGCTGAGACGGTTCCTTTTGCCACAAGCAATGTTATGTGTTTAAAATTATAATTTTGAAATGCGTCTTGTATATTATGTAGTATGTTTTCTTTTGTTCCAATTTTTACATTTGTGGCAATAAACATTTCTTTCTTTCTTACTTTCTTATTACTTGGTATGACTGTAGTCACTCACTCGAACCATGGATAATCTTGGCGTCTAAAACCCCTTAAAATGCTTTATCGGGCCTTACAAAAGATTAACATCATTATAAATTACGATTATGGATTTAAGTTAAGCCCGGGGGGTTTAAAATTTGACACGATAGAGATACATTATTAAATTCTAAGACGAAAATTATAGTCGGGACTTAATCGTGTAAAAAATATATATTTAAATTTTAATTTTAATTACCTCGACGTTTCACCCCCCTCCCCACCTCCTCCTCCTCCTCCTCCTCCTGCTCGACCCACCCTCCACTCCTTTTTGTTACCCGACTGCCCAAGGAGGGGTTATGTTTTCGAGCGTATATTATAATGTATGTCCGATTCTGTGGCACGCTCTGCAACCTAAACCGTTTGACGGATTTCAACGTATGAGGTGTCATTGGATTCGTCTTAGTTGTGGGAGTGACATAGGGTATATTGTTTCCCAGAATTGCAGTCGCGTTTTCTGTTTTTAGTTTTGTGTTGGTTAGGTTGTTTAAGAAAGCTCTTTTTGTTGGATGGGATTAATTTTAATAGGTTAATTAAAGGCCGACTTGTGTCTGGGCTTGACATTAATTCGCTGTGAACACTACGACACTAAAACGACAAATATAAACCCCCCTAACACCGACATATATGTATGTATATCTCTTTATTGCAAGGCGATAATCAATCCAGTGTGCGTTACGAGATTCGAAAGCAACAGCGTAGCTGCCAGATTTGTTGCTCTTTTAGCACTTTTTCTAAGGTTATTCCTACGGACGCAAAGCAACAACAACAAATTTCAAGTTTCTAGGACAACTGGAAGTATGTTGTATGTAAGTAGTAAGTATATTCTAAGTATCAATCTCTCGGTCCGAATTATAATTTTGTTCCTGTCGGGTTTGAAACTTTGGGTCCATGGGGTCCCAGCGCTTACAAGCTTATTTCTGAGTTACAAAAGCGCTTAGTTGATGCAACTTGTGACCAAAGGGCTGGCAGTTTTCTCTCTCAAAGAATCAGCATCGCTATTCAGCGAGGCAACGCTGCCAGCCTTTTGGGCACTATGCCACGGGGGCCTTATTTAGATTTAATTTAGTTTTAAGTTGTAGTTTATTTAGTTTAAGCTTAGATTTAATGTCATTGTAAATTGCTTTTATTATGTTAATTAAATTTAAATTCACTGGAAGTAAGTATACCCTTTAGGTTTTCAAAGTACGGCAATTGGTATGGAAACGACTTTTTTAATGACTGTATCTTTTGATTGCGTTGACTTAGAATTTTTCACAGCTTCAAGGGACCGCAAGCTTGAGTATTTGATATTAATTTCGGCATGCTACCTCCACGCGTTCTAGAGAAAAAAGGTCTTGGTAGACAGACAGACAGATGGACAACAAAGTGATCCTATAAGGGTTCCGTTTTTTCCTTTTGAGGCACGGAACCCTACAAATAGCAGATAACAGAACAAAAGCAAATGTACAAATTCGAACTTATCCCTTAAAGGGATCTCTACCAGTTAACCTTCGGGCGATTGACTGGAAAAAAGAGTAGACATACAAATAAAATTAAAAGGAGCCGGAACCTGAAACTAACAAATGGAATGTTAACCCCGCTGGTTAATTACGAGCTTTTGTTTAACTTTCAATGCATGTTAATTAAGGTGTAATCTTGCAACTAAATTTTGAAGCAGATATTCACAACTGATTGAGATGAAATTTGGCATACTTATGTAAACCCGGTGACAATACAATTATCTGGTTGTAAAATCCTGGTGGTACGGCCAGGATCGTCTCCACAGGAGGGAAATCCTCAACGGTTAATGGCATCGACTTGAAATTTGGTACTGATGTGTAAGTTGGATGACAATTATACAAGTACAGACAATAAAAATTACCAAAAAATGATTTTTTTAACAGAAAACATTTAGGTAATGGAGGAACGTGAAGGATGGAAACACCCACGCAAAACAATTTGTGATGTAGATTTGTCAGTCGAAATAAGTTTCCACTTGACCTAGTACAAATCAAACGGGAATGCCGCGGGCTCAATATTGTAGGCATTTTTATAAATTCCATTGAGCCGTGCCCGACGAAATAAAAGAGCGCCCTAAAATTACATTTTCAAACGAAATACTGTTGCAAAAACGTATAATCGCATTAACCACAGCCATCGAGAACAATTGCGAATCACTACTGCAAAAGCATATTCGTAAATTCGCAACGAAATAGAATATTTATTTGGTAGCATTGATATAAACATGGACATGCCCTTTGAACAATAAACTGCCAAAAAAGATTATAGAAATAGAAAATATGCAACTATTTAAAAGTGCATTTATTCAACATTTAAGTGAAAAGGCAACAAGGTACTCAGTACAAGAGTTATTGTATTGTATTGTTTTGTATTGTACAAGAGTTCTGTTGGAGACACCCTAAGACACAGCGGAACACAGTGCTTGCACCGTGCTAAACTCAAAGGCGCTCCGCGTCGCCGCCGACAGACGCTATACGATCGTGGTCAAGCACACACGCAAATTTTGAATTTATTTTATTAATCTTGTAATTAAACGCAAACGCATGTTATTAGCAAAATTGAAGTTTAAAGTCATTGAAGAAGACCCAAAAACCATCCTGAACAAGTTCCATAATGATAAGAGTGACATTATTTAATTTAACTACTGCTGTAATTTGATTGTATACTTAGTATACTATTGTTTTATCTTGTTTCAACTCTACTGTGACATTTTATTTTTATTTTATCTTATTTTCAATTTGACATACCTAGACCTACCTAAGTTTCAAATTTTATAATTTAAATTAATTCCGATTATTATTTTTTGTTTTAGTAGGCATATTTTGAGCAAAAATGTATTTGTATGCCTGCGGGCGAAACATAGTGATACTAGTGTAACACCTTGTATGTATACTTATCCACCTATGTTGACAAATAAAGATACTTTGACTTTGACTTTGACTTTGAACATTTTGAAGACAGGAACGGCGGAGCGAGCCCGCCGGCGGTGAGCGGTGCGCGACCGGTCGCGCGGTTCATACCACTGGCACTAATTAGTGCCACAATATGAATTCGCGCACTCTACAGAGGCCCGAGTACGAATGTTAATAACGTTATCGTATTGAAATCGAGAAACTTCATACTAAATTTTAGTTCCAAATACGCTCACGGGCGGGCGCTGTTCCAAACGTCATACGAATTTCTTGATGACGTCATTACTCGATTACGTTACGCAGGATTCGAATATTCGTACTAGGGCTAAAATAGTACTAAAAGTTGCACTTGCCAGAGTGTTCTCGCGGTTTTTAAATATTTTGCAATAATTACTAAGGATTAGTACAAAGCCCGAAGAATTGAGAAAGATCAGAAGGTTCTCGAATGGCGTCCACGGACCGGTAGACAAGCTGTAGGCAGGCCTCCAACAAGATGGAGCGACGAGCTGGTAAAGATCGCGGGATCGCGATGGATGCGGAAAGCACAAGATCGGTCTGAGTGGAGAGCCTTGGGGGAGATAATGATGATGATGACTAAGAATTAGAGGCAAATACTAGTTACGAAACGCTATTAACCACTGCTGTGAGCCATTTTATCTTTCAGAAACTCATGACATGTCCTTGTATTTTTCCGATCAAAACGGGATTACGCAACACTGACAACTTTGTTTTCGCGCCCCTAGTACCAAACTTTGACAGCCAACCTCAGGACCTCACCCGACAGTGGCGCCAACTGGTGAGGACAAAAACGATAGCCCTCCATTGGCAACTAAAACATAGTCCATCTATACCTATAAAACAATACCGTGACTGACTGACAGACAACGCACAGCCTAAACCACTGGACCTAGAGACTTGAAATTTGGCAAACATATACCTTGAGTATCCTAGAGGTGCACTAAGAAGGGATTTTTCAAAATTCCCACGGGATAGGGAACTAGCCCATTTCGAAATATTTCACGGAGGCAAACCCGCGGGGCATAAGCTAGTACGCTATAAAATATATAAGTCTGTATTTGGAAAACAATTTTTTCGTTTCGCTAAAGCGGCTTACTATATTCAGCTGAATGAATCCGATTCCGCGCGCGGATTCGTACGAACTCGTTTTCGAATAACTCCGAACAAATATTACTAATTGAGAGAAGCGTTCGAATTTCTCTCACGGCTATTAACTACGTTTAGTTTGATTTTTTTAGGTTTAAAAACTTGGACAACGTAACTTTTTTATATTAGGTTTTAAAAAAAACTCTTTTTCTTTGAGCAGTCGTGTAAAATAACCTAACCAACTTAGAAAAGTTGAAAAACCCCCGACATCCATCCCGACAAAACTAGCTTTCGTTTAAAAAACTGCATCGAAATCGGTATATCCGTTTGGGAGCTATGATGTCACAGACAGATACACAGATACACAGACAAACAGATACACAGATACACAGACAAACAGATACACAGACACCCAGATACACAGACACCCAGATACACAGACACCCAGATACACAGACACCCAGATACACAGACACCCAGATACACAGGTCAAACTTATAACACCCTTCTTTTTGGTCGGGGGTTAAAAACAAATTCTTTTTTTCAATTCTTGTTCTATAATTAACTATTCAAACACCACCAAAAAAGTTAGACCTCGTTTTCCCCTCTAAATTACATTCGTGATCGTGACATCAAAATACCTACGCAAAACCTTTTATCCCAAAGCTCTATGATTTAGAGACAAACATCCCCGAAAAGAAATCCCACGGACTCCCCTCACGTTAAAATACCGTTAATACCTCCCCGAGATTAGCTCATAATACTAAACACAATTCTCAAGCAATCTGCGGTGCAATTTGGAAGCAGTTAGGTCCCCATTTGAACCTAATGCCGTTAAACTTATTACTGGCGCGGGCGAAATTGCATTTTTGCGGGGTACCGCGAGACCTCGGTAAGGCGAGAACCGCTTGAAACAGATGAAACTTCTGTCTCTTTAACATAATTACAGGCCTAGCTTTGTTAATTGACGGAGCGAGGCGTCTCCGTTTCGGCTCGGGCAAAAATTCTTGCATAGGTAATGTCCCGTCTAGACCGCTTAGTGTAATCAACGGCCAAAAATAAGTCTCAATCGCGTTTGTTATGGATATCAAATAGTATGAGAATTTGTTGTCGATACGTGCCACTAGTGGCGCTGCTAATGTGCCCATAGTAATTCAGACGTAAACGCGAACGCGATCGTGACGTTTTTTTGGTCATTGATTACACTAGACGGTCTGGTCAGATAGTTAGATAACAAACATAACGAATGATGTTTAAACGTATTTCATGGAACCCTTCGCTGTTTTACAGTTCAGTTAGTGGAAGGTGCAGGAATTAACTTTTTTTCTTTAACTTAGATTAAGTTAGCCGTTGCTCTAATGTAAGAAGGCTTCTTACTAGCAAGAAGTTTAATTATTTTCTTTTTAAACCCCCAGGCAAAAATAGGTTGGTTATATGTTTGACCTGGTGTACGAGTGTATGTCTGTGACATTGATAGTAGCTCCTAAACAGATAACGGATTTGGACACGGCTTTTTTTAATCGAAAGCCGGTTTAATAGAGATGGTGAAAGAATGAAGTGTCAAGTACAGGGCACTTAGTGTAATCGCCGACCAGGCCAAGAAATACGTCTCGATCGCGTTCGCGTTAAACAATTCTCATACTATTTGACGCTTTAACGCAAACGCGATCGAGACGTATTTTGTGCCTTTTGATTACACTATGGGCACTGTTTGCTTAGGAGTAGGGCGCTGCTAACACTGCTTCGAGGTGTGATGAAAACACCTTTAAATTAGGTATCTATGCCAGGGCTTTTTCGTAATGGCTTAGGAACCCTATTCTGGGCGTGTCCAACACGCTCTTGCCCCGGTTGTTTTTACCCTTTGGGTACGGTACCCTAAAATCCAGCGCTGGCTACCAGTGTGACCAACACTGGCTTCGTATAAAAAAATTGCTTTAGTATTGCTGGAGACACTGGCGATTTGCCCATGGTAATTTACCCTGTTAATCATAAACCTATTTTAACTAAAATGCCGTTAAAATTCGTTTGCCCTTTTTTGTCACATTAACATTTTCGTTAGTAAGAACCTATTTTAGCTAATGGAGGCTTGACTGACGTAGAATAAGACAACGTTAAGACGTTAAAGTAAGACGAACGCGATCGAGACGTTTTCTTGTGTAAAAAATTGCGAAATAGGCTTAGCTAGCAGTCGGATTGCAGTGCCCTTAGTGTAATCAAAAAGCACAAGATACGTCTCGATCGCGTTTGCGTTAAAGTGTCAAATAGTATGAGAATTGTTAAACGCGAACGCGATCGAGACGTATTTCTTGGCCTGGTCGGCCATTACACTAGGTGCTCAGACGTCCGTCAAGGCTGTAATGGCTCTACTCGAATTAGCATAAGTCTCACTACCCTAACTATAATGTCAAGCAACTAAGATGGGTCGAATGTTTATTTAACTCTCTCATTAATCCGATTTCGGTTTAACTAAGTTGGAATTACGGTTATGTTATGACAGGCAAGGGTTTAGGTAATATGCCACACTAGCAAAACATTCTGTTGAATAGCTAATATTGCATGAAATTGCTATGTTGGATTGGATTAGATTATTATACAGGGAGCGTTTTATCGAACCGTCAAAACTTCAGCCAGGTCTCGAGCAAGCCTAAGTAAGCATCCCTGTGAAGTTTTTTTTAATAAACAAAGAATTCCTCCCATAGGTACACTCGAGCAAATTAATTCCTGACCCACCATGGAACCTTTTCACAGTTTTCACAGTAAACGTGATAGAGACATCGCATTGCTTGACAAGGAAAATCTTTATGATGTTTACTATGAAAATGTTCTAGGGTGGGTCAGGAATTAAATTCCTATTTCATATTTTCAACAAGCGGAGGCAATGAATAATGTATGAAAGAAAGAAAAAAAATTACTACCATGTGTTAGTAGTAATAAATTACTACCATGTGTTAGTAGTAATAAATTACTACCATGTGTTAGTAGTAATAAATTATTACCATGTGTTAGTAGTAATAAATTACTACCATGTGTTAGTAGTAATAAATTATTACCATGTGTTAGTAGTAATAAATTATTACCATGTGTTAGTAGTAATAAATTACTACCATGTGTTAGTAGTAATAAATTACTACCATGTGTTAGTAGTGATAAATTACTACCATGTGTTAGTAGTAGTAAATTACTACCATGTGTTAGTAGTAATAAATTACTACCATGTGTTAGTAGTAATAAACATTCTTTCTTAGACGAACGCCTTACACGTTTTCCTTTTCCCACATTTTTTGTCGAGCAAAGAAAATTTTGTGTGCAGTGCAATGACCCGTCTAACAGAAAAAAAAGGGAAAAATTACCCCGAGTCTTAGGTTTATGTCTGTCCAGTCTGTTACTGCTTTTTTAGCTGGAAGTATCTCTTAAATAGGCCCCAACGCCCTCTCGCCTCGCTCGAGAGTTGTAACGTTGTTTTAAATGCTTTCAGACGGTTTTCGAGGAGGTCCTCAAACTTGCGGTGGTACTATTGGAATCGTAAATCAGTATTTAAAAAATGAATAAAATAAAGAGATAAAAATAAATAACATGGGGACAGTTGACATCAATAATTGTTCTAGTCCCAAACTAGGCAAAGCCTGTAACTATGTGTTTATAGACAAAGGATGAACATCATCAATGTCTGTGGCGTCAATAGCTCCCAAGCGGATGGACCGATTTCGATGCGATTTTTTTAGTCGAAAGCACGTTTATCGAGATAATTATTAGCCAAGTTTCATTAAAATTGGTTAGCCCGTTTTTGAAATATTGAACTTTGAAATGACTTCGGGGGTTTTTCAACTTTTATAAGTTGATCATCATCATGTCAGCCCAAAGACGTCCACTGCTGGCCGGCGGCCTCCCCCGCGGCTCTCCCCTCAGACCGGTCTTGTGCTTTCCGCATCCACCGCGGTCCCGCGATCTTATTAGGTTGAGTTGGTTAGGTTATTGCTGTTCATGACTCTAATTGTTACGTAAAAGTGTGTCGACTTGGTATCGACTTCGAGAACTCAGGGTACTACACCAAAGAGCCCTGGCAATTGACGAGAGCAATCAGTAAATGGTTGACGTTGGCAATTCTGGTTTTACGCTCGGTTTAAGGTTTCGAGTCCTTTTGGCACCTTATATGAAAAAATTAAGCGAGAGATCTACGGGGGTAGGTAGAGTCGAGGAAATTAATTCCTGACCCACCATAGAACATTTTCATAGTAAACGTCAAAACGATTTTCCTTGTCAAGGTATGCGATGTCACTATGACGTTTAAACTGTGAAGAGGTTCCATGGTGGGTCAGGAATTAATTTGCTCGACCGTACAAGGTAGCTGGCAAGCAGACAGTCTTACGAGTATATTATTAAATAGTGAAATAAACTCACTCACGTTTATAACACAATATTTATCTGTGTGTCTGTCTATCCGTCTGTGGCATCATAGGTCCCAAACGAATGAACCGATTTCGATGTGGTTTTTTAAAATCAAAAGTTAGTTTAATCGAGATGGTTCTCAGCTAAGTTTTATTAAAATCGGTTAGGTTAGTTGTGCGTCTCTAGCAGCCTAGTAGGTATCCACGTGGGCAGGGTTTTGGCGAGCAGTGTAAGTATTGCTGTCTCCAAGTCGAGCGCTCTCAGGAAGGACTACGAATTAGTCCGAAACATGTCGGGCTGAACTCGACTTACATACGCGAGTGATCCGTTTATTCTACTACGATTGAGTCTCATTTCCTTATCACACTGGCGATTTGCAAGCGAGTGCTTCATACTAATATCCCTCGCGGCGAACACGTTGCGTGTACGCCTCAATGCAAAACTCGCTAGCAAAACGCCAATGATAAGGCCATCATGCGACCTAGTTTATTTTTATACACTACTAGCTGTTGCCCGCGACTTCGTCCGCGTAGAACATGTTTATTGCTATACCGCGGATATAATTAAGTACTGTATAATAATTAACTGTCCATTATCCCATGCGTTTAGGTCTTTAATTTGGAAAGCCATTCTCAGGAATGATGGCCTAGGAGCCTAGATGTTATTTTTGTATTCTTCTCATTGCAGGGGGGCTACGCCCACTGATAAATCTGCTTACTGCAGCGTAATGATTTACTTTTTCTTACTTACTTATCGTATGGTCGTACGGAATTTATTCTGGAGTAAATAATTTCATTTCATTTTCATCAACAACAAAATTTATATTATAGATAGGCTTGCGTTTGACCACAATCACGCCTGATGGTAAGCAAAGATGTGGTCTACGATGGAGCACGCTTGCCTAAGAAATACCCATTCACCCTGCACTTGAAAACGGCCAGATTAAAAAAAGTAAAAACCTTTGGGGTAAGGGTGTGCTCGGGCTCCACAAGGAGCTGAGAAAACGCCTGAAAGAGGCAACAGGCGACCCTCGCGCGGGCAGCTTTCTCGCGCAAAGAATTGCTATTGCAATTCAGCGCGGGAATGCTGCCTGCGTGATGGGCACCCTGCCGAGAGGTCCAGGTTTGGTAGGTATTAAATTTTTTAAGTTGGTTTTGGTATTTTTACTTACTTTGTAGTTTAAGTTCATTGTACATTTGTTAAAAAAAGCCATCTTTCATGTTAAAAGTGAAATACTAAGCCATAAAATCACCTTCATCCAAAAACCAAAGGCAACGTAGACAGCGCAATGACATCTGAATCTGAGTCACGTCAAATTGAATCACCGAACTCGGATTAAATCATTTAATTTCGTAGTTCAATTGTACAAAGCCAGTCCCATGACGAGACCTTGTGGTACTCCGAATCGCAAGTGTGTTAAGATGAGTTATTTCAAGGACCATAAAACCAAGAGGACTGCCAGTGTCTATACGATGTCGCGTTCCTTTGAAATAATAAGCTTGCTGTAGCTAGTTTGCTACGGAGGGGTCTCTGTACCATTCATTTGGTATGACATTTAGACCTCTGGCTAACACTATAGCGCCATCTAAATTCGTTTTTTCTTTCAGTTCATAGATGGCGCTATTGTGTTAGCCAGAGGTCTAAGTGTCATACAAAATTAATGGTACAGAGACCTCTCTATAGTGAAGGTAGCTACAGCAGGCTCATTATTTTGCAGGAACGCGACATTGTATAGCCATTGGCAGTCCTCTTGGTTTTATCGTCCTTGGTTATTTGGAATTGTTTTAGGTACTAAGACATAAACATCATCATCATCTTATTTAAGAGCGCTACTCTTGTCGATGCAGTTGTCTCGAGTCCGTTCTTTCCAATGCAAGTTCTTTCACCTCCTGATACGACACAACGTCTATCTTCTTTTTTATTTGATCTAAATACGCTCAGCCTTTGCCTTCCGCTTTTAGACAAACATATACATTGAAAATATATAGTCATTTGATCACCTAAAGTTGCATAATATATTATGTGATATGAATACCTATCATGCGTCTTTCCCACGGGGGGCATCATCATCATCATCATCAGCCTATTTATGTCCCACTGCTGGGCACAGGCCTCATCTCAAAACATCTACATTCCAAATGATGAGATGATCGATGCAGTTGCGAGTTCTTTGAGAGAGAGAGAGAGAGAGAGAGAGAGAAACATTTATTCACATACATTCGACACATACAGAAAGATGAAACAGTACATTTAAAGGAATAGAATACAATGGAACACATAGCTATATTATTTAACAATACAATATGTATGTCTTTCACCTCCCGATACGACACAACGTCTATCTTCTTTTTTATTTGATCTAAATACTCTATCCTCGGCCTTCCCCTTCCTCTTTTTCCTTCTATCTTTCCTTCTATAATTTTCAGTATCAGATCGTGGAATCAATATCAGAAATGGAACACCATTTTCCCTCTCCTTGTCTCCATCACATTCGAAATACTTAATTTTTCATTGCATTTTTATTGCATCGTAATTACTAATTAGGTAAGTAATGATGTTCTCAGTTCCATCGGCGTTAATTATCATTTTTACGATTTGATTATCAATTCTAATACGTATTCCCATGCTATTTATGTATTTTTCGGCTTCTTTGTTTACGCAATTAATAAAATAAAAAATAATAATAATAAAACTGTGACTAGTCCTAATTATAATAAAAATAAAAACTATTGTTTACTTTTTGTGCTGCCATCTTAAACTTGTAAATTGGTTTTTAAAGGAAACTTTTATAGACCGAGGCCATGATTTTTGATCAGACTTTTAATTTTCTACATTTTGTGTTCTATAGTTTCGTTTGTAATCTTCACTTTGTATATTTGTTTTATATTCCTTTTGTGTATAAATTACTGTAGTAATATAATGTCGGTCTCACATTTTGTATGATGTACTAGATCACCTGGTGGTTCCAACGGAAGACCAGCGCTGGCTGCAAGGCCAGCATCACGCTGAGTTGGGACCAGTTCGTGACAATCTTTATTCTGTGTCTTTTGTCCTTGTTACCTCGTATTAATGTCACGAACAAATGTTTTATTTCTTTCTTTCTTTCTTTCTTATTATTCCCTAACATAATAGAAATGAATAGTGACTATTTTTGAAACATGAAATAACGAATAAAACCGGGGCAAGAGCATGTCGGGCCATGCCTTGTGTAGGGTTCCGTACCGTTACTACAAAGAAATGCAGTGCCGATGAAAAGGGCGTATCTTCATGGCACTTACGTCCTTTTGTTGAGAAGCGCAGTTTTTCGGCAATGGAGTGCCCCCCCTAGAAATATTTATTTTTGTTATTTAACTATCAAACTAAGTGCAGCTTCTACAAGACACCTATATACCAAATTTCACCAATATACCTCTTACAGTTTTCGAGTAAAAAATGCCTGTGACATACGGACGAACGGACGGACATGACGAAACGGGTTTCGTTTTTGCCATTTTTTCTACGGAACCCTAAAAAACGGTTCAGAGCGCCTAGTGTAATCACCGACCAGGCCAAGAAATACGTCTCGATCGCGTTCGCGATTAACAATTCTCATACTATTTGACACTTTAACGCAAACGCGATGGAGATGTTTGTGCTTTTTGATTACACTAAGGGCACGGAGCGTCTAGTGTAATCAACCAAAAATACATCACGATCGCGTTCGCGTTTACGTCTGAATTACTATGAGCAAATTGGAAGCCCCACTAGTGGCATGTATCGAAAACAAACAATTCTCATTCCATTTGATACCTTAACGCAAAGGCATTAGAGACGTATTTTTTGGTCGGTGATTACACGAGAGGCTCAGTTGGTTTAGGCGTGAAAACGTAACAGATAAATAGAGAACTGAGGGTCGAGCACGACTTACGAATGCTGCGTAACGTAAAATCGAATAGCAAACGTTGTCGAGTTTGTATGACGTTTGGAACAGCGCCCGCCCGTGAGCGTATTTGGAACTAAAATTTAGTACGAGGTTTCACGATCTCGATACGATAACCGTAACGTTACGCAGCATTCGTAAAATCGTGCTCGACCCTCTACTTTCGCATTAATAACGATACGGTAGGTAGTAATAGTAATGGAACTTTGGGTTGAACTAAGAAAACAAACTTCCGCACTTTACTTACACTGTTTCCACAACTAAAAGCTTCATAAGAATATTTGTGAATAACGGCCAGCTGTTTTCTCTCTCGGCTAGCTCTTTCATAAGCTCTAATGGACTATGGCCCTGACGTAAACCTAGTATTATGTAAGCTGTTAACCCAGAATACAGAACAAGCCAGAAGCCGCGTCCAATCAACGCGATCCTTAAAAAAAAATGGCGAATCGAGTCTTTTTATGAAGTCGTAACCGACTTGAGCTTGAATATTTAATATTAATTTCAACCTGCTATCTGCACGCGTTCCAGAGAAAAAGGGTCTTGACAGACAGACAGACAACAAAGTGACCATAGCCCGAAGTATTGCGAAACTTAAGCGGCAGTGAGCGAGGCACATTGCTCGCAGAACTGATAGCCGATGGGGTCAGAAGGTTCTCGAATGGCGTCCGCGGACCGGGAGACGAGCTGTCGGTAGGCCTCCAACAAGACGGAGCGACAACCTGGTAAAGATCGCGGGACCGCGGTGGATGCGGAAAGCACAAGACCGGTCTGAGTGGGGAATCTTGCGGGAGGCTTATGTCCAGCAGTGGACGTCTTTCGGCTGACATGAAGATGATGATGATGATTGGTTGATATTGATGGCTTCAGTTTGAGGCGCGGTCGCGGGTTCTGGCTTATTCTGTATTCTGAGGCATTAAATTGTTCGGTCTTATCCATTCACTAGAGGGGTAAACAAACTGTCAGCCACAGGGGAATGGGAGAAAACGCCAAGCTCCTTAAAAGCTCTTTATAATGTGGGTAATTTAAACAGCAATTACCCAACCTAGTTAGTCGCCGAAAATTTGGAATGGATAAATATGTTGCCAATTTTTAGCATGTGTGTATGTATTTCTATTGCAGAATACATTAGAAAAAACTGAGTTACAAAAAGTAAACTTCATGCAATATTCAGGGTTACCAAGTTACTTTAAGGTTGGCTGGTAGAGATCCCTTTTTGTACAATAAAGTGATTACTTACTGAATCATAAAAACAGCGCCTACACAATTTAGTTCCGACTACAGAACTATTATTATACTTTAAACACATACTCACTGAATGCAGAATACACAGAAAACAAAAAAAATACTAACCCCGGGAATTGAACCCGGTACTTCGACATTCCGTGTAACGTGCCATATTATTACACCAAAGTCAGTACCAAATTGATATTTTTAAAATGAAATTACCGTGACACTCAATCGTAGTGAAATAAAAGGGATTACTCACGTACGTAAATCGCGCTTAGCTCGAGATGTGTGGGACTGATGTAACCTGTCAGGCTTGCTTGATTTATATACGTGAGCGTTCCGTATTATTTCACAAAGTTAGTATTTTATTGACATCGGGCATTAATTTTTAAAAAACTTGCCCGATTTTTAATATTTTTAAATTCCGTCCGTCCTTTTAAGACGGATGGATGGATGTGTATAAACATGTTGTATGGAAAGCAGATTGTTGAGCGCATGTCTAAACATGCGTCTAAACGCATGCCTTCTATTAAAGGGCACGTTGGGTTCCGTAGCCATTATGAAAATTCTCTGCATTTTAGGGTTCCGTAGGTATCTCAAAAGGATCACTTTGTCTTTCTTTCTGTCTATCTGTCAAGACCCATTTTCTCTAGCGCGTGGAGGTAGCATGCTGAAATTGATATCAAATACTCAAACGTCAGTCAAACCTGCAGTCCCTTGCAACTGTGAACAACACAAATTTCCAAGTCAAAATAATCAAAAGATACAGTCATTAAAAAGGGTGTTTCCCTGCTAATTGCCTTGATATCAAAACCTATAAGGGTGCTTTCAGATTTTCTTTTATGAAAAGTCCGGAGTCCTGCCATTCAAAATAAAACCTAGTTAGCATCCCCTAGAAACCATTTTGGCACCGAGGTCTTTTTGCCTTGCCCAAAGAGAAATCAATTCATCAGCAAAACCCGTCGAAAGTGTAAAGTACCCCCTTATTACGGGGTGCGGAAATTTTAAATTTCAATTCGCTAACGTACCGTGTTTGGAAGTGGATTAATATTCTATTTCACTGATGAGTTAGTTGGTATTTTTGATAACAATTCGTGGCTTTAAGTTTAGCTTGAGGTGAAATTGTCTAACCGAAAAAAAAACCGGACTAGTGCGAATCGGACTCGCGCACGAGGGTTTCGTAGAAAGATTTTAATGCTTTTCCCCAGTGTTTTAAGAAGTCCGGGTGTTAGCAGAACCCTGCTCCTAAGCAAAATGTACGCAGTGTGGGGCCATCTTATATTGGTCTGTGAAATCTACAGACAAACATAAAAAATTTAACATTTTGAGAATTTTCTGAGTGGTTGTGCCATAAGAGCTACCTTCATACCAAATTTCAAGTTTCTAGGACAACTGGATTCTAGGACCTTTAGGTTTTCACAGTACGGAAATTTGTATGAAAACAACCTTTTTAATGACTTCTGATTTTGTAGACTTAGAAGTTAGATTTTTTGTCACAACTTCAAAGGACTGCAGGCTTGAGTACGCAGATCCAGAGAAAAAGGGTCTTTACAAACAGACAGACAGACGGATAAAAAGTGATCCTAATAAGGGTTCCGTTTTTTCTTTCGAGGTCCGGAACCCTAAAAACACCAGAAAAAAACAAAACACATCTTTCAGAGTAAACCATTCGTAAGTCGCGTTTGTTCGACACAACTCCAAATTCGATCAAATACACATCAAAGTCAATAGCATTAGAATTCGTAAGGATGCGTACTTAATACTCAAAAGGACGTTCTTCGAAAAGCTATTTGAAGTACAGGTCTTCAATTTGGGTCAGAAATTGAACAAAAATAAATTATACTTGTCTATTCGTGAAGAACTTCGCGAGGCACTTCGGAGTTCGAGTTTCTATATTTAAAAGAGTTTTTGAATCTATTTTATTACGGATGGAGAACTTTTTCTCTTCAGCTGTGCCGTGAGTGGGTAAGGACTGTTTCGGGGTGCCATTTCGTAGGTTTTACATTGAGCCGTTTATAGGATTCCGTAGCCAAAATGGCAAAACGGAACCCTTATAATATGAACTAAAACCAATCACTTTGCTCAACCGCGACCACAAGTGAAAAATAGTTACATCAGTGCGGCAAAGCATCTATTTTTTTAATACAGTTGCTCAAAAAGTGCTACATTTTGTAGCTACGTTTCATGCGGAAAGTTGTATTTTTCGTACTAGCGCTTTTTACTTTTCCAAGGCGCCGGCGGCTCTGCTCGGTGGTGGTGGTAGGGCGGCCCGCTCCCTCGTTGTAATTTTTTCGCAAATGTATTAAAAAACGTCGTTTGGTACACGTGCGGAAGTGTCATTTTCACTCGTCCCGAGTCTCGACCGTCGCCTCGCGGCTCGGGCCTAGACACCTCGGGACCTTATACATACTTTCCGCACTTATATCAAAATAGTAGTTTATGCAACTGCTACATAATGAGGGTCCTTAAAACACGAGTATGTTTTTATGAAACGAGGCGAAGCTGAGTTTCATAATAGGATCACACGAGTGTTTTAAGGCCTAATTATGTGGAGTTGCATACATTACTTTATCTACACACATATTATAAGTACTCTAAGATGGGTTCAGAAGCCGAAGGCATATATCATACCCATACCTGTCACGAATTTGACTGTTTTTTTTTTAATCATAGACCGAGCTGACGTTTCGGAAACTGTTTTTTTTTTGTAAAAAAAAAAACAAATTCACATTATTAATTGTACATGTCGGACTGAACTCGACTTATATACGTGAGTGATCCGTTTTATTTCACTATGATTGTAAATTACGTTGGTCGTCAAATTCGAAAAATTGAATTTGATATCGAAAAGTCATTACGACATCGAATTCGATGTCGTAATGACTATTACGTTATTGCAGGACCTGCTGGTGGAGGTGGTTGGCGGGGGAGGCGACGATGTACTGCAATGCTGGTCATTTTCTACGGTTTCTGAACGCATTTTAGAGGTCTTATACCGTTATTGAGTTATTGCCGAAACGCAACCGTTTACTAAACTTGTCACTCGAATAGTCACCCGACATGTTTCGGACTAATCCGCAGCCCTTAAAGCTATACATATATATCGACAAACACAATAAAATAAGACAGACTGTCCCGACCGGGGATCGAACCCGGGACCTCGCGAGCATAATCGGGTTCTCTAACCGGGTCACAAATACGTAGGTGATCCGTTTATTTCTAACGAGTGTCAATGCGAGTCAAAAATTCGCTAGGTGAGGTGTACCGGTTTAATAACGTTTCGCAAACTGATTCATTTCCCAAATGTTTCATTTGGTCAAAATGCTTTTTTCCGAAACTGAAAATATTTCAGGATTTTTAAAACAAACCTAACTAACCTATAGGGTTCTACGAGATGGCCTTGAAATAAATCCTGATATGTTTACAGTTTCGGAAAAAAACATAAGATTTTGACCAAATGAAACATTTGGGAAATGAATCAGTTTGCCAAACGTTTTATGGCCAAAGGCAGAACACCGGTCTACCTGTTATACTTTTTTTAAATACTCACTGAAACATGAATACACGAAAAAAAAAACAGAAACCCCGGGAATCGAACCCGGATCCTCGACATTCCGTGTCGCGTGCCATACCCTTACACCAAGATTAGCATAAATGGGCATAGGCCGAATTTTATCCATGTATTCAAATCTCAGCTCGTTTTTATCAGTATGGCACGCGACACGGAATGCTGGCATTTTTGTTTGTTTATGGCTGTTTTTTTGTGTTTTTATGTGTGGGGAAAACCATAAAAATAAAAAAAACCGGACAAGTGCGAGTCGGACTCGCGCACGAGGGTTCCGTAGAAAGATTTTAACGGTTTTCCCCAGTGTTTTAAGTAGTCCCGTGTTAGCAGAGTCCTGCTCCTAAGCAAAATGTACGCAGTGTGGAGTCAATTTATATTGGTCTGCGAAATCTAGAGACAAAATTTAAGATTTTGAGACTTTGGTGAGTGGTTGTGCTATAAGAGCTACCTTCATACCAAATTTCAAGTTTCTAGGACAACTGGAAGCACGCTTTAGGTTTTCGGATTTCGGCAATTTGTATGGAAATAGCATTTCTAATGACTGTATCTTTTGATTGCGTCGACTTAGAAGGTTGATTTTTTCACAGCTTCAAGGGACCGCAGGCTTAAGTATTCGATATTAATTTCAGTATGCTACCTCCACGCATTCCAGAGAAAAAGGATCTTGAAAGACAGACGGACAGACAACAAAGTGATCCCATAAGGGTTCCGTTTTTTCCTGTTAAGGTACGGAACCCTAAGAATGGGGACAAAATACAATAAGATACTCCAATTGAGACCATGAGGTATCATAGACCAGTAGCTTGTCTCTCATTGGTGGAGAATGACAGATAGACCTACCCATTTCGTTGAAATGTTGTTAGCCATTCGCTGTGCATTAAGGCCGAAAATGTCAACGCAAACGCGACATGTCAAAGCAACGTCGTGTTCTATCTAGCTCTTATGGTGACAGTTTGCTATACGATATTAAACCTTAGGTGGGTTGGAAATTAAATTCCTTGACTGTACCTATCGTATGTTCGAAAAAACGTTTCACCATATTCTCGTTTCACCTTTCTCTTGTCTGTCCGAATGCATTAATTTGTATACGAAAAGGAAGGCAAACGAGCATGTGGGTCACCTGATGGTTAGTGATCACCACTGCCCATAGACACCGACAACCCAGGAGGTTTGCAGATGCGTTGCCAACCCAGAGAGCTAAGATGAAAAGCTTCTTGTGCCCGTAATTACACCGGCTGTCTTACTCTCCACACCGGGACACAACAGTGCAAGCATGGCTGCTTAGCGGCAAGATTAGCTAGTAAGATGGTGGTAGCGATCCGGACGGACCTAGCACAAGGTGCTACCACCCGCAGAAACTGTAAATATTTCAGGATTTTTATAAAATAGACCTAACCATAACCTAAAGCGTTCTACAGGATGCTCCTTTCATTGCACTGTATAATACTTGATAAGCTTTGCTAGACATAATGAATAGGCCGAGTAATCTGGCGGTTCGTTGTATGAAGACCCCCGCATAAAATCCTCAGTCGATAAAACTTTGCAGGGATGTAATATAACGTGAGATAAAATAAAAATAAAAATATAAAAAAAAACATGCCGAAGATAAGTATTTATACCTGAAAGTACAAATATCCTGATATATTGGACTGAGTAATTCCTCAGTTCAAAATTATTTTACTAAATGAATCATTTTCATTGTTAGGTGTAAATTTATAAAAATCCAAAATTTTTACCAAAAAAAAATGACACTTTTTAAAGATAATAACTTTTTGTCCGTAATTTCGGTGGCAAAATTTCTCAGCCAAATTTTTCTTGTTTTAGATCTTTAGGATGACATTTGGCGTAACCGGTAAGAAAATTAAAAAAAAAAATGCTTACCGAAATCAAGCTATCTCACTTCAATTTAAAAATGCCAAAAACTCAGAATGGAAAATTTCTCAATCCGATGTTTTTCTTTAATAATACCAAATGGTCTCATTACCACTTATAACCAAAATATCCAAAATAACAATCATTCTCCGTTGAACACGACTTAAATACTTCTGCAAATTTATTAGTTTTTAATGCGCTTGATATTTTTTTGGATATTTTTGTAGTTGAAAGAAAATAAATTAATACAGTTGTATCAGTAAATAAAATGGACGGAGCAATTGTCCACAGCGACTGAAAAGGTCATTTTTGAAAAAAATTTAGTTTAATGGTAAATATTTTGGACTTTAATGTCGTAAGTATAAAACGGAAATAAATTCGTACTGCACTGAAAAAAAGTGACTGAGCAATTTTGCGGTGCAAGTTATGATAAAAAAACGTATTTTTGAAGAAAAAAGTGGTTTTTGTAGGGAGTTTTTTTTAGAATATTTCACATTCGTAGTGAATGTTTGTAGTGAAGAAAATTTTAACTGAGCATTTTTCCGAACGAAGTTATCAACGAAATAGGAATTTTGGCTAAAATACCTAACTTGTGCTATATTTTTTTGGATTTTTATAATATACCTTTAAACAATGATACTCTATCATACTATAAAGTTTTCTTTGCCTGAGGATTTACAGTTGGGGTCCCTTGCTTCGTTTCCTGGCCTAGAAAACGGGGTATTGACCGCGATTACGTTATAGATTTGATGAGCTCCCGATAATTTCGACGCAGTTACATGCATCGTGATCACGAGCAAACTGACCTAAACCATCTATAACATGGAAGCTCATCACACCCATAGGTTATCGCGATCAATATTCAGTTTTAATTATGTCTAATGCAATTAACCGCGAATCATTTCATTCGACGACCGGATGGCCTAGTGGTTAGCGACCCTGAATATGAAGCTTGAGGTCCCGGGTTCGAATCCCGGTTGGGGCAGATGTTTGTATGATGAATACGAATGTTTGTTCTCGGGTCTTGGATGTTTAATATGTATATAAGTACGTATTTATCTATATAAGTATGTTTATCCGTTGTCCAGTACCCATAGTACAGGCTTTGCCTAGTTTGGGACTAGGTCAATTGGTGTCAATTTGTCCCATGATATTTATTTATTTACTTATTTATTTAAAGCTTTCCTAGCTTATATGCCAAGCGGAAAATACCGACACACAAAATGTTCCCGACTTTGTGTGAAAATTACCCCTTGGTTAAACGCTGAACAGGCGGCGCGGTGTACCCCAAAATTCTCCAAGACAAGATAACCTCGAGGTATAAAGGGGGTGTTAGAAACCCGCAGCGGCCATTACCGTTCGATTACCTCCCCCCTTAATGAGGGGTACATTATCTCGATTATAGAGAACGTTTTTACATAAACAAAATTTATAAGCGAGTCGGGAACAACTGGAAACGGTGAGAGGTTATTTATGATGCCGTGTTTGCGGTGGAAATTAGTTGGAGCACAGTGCAAGCACTGCTGTTTAGCGGCAGGATTTATGGGTGTGATGGTGATAACGGTACAAGCGGCTCTTGCTTATGATACTTTCGTACGCCTGGACCGCGTTTAATTCAAAGGTCAAAGTCTAGAAATATGATGGCTACCCATGACAACGGTGACACGAAGATTTCAAAGGTGAAAATGTTAGTATTTGGATGAAATTAAATGTTTTTATTCCAATAATGGCTTCCAGGGTTTGAAAACATAAAATGACAGTAAAAGGACTTACAAAGTACAATTATTGTCAAACATAAGCATAACTTGTAACTAAAACTATAACTTAATCAATTTAGAAAAGTCGAAAAACACCCGAAATTCCATTTCATAGTTCAATAATTTCAAAAACGGGAGAACCGATTTTAATGAAACTTAGCTAAGAACCATCTCGATTAAAAATACCGCATTGAAATCGGTCCATCCGTTTGAGAGCTATGATGCCACAGACAGATACACAGGTCAAACTTATTACAGCCCTCTTTTTCGTCGGGGGTAAAAATAAAATTCTTGTGGGTAACCAGTGATCTTAGAGGAAAAAAAAATCTTCACATAACACCAGTTACCTAATCTAGTTGGTAACCCATTGAGCAAACGTATAACAAAATCATAGCAGTAAGACTAAGCCCTAGTTCACGTTCTCGCAAGATAGTATTTTTTTGTAGTATATTTTTTAGAAAATACCTACAGCGCAGCGGAACGTAGCAGAACAATGCAGCAAAGCTGACTTTGAACAACAGAACTTCCATCGCACATAGACTTGAGAGATGGAAAAGGTTCTAATAAAGTTAAATGTTTTTTTTACTGAAAGAGGGAGGCAAACCAGCAAGCGGGTCACCTGATGGTAAGTGATCACCGCCACCCATGAGAACCAGCAACCCCAAGAGTCACTAGTCCGTTGCTGGTCTTTAAGGAGGAAAAGAATTAGAGGAAAGGGGTCACTGACCGAACGAAATGCAACAGGGGTGCTGTTGCTTCATGCCGATTTTCTGCGAGAGGGTGGTACTTCCCTGGACAAGCCGGCCCATCCGTACGGCAGCATATAGCGACAGTATGGCTCCCCCACTACAAAATTAAGCTGATTTGCACCGACTAAGCCTCATCATCATCATCATGTCAGCCGAAAGACGTCCACTGCTGGACATAGGCCTCCCTCAAGGCTCTCCACTCAGACCGGTTCGACTTAGTCTACGACTAAGTATAAAATTATACACATCCAAAAAGCGCTTCAGAAAGCATTCTTTGTCGCAAAGTACATTTTTTTCTAGGATCGTCTGGTATTGTGTGGGTTTTAAATTAAAAAAAACTGCTGAACCGATTTTTATTATGGGACTACCTTAGTTACCCGTACCCCTTCGAGTGGCAGGTACTGATTGTCACAAAGGCCATAATAGGCGGCGGCCATTTTTTTTATACCGTTAAGAGGCAGATTCCTGTCGCGGATTTTCGCGAATTTTCCGCGAACTTTGAAAAAACAACTACGCAAACTAAAAAGCAACTAGCAATCAAAGATAACATTGCCTACCGACAGTAAATTCATTGAGACGGCAAAATTGAAGTTAGGTTAATGTTTTTATCGTCAGATCAGAGTAAGAGATAAATTGAATATTGGGAACGTCTGAGGTAACAATCAGTCTGACAATGATCCCTAAACCCGGAATTTGACTGACACTTCCAACTCGTATAACGTCAGATCGAAATAACTTTCTGCGGAATGTCAGATTGCAGTAATCCTTAGGTTAAGACCCTCTTAGCCGGGTCTGTCTGTTCGTTGGTGCGCGTTCAGATTACGTACCTTTCCGAAGCCGATACCGGCGTTGGCAATGTATGCTGCTTTGACAATGATAGTGGTTTTCTTTTCGGATTAAATCGTGGCTGTGTGGAATCTTTGCAAATTTTTTTTGCGGCAGATATGTTGTTACCTGTCAGGAGAAATTACTGTGGCATGAATAAACTGGTTTGCTTACATTAAGTAAGTTGGTTTGGTTATATTAAGGGAAGACAAATCTTTAGCAAAATCATTTTTTTTTCTTATCCTTTATCATCATCATCCTTTTTAACGTCCTACTGCTGGGCACAGGTCTCCTCTCAGAATGAGAGGGCTTGGGCTTTAGTTCCCACGAGGGCCCAGTGCGGATTGGGGACTTCGCACACATCACTGAATTGCCCTGCAGGAGTGTGTGGGTTTAATCACGAGTTTTTCTTCACTGAAAAGCTCATGATAAATTACAAATGTAATTCCGCACATAAGTTCCGAAAAACTCACAGGTGCGAGCCGGGGTTTGAACCCACGACCCTCTGTTTTAAGGGCAAATCACTAGGCCATCGCGGCTTTTTTCTTGTTTTTTGTTGAACGGTAACTATTAATAGATTGTTGTTGTCGTCAGCTGACAAATAACCTAACCTAACCAACTTGGAAAATTAGGAAAACCTCAGATATTTTAATTTCAAAGTTGAATGTTTCAAAAAAACGGTTGAAGCAATTTTTATAAAACTTAGCTAAGAATCATTTCGATTAAATTAACTTTTGCTTAAAGAAAGCCGTGTCTAAATCTGTTCATCCGATTAGGACCTACGATGCCACACACAGATACACCCATACACAAATACACAGGAAATACCCCTCTTCTTGCGTCGGGGGTTAAAAAGACGTTAAAGTTTCTAGGTTCCCCTTTAATTGACTCAAAATCTAAGTGCGGCTATTAAACAAAATCCCGAGATTTATTTTTATGCCTATACTTCGCCGATTGTTTTTTACCTCGAGGTTTATTAGGGTTTATTAGGTTTATTGACCTCTAAACGCAAACAAAAACTCAATTTCCTTTAACCTTTCAACAGACAATTAGGGCAGTCAAATTTTATCGCACTTCACCCCTTTTAGCAGATTTTTAATTAATACCCTATCGACCCTAAACCGACCCAAACATGTCACCATTTAGGTTCAGTTTTCTACAACCCCTGTTTAAATCTAGTTGAAAGATTGGATAGGGAGTTTGGGAAATCAATCTTGTGGGTAGTTTGAGAAGGTTGGATTTGGGTTGTGGGGTAGTTCGACAGTTTGCTATTAAACGGCATATGGGTTACTGGGTTATAGCTTGGTTATGTGAAACTACTCAAATTTTAATGAGCTGTTATGTGTGTAGCTAAAGCCGGAATGTAGTAAATACTTATTTGGTAACTTCCGTGTTTGTATCTGTGTTTATCTGGTCTAAATGGAGGCGTTTTAAAATGTTAGTGACTTATTTTTAACTGAGTAAATAGAAATCTGGATTCGTATAATTTTGTTGATGAAAGAATTTAAGTAGTGGCTATGATATCTTGAGTAGATACGTGTTAGTTAACAAATGTTTTCAGAAAATACATATTCACGTAGCCAGCTTAAAACTTAATGTTTTTTTATTATGCTAAGTTCGTTTAATAGGCAGGAAAACATATCAAAATTCAAAATACAAAATTTTATTCAGCAAATAGGCAGTTGAATGCTCTTTTACACGTCATTTTTTTTGAGTCTACCAGCGCTTTCAGAAAGACCATGATTGCCAAAAAGAATGCGCCGCAAGAAACTTGGCACAAAGTAATTTTTTCTAAAAACAAGTTACATTAGCTCTGACAATACGTAACAACAGACAAATTACACAAAGAAACCTCACTCTGTCAATAAAAGATTAAGAGAGAAAAAAAAATTACCGCATTTTAGAAACAAGTGTAAAAAGTAATTATTAGAATAGCAAAACCAGAACACTTTACTTTACTGGCTCGTTTTAATTGAGCAGGAGATGTATAGGGTCTCCAGGTCAAATATCTGTGAAAATTTAAATTACAAAGGGATGTATAGCGTCCCAGAATTAATACTATAATATAATACTTAATCTAAATGGCTTAGAGATGTATAGTCTCTAGGGTCAATTTAAACTAAATTTAAAATCAGCAGAGGTGTAAAACGCCTCCACGGTCAAATAATAAGTATAATAATACATATACATAAACTGGAGATGTATATGGTCTCCAAATATCAAATAACAAAAATTGATGAAATATACATTTCATGTCATCATGTCAAATAAATAAAACATTATTTATGTCAATTGTATTACAATTAGTACGTAGCGGACAACGGCTACAGAGCCGGACACCATACACGAATATCTTCGGGACGCAGCCGAGTCACATTGATGTCCTAATTATCTTCTGTTTTCAGCCTTGGCCAGGTGGTGCAATCACATAAGTATTCATCCACTTTGTAGTATGATTTTTTCAAGAGAGCGGTCTTTATGTATCTTTTAAATAAATTGTGAGGCAATTTCCATGCATCTACAGGCACTTTATTGTAGAACCTCACGCAATTTCCCAAAAAAGACTTACTGACTTTTCGTAGACGAAGTTTAGGGACGGCAAGTTTATGCTTATTTCGAGTGTTGAAATGAAAGATTTGATGTTCTTGTGTGTATACAATATTACATCATATATATACTGAGAAGCTACTGTAAGGATGTCGATTTCTTTAAAGCGTTCTCTAAGTGAATCTCGGGAGCCAAGATTGTAAATAGACCGGACCGCCTTTTTCTGCTGGATAAAGATTGTCTCTATGTCGGCCGCCTTGCCTCAAATTAGGATGCCATAAGACATAATGCTGTGAAAATAACTGAAGTAAACTAACCGCGCAGTTTCTACATTGGTGGATTGCCGGATTCTTCGTACAGCATAAGCGGCAGAGCTCAATCTACCAGCAAGACCAGATAGGTGTGGGCTCCATTGCAAATTGCGATCTAAGGTAAGCCCGAGAAAAACAGTCTCATCCACGAGGTTCAGCTTCTCTCCATTTAATCTGATAGTAGTGTCAACCTGTCTTACATTAGGCAACGAAAATTTTAAACATTTCGTTTTAGCTGCATTCAATAGTAAATTGTTTGCAGTAAACCATTTTAGCACATCTCTTAGAGTCTCATTGATGTGACTTTGATCTTCCTGTTGCTTGTTGACTTTAAAAATGAGAGAGGTATCATCAGCGAACAGTACTATGTCACATTTGTGTTCTAGCAGCTGGGGCAAGTCATTTATGTACACCAAGAAGAGAAACGGACCCAAAATAGAGCCCTGTGGTACTCCAAGCTTCACCGGTGATCCACATGACTGCACTCTATGTATGTCTACTTTCTGGATTCTCTGACTGAGATAGGACATAACAAGGTTCAGTGCATTAGTTGTGAGTCCGTAGTGTTCAAGTTTGCGGATAAGCGTCTCGTGTTTCACGCAATCAAATGCCTTGGAGAGGTCGCAAAATATTCCTATTGCATCTTGCGATTGTTCCCATGCGTCATAAATGTGCTTCATGAGATTTGCAGCCGCATCCGTTGTCAAGCGGCCCTTCGTAAACCCAAATTGCTGACTGTGAAATAGTTCATTAATATTGAAATGATGAAGCAATTGATTTAGCATAATTTTCTCAAACACTTTACTTAGTACAGGAAGCACGGAAACCGGTCGAAAGTTACCAGGCTCAGATGAGCTGCCAGCTTTGAATAAAGGAATAACTTTACTGTACTTCATTAAGTCAGGGAACACACACTCATCGACGCAGTTGTTAAACACGACGGCCAGATATGGTGCCACAATATGGATGACAGATTGCATTACTTTAACTGAAATACCCCAAAGATCCTCTGTGTTCTTAATTTTCAAAGATTTAAATGTTTTTATAATCTCTTCCGAGTTTGTGTGTTTAAAATCAAATTTCAAGTTACTATCCTTTTGAACCACATTTAAGTATGAGCCAGCCAGCGCAGTGGATGACTTTAAGTCACGAGTTGTATCTATAACTATATTAGAGAAAAAATCCTCAAAAGCACTCGCCACTTCTAAATCTGAAGTTACTATTCTTTCATCTATCTTTAACTTATATTAGCTATTATGGGGCTTTGATTTACCTGTCTCTGAATTTATTACGTTCCATACTGTTTTTACTTTATTATCAGCGGATTTAACTTTATTACTAAGATATTCCGCTTTGGCGGCCACACAAACTTTTTCAAATAGTTTCGAATATCTTTTAACATAGTCTCTAAATGTGGGATCGTTATTGTAGCTTTTCATTTCATATATATCGTAAAGTTTAGTCCTACTCCTGTGAATCCCGACCGTGGCAGAGTCACTGAACCTTACCTTCTTACCATTTTTTTTAAGTCTTAAGTTTGAAAATGTTCCCAAACTCTCGATTTATTACAGTAGTCAGGTCCTTATATAAGATGTTAGGATCATTCTTCTCCATGTTTGGTTGAGGAACCTCACTGATAAACGTCTGTCAAATGAACGTCTTCGGTTACCGGCCTATAAGTAATTAATTGCTCCTTCGTCTGCTTAGGCATTTTAAAAACAGCTTTTTGGCCGCTATGATCGGAACTGAAGCAGTTAATAATTTCTTTGTTAAAAATATTATCTAAACATGTGGCCGTGTTGGCTGTCACTCTAGTCGGTTCCTCAAAAAGATGATGCAAGTTAAATGATTTAAAAAGGTTCAGAAGTCTCACGGAATTTCTATTTTCGGAATCCAGTAAATTGACATTGAAATCTCCACATACCATAATAAGTTTACTACTATTAAAGACTCGTTTCAAAGCATCCTCCATCACGGACTCGAATAGACTAAAGTCTGAGGACGGTGGCCTGTATACACATAATACGATGTGATTATCCAATTCAACACACGAAATCTCAATAACTCGTTCTAATGAAAGTTGAACTATATTTTTCCGTTCTTTACACTTATAATCATCTTTTACAATAATCATAGTTCCTCCATGTATTGCTGAGTTTCTAGTGTAGGAGTTGCCAATCCTATAATTACGAATGTTCGATATCAGCTCATGCTGTCTCAGCCAGTGTTCAGTAATACACATTACGTCTATATTAAAAGCATCGAGGAATAATCCGATTTCAATTGCTTTGCTGGAGAAGCCTTGTATATTTTGATGAACCAAAATAAAACTGTGCTCCTCCGCTGTCTCACGCATCAGTTTAAAGACTGGCGGTCCGCGGGCGGCGCGTTCGCGGGGGGCCCGGCGGGGCCTTATCCTATCCCTTTCCCCTATCACTTTCAATATAACTTTAGATTTTTTGACAGTTGAAATTACAGACGTAATTTCGCACGTAAATACCGAGAAACTCAGAGGTCGAACCCACGACCGTCTGCTTGAGAGGCCATAGGCTTTTATCCCGATATTTACTGTTTATCAAAATTCAAGATTACATAAAAAGTGAACCGCTATTTTTGCTCGTACTGTATTTTGCGGATTGCTTGGTTCCATACGTGACCTATTTAGTAAAGGCGAGTATAACAAATCGCACCAGGATATAATATAATATATCATCCTAAAGCGGAGAATCGTGAAATTCTCGACTCATTGAATGTGCATCCCGGGAACGCCTTTTGTCACTAATGTTCATAGAATTTCAAATAATGTTTCCCATTTCTCATATTTTATGCATCATCATCATCATCATCAGCCTATTTACGTCCCACTGCTGGGCACAGGCCTCCTCTCAGAATGAGAGGTCTTGGGCTATAGTTCCCACGCGGGCCCAGTGCGGATTGGGAACATCACACACACCATTGAATTGCTACGCAGGAGTGTGCAGGTTTCCTCACGATGTTTTCCTTCACCGAAAAGCTCATGATAAATTACAAATGTAATTTCGCACATAAAATCCGAAAAACTCAGAGGTGCGAGCCATATTTTATGCATGTGACGTGTGATAGTGAAATAAACGGATCACTAACGTATATTTAGCCCGAAATGTTCAATCAATGCTTCTCATGTTCACTAAATATTTTAAGGAGAAACAGTAAGTTACACTTTTGGCGTCAACTAGGCACATCTTCTATCAAGTGAGACAGGAGTCAATCGCTTGTCAGTTTTAGTAAAAAAGTTCCTACGGTCCTGGGGTCTTAGAAGGAACTAACGTGTATTCCACATATTATGTTACCGAGCTGACGTTTTGAATATACTGTTTTTTTATTGTTACTAAATTATGTTGGTTTTTGAAGATGTTTCAAATTCGAAACTCAACAACATCGAATTCGGTATCGAAAAGTCCATTACGAAAAGTAGCAATAAAAGTCTTGTAATTTTCTACATTTTCTGAACGCATTACAGAGACTTATTATGATATGTGTGTCTGTACAATGATATTATTAGTAAAGATACGTCATATGCTTACAAGACAATCGAAAAACATGTTTTGTATTTGTATTGTCGAAAAGTATTTTGAAATTTGCGCGCAAGTTTGGACCTTGTTTGTTAAAGATTGTGGCCAAAGAGGCTCCAATTTGCAGCCTTTTCTGTGCTTTATTGTCGGCGTGCTGATGACATATCTAACTACATAATATCATTGTGTCTGTAGATCTTTAAATATCTGCATCCACATTAATCATCAGATCTCTTAAGGGTAAGGGTTTGCGGTTGTCGGTTTCAGAACAGTTAGAATATTGTGTACAACATCATGGGGTCTCTTATTAATGAACAAGTTAATTTCGTTTCCAACTTCACCTTCGTTACGAGTTGGGTCTAATTCGTTATTTAAATAACGACAGCTACAATTAATGAAAACATAATCTCTCTCTTTGCCGTAGTCGATTAAAAATGAAAAGGTACTTTGTAACGTAAGTATATGACTATTCATTTACATAACAAAAGGAGCGAAAAGCAAGTTACAATGACATTAAATCATAGCTAAAACTAATTAAACTAAAACTTGAAACTAAATTAAATTTAAATAAGGTCCCCGTGGCATAGTGCCCAAAAGGCTGGCAGCGTTGGCTCGCTCAATAGCGATGCTGATTCTTTGAGAGAGAAAACTTCCAGCCCTTTGGTCACAAGTTGCATCGACCAAGCGCTTGTGCAACTCTGAAATAGCTTGTAAGCGGCGGGACCCCACGGTTTCAAACCCAAGTAACGTACGTAAATAAATTTAAAACTAGTGACTTCGTGAGATGTGAATTCAGCGAGTTCGTTGAAAAAAATTGTATCGCAGTTACAATAATAATAATTCCTTCTCACTCCGCTTCAGAAACGATATATAAAGTGTCGAGGAGGTAGGCCTAAACTTAAAAAAACCGACCAAGTGCGAGTCGGACTCGCGCACGAGATTTTAACGCTTTTCCCCGGTGTTTTAAGTTGTCCAGTGTTAGCAGAGCCCTGCTCCTAAGCAAAATGTACGCAATGTGGGGTCATCTTATATTGGTCTGTGAAATCTACAGACAGACTTAAAAATTTTAGATTTTGAGAATTTTCTGAGTGGCTGTGCTGTAAGCTACCTTCATACAAAATTTCTAGTGTCTAGGATAACTCGAAGTACCATTTAGGTTTTCAAGTTTGGCAATTTGTATGGAAACAAGTTTTTTAATGACTGTATCTTTTGATTGCGTTGACTTAGAAGATTTATTTTTTCACAGCTTCAAGGGACTGCAGGCTTCAGTATTTGATATTAATTTCAGCACGCTCCCTAAACGCATTCCAGAGAACGCAGTCGGGTAAAAAGGGTCTTGACAGACAGAAAGACAGACGGACAACAAAGTGATCCTTTAAGGGTTCCGTTTTTTCCTTTTGAGGTACGGAATCTTAAAATAATTCTATCGAGGATTTTGTATACAAATCATGTTTTAATCCTAGGGATCGATCAAGGAATCTAAAATGAACGGCCACAGGTATTTATTGCTTTAATCATACTTACGAAAGTCAATCTCGCAACACCCACAAGTTTGAAAGTGAAAATGATGAAAGTAAGGAAAACATACAATGACAATGCAAAGAAAAATCCGTTAAGCAGCTGGACTTGAACCAGCAACCTCGGTAATCCGTACCATTCCATTCCATTCCATTCCATTGAAAGTAACGAAAACCAATAAGTATTTATTTCTTTACTCTCTCATCTGGATAATAGTATAATTAAAAGTTTTTAAGCAAATCAAACTGGACGCCTATAAGAAATTTATGGAAGCCACCCGAGCGAAATTAACGAGTACGAATTAGGGAACATTCAGTGGTTTAAATGAATATAATTACTTTTTGGCGGCTTTTCTGATAAAAACATTAACTTGGCAGGTGCCGAAATTATCGAAAAAGAGTTTTTTTTTATTCCTGAATAGTGACGACCAATAAACAATAATTAGAATAATTTTTGACGTGGTCTTCACTGGGCTTTTTTTAATCCCACTGCTGGGCGTAGGTCTCCTCTCAGGGCTTGGGCTATAGTCCCCGCGCGGTCCCAGTGCGGATTGGGAACTTCGCACTCAGCTACGCAGGGTTTCCTCACGATGTTTTCCTTCACTTCCAAACGGGATATGGGCTCCCGATATTTCGACGTAATTACATGCATCATGACACTTACGACACCCTGATATCATGCTGATGTTGCGTCTAATGTAATTAACAGTGAATCATTTGAAACGGTTATTTCCAGATTTGATTTAAATTCGTTTAGCTGGTTCGTGTATCACATCACAAACACATACTTTCCTATTTATTATAAGGTAGTTCAGAAGAGACCGCTCGTGTATGCATATGAAACGTGACGTTAAATTATAACTTAAAATATACAGCGTCTGGACACTACCGTTTTACGATCGTATATTTTACTATCGCATCTGATCAGCGAAAACTTCCATTAAATAGACTAACCAATGGAACATTCCAATAAAATTCAGATAAAAGACGATGGAATAGTTAATGGATTGCTCCATACGGAGATAAGATATGTAATACCTAATAAAGGATGGAAGGAAGATTTTTAACATGACACATTGAGTGATCACTTCAATCACTACTAATTGTTACTCATAAGTAATGTAATGTTATTCATAATCATCTTTATTCATAACTCTCTTTTCCTTAAACTATTAATGTTATTGTTCAGGATTCTTAAAATAAACCTAACCTAACCTCAGAGTTTTACAGAATATCCATTTAAAAGTTCCTGAAAAATTACGTTTAAATAGGTTTTAACAGTGGCTATGCTGTGCCCCCTTTGTAAAAATAGATCCTGTAGGTCCAATAAAATAACGAAAAATTTTAAAACTAATGACATTTTACTTTCAAATTCACATATCAAGAACAGCTGAATCGATTTTTAATGAAACTTGATTATCTATTATACAGATTAAATTGGCTTTCGATTAAAAAAAACCGTGTTCAAATGTTGTTTCCCTAAATCTTTATAAGTTGTTAGCGAAGAACAGAAACACTGATAAAATATTATCTTAACTCTCACATAATTTGCTCCAGATACAACTTAGTAACGAAGTAATCAGATTTACTTACTTTGTGTTCAAAACTTTTGTTCTTAATTAAAAAAAAGATTAGGCTACAGGTCACGCGCAACCAAGGGTTCAGCAGCATTTTTTATTATAATTACCAAATTTTTGTTCCAATTAAGTAAGTAAGCGGTTTATTGCATGATGAAATTAATATAAAATATTCAAGCCTGCAGTCCCTTGAAGCTGTGAAAAAATCAAACTTCTAAGTCAACGCGATCAAAAAAGTAATGTGGGCTGGTGCCTATTTAGGCACGGCCGTTGGGTGAGTGTAGCCCTAGTGGCTCAAGCTGTGAGAGGCGTCAGAAGAGGGAAGACACTAAACTTGTGTTTTAAACAATTTTTGTTCTTTTCTTCAATAAAAACGAATACACGACTTTGCATATGAAAGCCCTGTGACAGAGTGTCGCTCTTGTTTTTTGTTTTTTTTGACACTTTGCAATCGTATTTTTTAAATCAACGAACACAATCATCAAACAATGAGCGGCCTCCCATTAAAAAGGTTGTTTCCATACAAATTGCCGTACCCTGAAAACCTAAAGGGCACTTCTAGTTACTGAAAGTGCCCTGTAGGTTTTCAGGAAACGGTAATTAGTAGTCCTAGAAACTTGAAACTTGGTTTGAAGGTATAGCTCAACCACTCAGAAAATTCTCCAAATTTAAATTTTTTATGTCTGTCTGTATATGTCCAATACAAATTGACCTCACACTGCGTAGATTTTGCTTAGGAGCAGGGCTCTGCTACCACTGGACAACTTAAAACACTGGATAAAATCGTTAAAACCTTTCTACAGAACCCTCGTGCGCGACTCCGGCTCGCACTTGTGTCTGGTTTTTTTATCAATTATAACCCCGGGAAAATCATTTAATGAACTAAAAACAATTACTTTGCTCACCCGCGACCACTAGTGAAAAATAGTTAATCTGTGCGGCAAATGTATGTTTTCATGCAGCACCTCCGCCTCCACTGCTACACGAATCAACACATGCCACACAGACCCAACTGTCACCACCACCACTAAACTACACGCTGACGCGTTTCGGCACTCTCCACGAGGCCATTATCCAAGCTAAACACTACGATAACCGTTCACCAAGACACCATTACCACTACCAAGACCTTACCTTACCTTACTGATTCAATAAATTATTTAAAATCATTTAATACCTATTTAAGCGAGGTAGTAGGACCACACCCTTTTGCTATATAGGTATTTTTCCACAATTTCCGCAGAACCCTGCGTCTGAACGATGCGCAAACGCTATCCATTAAACAGCTATGAAAAGTTAACGAATTACACGCAATCTCGCATTCCTACAGATTTATGGTTCAGTCGGGCGCAGCTTACAGCTGTAGCAGCCGCAAACCACAGAAAAACAGGATTAATAACGAATATTAATTTAGAGAAGCTGTGGTAGGCTAGTGGTTTGGCCTACGGTCTCTAAAGTAAAGATAGTTAATGGGGTCAATCCTCTGAGGCCCGAGTACGAGTATTCGAAACCTGCAACGTAATCGAGTAGTAAACGTTATCGAGAAATTTGTATGACGTTTGGAACAGAGGGTCGAGCACGACTTTACGAAAGCTGCGTCACGTTCAATCGAATAGTAAACGTTGTCGAGTTTGTATGACGTTTGGAACAGCGCCCGCCCGTGAGCGTATTTGGAACTAACATTTTGTTTGAGGTTTCTTGATCTAGATACGATAACCGTAACGTTGCGCAGGATTCGTAAACTTCGTGCTGGGCCTACATAGGGTCGAGCACGACTTTTCGAATCTTGCGTAACGTTACGGTTATCGTATCGATGTTCCAAACGTCATACAAACTCGACAACGTTTACTATTCGATATTACTTGACGCAGGTTTCGAGAAATCGAGAGAGTCCTGTAGAGTGTGGACGTGAACACCCAGACAGCCAGACTGACATACAAAAGCATGTTTTCTGGTTTTAAGTATCATGATACTCGGGGCTTAATCACGTAAAAATAGATTTACATACGACGTTTCGGACGCAACGTCGCGTCCAAGACGTGTTAAATATGTTTTATAATTCATGTTTTTTTACATGATTAAGTACACCTACCATGTATCATGATAATGTGTGAAAATCGCGAAACTTTAAATCGATACATGTTTTCTGAAGCTAAAACGGAGACACGTCGCCACTTCGCGTTTGTGCTCGGTCAATAAACACAGACTAACTTTGATATCCCTGATTATCTTCCATGAAGGGTCACTTTTGATTCCGGCTTTTAAATATTCATCAAGCCAACCCGTTTTCTCATTTGTCTGATGTTTCATTACGGGTTTCGAGATGAAACCTTAATTATTCAGTCATTGTGCATAAATTACAGCATGGACGAATAAAGCCAGATTACGGCCAATGCCGACACAATATTGCGTTCCTTTAAACTTTAAAACAATAAGCCTGTTGTAGCTAGTTTTAGTTTGATAGTCCTTGAACGAGAGCAACGTGCTGCCCTTAAAGTCATGCTCCGAAAAACTTACCGTTTCCATACGGATGCTCTGTAGGGAAACTGGTTTACTTAGAGTCAGGCAGTTGTTTGTCTTGAGAGCAATAATTATTCTCATTTTCATTTCATTTTCATTTTCACTATATCCTCGTGAGTCGTGACTATACAGGATGATCAATTCCAATGGGTCAGTAAGGAGAAGTCAGAACCTATAAGAGATAGGGAAATCTGATCTCAGGAACCATGGCGTCGATTTCAGATTGAATAAAAAATTAATTCAACTCGTAGTGAAATAATCGGATCACTCAAGTATACGTGGACTGTATAGTGTTCCGGTGTGGAGAGTAAGGCAGCCGGTGTAGTGACGGGCACAAGAGGCATTTCATCTTAGCTCTCTAGGTTGGCAACGCATCTGCAAACCCTTGGGGTTACGGGTGTCTATGGGCAGTGGTGATCACGTACCATCAGATGACCCACTTGCCTTCCCTGTCATATAAAAAAAACGGCAGGCTAAACTCGACTTATGTATAAATATGTGAGTGATCCGTTTATTTCACTATGATTGAGTCTCATGGCAGTTTCATGTTAAAAATTGTTTTTTTTTAACTCGTACATAATCGGGAATCGAACCCGGTCAAAGTTTTATGGCCTAGCACAAATGTGAAGTCGGCGTGGTGCTAGCGGAATATTCTTTGAATGATGTTGTATTTAAAGAGATAAAAATTAACCTTCGCATTCAAAAGACAGTTAAAGTAACTCGCGGTCCTTGGTCCTTAAACACGTACCAAGATTGGTTTAAACAGACCAAGTTTAATTGGACTTTCAAATGACGGAATAGGGTTAAAATTCCAACAAAAAATATCTCGGGAAACATTAGATACTGTTTTAATGAAATATTAACTTTAAGGATTATCATATTATTCCACTAATTTATCAAATTCCTAAGCGAAATAATTCAAAGAATTCAGTTTATAATAAATGCAAGCAATTAATTATTCTTAAGCTGTTAGCCTATATTGGTTTAACAATCGTTTTTCATTACGCTAAAATGTCTGAAACAAAGTGATTATTCTTTTAAGGAGAGCGAAAACTGTTGTGTTACTGGTTTCCAATTTTCATAGCTGTAAGTAGATCTGTTTTTAACCAACTTCAAGAAAGTTTCACACGAAACTTTAACTCAATAAAAAACCGACTTCCTACGGACACTCTACACCGTAACGTAAACGTTACAAAATACGCAAAACGCCTAAAACACACATTTATTAATTTATTTATTCATTATTACCAAATCAATTTTACAGCAAAGCCAATGCTCCATAGAATCGAAATACAAACAATACACAATAAAAGGGTTCCGTAGAAAGATTTTAACGCTTTTCCCCAGTGTTTTAATAAGTCCAGTGTTAGCAGAGCCCTGCTCCTAAGCAAAATGTACACAGTGTGGGGTCAACTTATATTGGTCTGCGAAATCTACAGACAGTCATAAAAATTTAAGATTTTGAGACTTTTCGGAGTGGTTGTGCTACAAGAGCTACCTACATACCAAATTTCAAGTTTCTAGGACAACTCGAAGTACCCTTTAGGTTTTTGGAATTTGGTAATTTGTATGGAAATGGCCTTTGTAAAGACTGTATCTTTTGATTGCGTTGACTTAGAAGGTTGATTTTTTCACAGCTTCAAGGGACCGCAAGCTTGAGTATTTGATATTAATTTCAGCATGCTACCTCCACGCGTTCCAGAGAAAAAGGTGTCTTGACAGACAGACAGACAGACGGACAACAAAGTGATCCTATAAGGGTTCCGTTTTTTCCTTTTGAGGTACGGAACCCTAAAAATGAAAGAAAACTTACTGAATGTAAGCGATTCGCTTCCCTAAAGCGTGGGAACACCACACCCTATGGCCAGAGCTCGGAGCGCAGGAACATCTGCTGGTGCTTGGATGCACTTGGAGTCTAAAGGAGCTAAAATTGTTAGCCCTGGTAGACTCGAGCGGATGGATGAACACTAGGGTTGCCAGATTTTTTTTTGATCCTGCGATGACAAATGCGCATTTTGGCAAAAAAATACAGGATTTAAAAAATTTCCCCGGGACAAATGAAAATCACTTATTTTACGTTGTTTTTATTGGTACTTAATAGTTATATTTCAAAGAAGATGGTCGACATCGGAGGCATTCGGCTTTAATCGGACGGACACTGTTCGTTCACCCACACCTCATGCTCTCGTGCGCTCAGCGCAGCTAGCCGTTGGAGTCATGCGCGACGCGGTGCGTGTTTTAATCGAATAAGGTCAAGTCAGGACAGAGTCTGTCCCGGCGGGACGTTTAAAATTGTGCCTGAAATACGGGACGTCCCGGGAAATACAGGACGTCTAGCAACGCTAAGAACACATGGGATCTCTGTAACCGGTCCCGAGCTGCCTCGCGGATGTGCTCAAAGACCTTCTCCGATGTTGTCTCCTTGTCCAAACGAAACAGCCCCCACACTACTCGAAAATCAAAGTTCGTATAGTATCGTCCCGCGCACTCTTGTGTTAAATACTATTAGCTTGAGAGGGACGGCACGATACGAAGTTCGAATTTTGCACTTCGTAGTCGGGGGGCAGGTAGATGTCCACCAACGGTTATCACATGTATCAAGGTCACGCAACCATGACACTTCTATTCTCTTTTTGACACCTGATAGCCTAGTGGTCAGAGACCCTGACTCTGAAGCTTGAGGTCCCGCGTTCGATCCCCGGACGGGGCAGATGTTTGTGTGATGAATACGATTGTTTGTTCTCGGGCCTTGGATGTTTAATACGTATGTATTAATCTGTACATGTATGTTTATCCGTTGTGTAGTACCCATCGGCTTTGCATAGTTTGGGACTAGGTCAATTGGTGTCAATCGTCCCATGATATTTTTTTTATTTTTATTAGCCTGGTAAAGTATCCCACAGCTGAGCAAAGGCCTCCCCCTCCCCTCGCCACTCGTCTCTATCAACGGCAAGTTCCTTCCAATCCGTTTTATATGCGTCGAAATCATCCCGCCATCTCCTCCTCGGTCGGCCTCTGCATCTATATCCATTCGGCGGAACCCAATGGGTGGCGATTTGGGCCCATCGTTCCGGATGCATACGGCAAACATGACCAGCCCAGTCCCATTTAAGCCTTGCAGTCTTGGCCCCCACGTCTGCAACACGAATTTTGGAACGCAGTGCCGTGTTTCTGATGCGATCAGTTTTACGTACACCTAAAATACTGCGCTCCATTGCCCGTTGGCAAACCTTGAGCCTATATATTTATTTATTATTTTATATTTATGTGGGATCGATATGAAGGAAACAAGATGTTTAAATTATAGAAAGAGTTTAATAAAAGTAAAAAATATAGAAAATCACATCTAATCGCTAAGACAGCCCAATCGAATCTCAATCATACACTCACTCCGTTCATTCACAAAATCTCTACCAGTCATTCTATCCGCTCTTTTGCATCAATCATTCATTCCATAGTATCACCATCTCATTCCCACATTTATGTATATCATTAGTTCAGCGAGTTTGGACTATTTCGGTCTGTAAAGGTCATGAATTTGAACAAATTTCAAGTCAATATAGTCACTTGAAATAGCCTACTGAAACGTAAACGTATTTTTCCTCTTCTGCTAAATGCGAGGGAAGTGTCCAAATATAGCTTTGATGGATTAAATGAATTAATATTCGGGGCTGTAACGTTTTACTGTCTTTTAGTGCCCGAGTTAAAATAATTGGAGTATCATCCAAGCAATAAATTTAATAATAAAACCCAAGGCCATGCAGACTTTGTACTGAGTTCAAACAATTTATCTACTGCCTATTGTCACAATTAAAAACATTAGACATAATGAAAACGGGATTTTACCTTAGACGTTTGATGTGCTCTCGATATTTCGACGCAGTTTCTGGTTTTGCTGTTCTATTAATTATTTTTTAAACTTGTTTCTAAAATAGGTACCGTTTTTTTTAATTCTTTTATCTTATGAAGCAGTGAGTTATATTTGTGTAATTCATCTGTGGTTATGTATTGCAAGAGCTTCTCGGCAATCATGGTTTTTCTGAAAGCGCTGGTAGACTCAAAATGACATGTAAAAGAGCATTCAACTGCCTAACTTCTGAAAAAAAAAAATGAATTAGAATTCAGTAGGTTAATGTAGGAAACTTTTTTTTGTGTGGTTTTGTGAAGTGCTTGCCCATTCGCCGATGTACGAAATTAAAATCGCAAGAGTTGTTTCGCCCACGCCGCCGAGAGTTCCGCCTCGTAACTTCGGCTGTAGATAAGGGATCTGCGTCAAACTTACTGATAGCGGAAAACTTTGTACAGTCAGCAGCGAAAGTAGCTAAGCAACCGACGCGTTCATAATGATCTAAGCACGGCTCTATTGTTATAGACGTAAGAGCTTGTGCAGATCACTGTGGCTGCTTGGGTTGCTTAGCTACTTCTGCTGCTGACTGTAACAATACAGCCTCTGTTGTTTGGAAAACAGAGCGTTTTTCTGTTTCATACAAAAGTTGAATGCACAGAACTATATCGGGATAGAAGGAAAGACACAACTTACCTCGCGTGCCGAAAAGAAAGCTGAGAAACTCGTTACGCGTTTTGACTCCCGACCGCTTTCCGCAACCAACTTAGAAAAGTTTGAAAATTCGTCCATTTCCTTTAAGTCAATCGTGGTGTAGGGGCATGGCACACGACCCGTAGTGTCGAGGATCCGGGTTCGATTCCCGGGGTTGGCATTTTTTTGGTTTTTAGGGCTCCGTACCTCAAAAGAAAAAACGGAACCCTTTTAGGATCACTTTGTTGTCCATCTGTCTGTCTGTCTGTCTGTCTGTCAAGACCCTTTTTCTCTGGAACGCGTGGAGGTAGCATGCTGAAATTAATATCAAATACTCAAGCCTGCGGTCCCTTAAAGCCGTGAAAAAATCAACCTTCTAAGTCAACGCAATTAAAACATACAGTCGTTAAAAAACCTATTTCCATACAAATTGTCGATTTCCAAAAACCTAAAGGGTACTTTCAGTTGTCCTAGAAACTTAAAATTTGGTATGAAGGTAGCTCTTATAGCACAACCACTCCAAAAGACTCAAAATCTTAAAATTTTATGTCTGTTTGTAGATTTCACTGACCAATATAATTTGACCCCACACTGCGTACATTTTGCTTAGGAGCTGGGCTCTGCTATTGCTGGACTTCTTAAATCACTAGGGAAAAGCGTCAAAATCTTTCTACGGAACCCTCGTGCGCAAGTGAGACTCGCACTTGGCCGGTTTTTTTTCTGTGTATTCATGTATCAGTGAGTTTATTAAAAATATACTTCATTGAGATAGTTCCTACCTAAGTTTCGATAAAAATCAGTTCACCCGTGTCTGAAATATTAAACTTTGAAATGACAATGTCGGGGGTTTTCCAACTTTTCTAGTTGGTTAGGTTATTAAAACCAGAGGGTCGAGCACGACTTGACGAGTGCTGCGTAACGTTACGGTTATCGTATCGAGATCGAGAAGCCTCGTACTAAATTTTAGTTCCAAATACGCTCACGGGCGGGCGCTGTTCCAAACGTTTCCTCGACTCGACAACGTTTACTATTCGATTTTACGTGACGCAGCATTCATAAAGTCGCGCTCGACCCTCTGACGTCGCACGCGGAAAGCAGTCGGGCGCTGGAACGCGTAAGAGGTTCTAATTCCTTCTTTTCGACATTTGAGGTACATACACTCTTTCCTTCCATCCTAATAGAGTTCTGTGGCTCGCAGCCTCTAACAAAAGTGTCACTTTTAGGTACCTATTAGATGACAACCAATTGAACGTAGGATCCAATTAACGAAACAAGCAAAACTGAGTATGGTTTAAGTAATACCAAAATTTAAACTCAAAGGTCGATACTTTCGATCAGGAAAAAACATTCAAGTTTAAATACTCGTAACTGTACTTATTAATTCATGATTTTTAAACCGCGTACGGTTACCATCACAAAATTTGTGACGGGCAATTATTATGAAAACTATCAGGGACTCCACCCTTTCGGATCATAATTTGATTTTATTTGACAATTCAATATTGAAAAAAACCATCACTCCAGAACTCAGGTTTCAGATAAAAAAAAATCTAATTCATTCATTTATTTTAATTATATTTCTGTACAATGATCATGACATAAATTATAATAAATAGGCATAATTCCTTAATTTTACGTTCACACAGATAATTACTATATTTTTAACACAATATAACACTACGCAAAAATACAAAGGCATAAGTACTTAATACAAAATCAAAATATTACTCGCCAGGAGTTTCGCATAGAGAGATACGGTCAGCAGAAATTATTATTTCTACAGAAAAAAAACTATAGAATAGCGTATTTAATTCTTACTTAAATTTAAGTAAAAAATCATCAATTACCTATTTGGTTCATATTTACAGAGAACGGAAGAACTTCTTAAACATACTTCAGAGATTTCTTAAGTTAGACAAAATATACCTATGGAAATCTTGATAAATTCTTACGTAATAAACAAGTGAAAGCCAAAATTAAAAAGAAAATAAATTCATAATTTTCCTATTGTAGGTAATAGATGTTAAAAAATGATATATTATAAGTACAGTATTTAATTATAATGTTAGCTAACCTTTTAAAAACATTTATCCGTGCACTATTTATGACTAGTTTTTTAAAAGATACTGTGGTCGTATTTACAAATATATCAACTGTTAAAATACTGTTAAAATTTACACTAATATTTTTACAACAAGATAGGTACTTAAACATGTGAAATGCAACATTAATACATATTTTTTGGTCTTTGACCCTCTTAAAAATAAAAAATTAACTATCGCTCAGCAACCTATCGTTGGTAAGTAGGTAATTATAAAGTCTAAACAAAAAATTACATTTTGCCTTTAATCCGATGTAAAGGAACTTGTACGGTCACCAACTTTGAATGTTAATCATATTTGGAACGTTGTCAATATGAAATGAATACTTGTGATTATGAACAAGCAAGACAGTGTTCCATGTTCATTAAAAAATTAATGACGGTGATTGTATGTCCTCTTAACTGAAATGGTAAAGTAATTGAAGAAACCTGTTCTAAATATCCCATACGAAATTTCAGCGTGTAACAAGCGTGACTGGCTGTCCGGTAACATGTTAAATGGCAGTAACGAAATACAATGACCGGCAAAAGAGGTTTCATTGAAAAATAAAACAAAAGCGAACCGCTCGGTAGGATAGCTTTTAGAATAGTTTACGAAACTCAGTAGGGTTTCGTAAACACAATTACCAGAGCTAAGTGCCCCGGATAAGCAGAAATAGATTGGTAACGAGTCTTAATGAATGAAATATCTGTTTGCGCGTAGCCATCATGCGTAAAAATACCTACTTCATGCGTTCGTGTGCGCCAAGGTAGACTTGGCATGGTAACGTGGTAGACATGATAATAACTATGATCAACTCTCAAGCAGAAGACGATCGTGGGTTTGAAATTTTTGGAATTTATGTGCGAAATTAAATTTGTAATTTGTCATGAACTTTTCGGTAACGTTACTGACACGAGCGCGTAAATCGGACCGCTCGTGCACTGACGTTTGTGTAGGCGCTCCCGCCAATAGAGCTGTCAACGTCCAATCGCATCGCATACACAATCGTGACATGTGGATTGATTATAATTATATAAAAAGTAATAAATAATAAATGATTGATACTAACTGAGCAGTTATTTAACAACATTACAGTTACATTGTGGAGCTCTAAATCATGAGAACCGAAGCCCAAGCAGTCTGATTCTGAGAGGAGCAGTGGGACGAAAATAGGCTGAAGATGATCTGCGTAGTTGAAACAATAAGCATTACAATTCCATGGAGAAAATTTAAGGCACAGTAGTATGACAAATTGGTTGAACTGTTCTGCTCTGGTGAAGACAAGACAGCTGGGGAAATTACGGGTACAAGTGCCATCCCATCTTAACCCTCAAAGTTGAGAAAGAATCTGCATCCCCTCTGATGTTGGGTATCTTTGAACCATGAAAATTAGGCCGAAGTAAGGAACAAACATGGAACCTTAATCTTAGCATGCATGTGTATTTTCTCATTTGCCGCAGTTTGTATACAGCTCAAAAGTACAGATTATATTTACATAGGGCCTTTCCAGAGCTTGGTATATGCCTCCCAGTTTCCCCCTTTATGGGGGGAGTATGCGTAATGCATTTCCCCACTGTTAAAAAAAGGGTCCAGAATCCAGATCTATTAAATATAAAATAACAAGCAAATAGACTCTATCAGAAGACTTCCTCTATCATAGAAGATGTTGAAGGATTCCATTGATGAATAATTCTTTATCAACAACAACTTACTTACAAGATGCATAAATATCTCACTCAAACATTTATTTACAAGAATCCTAACCCTGAATATATCGAGACTAGCCGTTGCCCGCGACTTCGACCGCGTAGATTTCGGTTAACGCTATCCCGAGGGAACTATGCAATTTTCCCGAAAAAAAAGTAGCGTAAAGTTATTCTTTAATATTCAAACCATCTTCTTACCGAATTTCGTCTAGATTGGTGCCGCGGTTTTTCCGTGAAGAGGTAACAAACAGACAGACAGAGAGACAGAAAGAGAGAGAGACAGAGTTACTTTCGCATTTATAATATTAGTTAGGATTAAGATTAGTTAGGATTAGAAGGATCATCTAATTGTATGGGAACCGAGCGTGTAACATTATGCATAGGCATGTCGTCACGAGTGTAACTTAGTGAGGAAACACCTCTATTAACAGCTCCAACTTTTGTGGTGGTGTTTGAACAGTTAATCGTTGAACAACAAGCCATTTTGTTTTTAAAACCTAGCGTCACACGGTACGCGTAATGAGGTTCTTCAACCCTTCTTTTCGGTACGCAAGGTACATTCATACACTCGTTCCGTCTATCCCGATACATAGTTCTGTTCCCTGAATTCATACTAGTAAGAAAAAAAAAGTGGAATTGGGTTACGTGTTGGGTCTAATTTTGATAATTTGAAAGAATATGAAAGTAGTTTTTAACAGAAAAAAAACTGAAAGAAAATTGTGGGTGGTTTTATTGAGGGAAATAGATACAGCGGGTAAGTTGTTTTTTTTATAATTAACTAAGTTGAGATTATGTCACTATGTTATGTGTTATGTGGTCGCGGGTGAGCAAATTCATTGTTTTTATACTATAAGATTTCAGGACTGAATCGCGACATTAAAAATGTTCTCACAAGTACCTCGACGTTGCGTCGGCACTGCACTTTCCGTAATGAAATTCACTTAATTTTCCTTCCCAGTGTACCTAACAGCTGGTTCATTTCAATACACGGCGTTAATTTTCCTCTTATTCTTAATCTGACAACTATTAAGACTACGATTAAACTTGAACGTGAACCCGTTTTTGCTTTCATCCTTCACAGTGAAAAGTTCATTCCATTCATTGTCACACTCCCGATAGTCAGTGTAAGTGTCACTATGCCTCTCCTCACTCAGATAAACATTATCGTGCTTGTGCGACGGACTACCTTTGAAACAATCGTAGTATGGCTTGCAATCAATACTGTTAGTACTCCTGGCTATATAGGTCTCTATTCCTTCCCGTTTCCTCACGCCTGTGTTGCAAAACAAATCTTTGCTCAATCGTCAATCTCTGCAAGCGTCTGTGGCTAGTGTGAATCTGGTGGCCGATTCGCTGATGGAGTCCTCTCGTATTTTAGGTCTTCTGTTACCATTGATCTGTTCTATGAAGGAGGTGTTAGTGTTTCTCCCGAAGTCTCTGTTGATGCTGTTGTGGTTGGATGGGGAGAGGTGGGTGAGTCGGTAAGAGGCGCAGGAGTCATTGCGCCGGACGACGGTTCTGGTGGTGCCGGCGCGGGAGCTTCCAATTGGCGCGAAGGAAGTGCCGTTGCGATCTGGTGAGAGCGGAGTGTGGCAACAGCAGAAGCATTTGAAGTAGGATCTGTGGAATTCCCGTCGGAACTTCCCTGTAACAATGAGAATTGTTGTTACATTCAGGTGATTTTTGGGGTTATGAAGACTCTTGGATTTTTGGAGAATTTTGCAAACCATGCCAAACGGAAGTTTTTAAGAATGAATTTGTGCGTTGGAACTTGTGATGCAAACTTTATTATTTGAGTAGCAACTAAATAAAACACAATAAAGGTAAGGATGTTTACTTAGTCCGAATTCTACGGCGGAAATTAAGATCATTATTTCCCAAATAGCACCCGGATATTTACGTATCTTTGCTTCTAACGGATACTGACAACGTTATACTTTCATTGAGTTTCCGTAAGGGAACAAAAACAAACAATAAAATTAGACAGATTTGAGAAAATAAATATGTAAAACACTTTTGAACAATAGGCAACTAAGTGTCATGGACACTGTAAAACAAAATGAAATAAAAACCAAAACGAAAGAGAAACTCAAAATAAGACTAGAAGATGGTGACATTAAGCCGCTGCTAAAGATTTAATAAGATTTTCGACACTCAAGCGTCTATTGAGTTTGAGATCCCTCACGAGTTCGTAACAATAATAAAATTTGGATAAATGTCTTCGAAACGTTTAGAACAGATTTCAAATTGGCTCTTTGTGTGAGAAGAAAGCGAAATGACAAATTTTTGATTCCTGAATTAGAAAAAGAAACCGATATTTGAAGTGAAGTTGTAGTTAGTACAAATTAAGTTACTGTATATAGCTCTAATTTCAGTTTAAAATGATTACTGTAAGGTGGCGTGGGCAGAGGTAAATTAAAAACGAGCTTAAGCCGTATATCTCATTTAAAAAGACTAATGGGGCTTTCAAAGTATCTGTAGGCACATTTGTTGTAAATTAATAGATCACCTGACCAGACAATTTCAAATTATAATCTCGATCGAACTGTATATTAAATAGATTTGAACAAGGTGACGCAACATATTTATTTAGATATTTCATTCAATACAGATACCTATGTACCAACCATATTACTGAAAAGAAATAAAGTAACGTCTTCTTAGAAGTACAGCCTCAATCATGATAATTTTCTAGGTAAGTACAATTTCAAAACTCAACCACCAACCATCATTTTGTAATGTACAAATTAACATACATTTAGAAGCCAAAGTACATACAATTTAAAATGAAAGCGCAGTTTACTGAGTGCAAACAAGAACGTGCTCCAGAGAGCAGCATGCCCCATTTTAAAAACTGTGTCGGAATTATAAAGATGTCTGTATGATGCAATTTAGCGTGCTTGTACTTGAGTTAACAAAATGTTTACGTAGCATTGGGCACAAAATAAAAATGGGAGACAGAATAGTAGGTACAGACAGGATTCCCTGAATTTTAGCTTGAACGTAATTGAAGGATGCAGGCTTTACTTTGAAGGCTACTTAGATTGAGACAAACTATCTCGATAAAATCACAACCGGGTTTGTAATCTATAAGTAAAAAAAACATAAAGTCATTAAAAATCAAAAGAGCTACTTCGAGAAATAAGTAGACTGGGTAGGTGTTATACATTCTACAAGTAAGGGATATCACAAAGTTGGGAGTTATAATCCAGCTTGTAAGGGTACAATCCTTAAACTGCAAAAAAAGCCGCCACTCGCAACAAGAGGAATGGAGGCATTCACATCGCAGCATAACACAGTGCTTTGAAATCGGGGTTCAATGCTAAACTACAATAAATGGCGATTCTAACAAAGCTAATACAGACGTCACTTAAAAAAGGAATGAAGTAAAAATTTTACAACTAAAACATTCAAAATTTTCGGGAGAAAACTTGACTGCATTACACACAAGGCCAGTATGAATTGAAATTAATACGGCAGGTGGGATTAAATTTTCCGAGGAAATCAAATTAAGTGACAAGCCGAGTTAATCTACTACTGACAGCGGTTACTGACCTGAAAAACCAGGGAATCCTGCAAGCAAAATGATTTAATAACGTTTTCGTATGATAAACAAGAGAACGAAGCAAAATAATTAGTTTAATCAGGCGGCACTTTGCGAAGGACGTCGAGGACGCCAGCGGCCGGCGTGGCGACAAGCGGAGCGGCGAGCGATTTTTTAATACATTTACTTTATTTTTTATTGAAAGAGGGAGGAAAACGAGCAAGCGGGTCACCTGATGGTAAGTGATCACCGCCACCCATGAGAACCAGCAACCCCAAGAGTCACTAGTCCGTTGTCGGCCTTTAAGGAGAAAGAGGGGAGGGGTTGAGGGGATCGGGCCTCCTTCACTCTCAACAGGGGTGCTATTGCTTCACGCAGATTTTCTGTGAGACGGTGGTACTTTCCCGGACGAGCCGGCCCATTCGTACGGCAGCAAATAGCTACAGTATGTATGTATGTATGTATGTATGCATGTATACATTGCGTTTTACCAGTGGCTCGCGCACGAGTTTTCACTAAGAATCGAGTAGTAACGTTATCGTATCGCCATCGAGAAATTACTAAATTTCAAGTGCCAAATACGCTCACGGGGGCGCTGTTCCAAACATCACACAAATTTTGTCGAAAGCGTTACGAGAACGTCACTCCATTCGATTCTTGACTGGGACACATTTCTCGTGTATTTTGTACTAGACCCAAAGTCCATGGTTTGTAATAGACAATTGTTACGATTACGAAGCAAATCAGAGTAATCACAGAAGCTGAACATTTTCAGCGACAGAAATAAACACGTATTCGTAAATATGCAGAAGGAATGTAAACAAGAACAAAAGGCTTTGAAGATAAAAGACTTGTAGGTGTTTGCAGGTAGGGGTGGAGGGCCATCCAATGTACGAAGTTTTACGCTTCAGTCGAGGACAAAGGAGCTCGTCCTAGTCAAGACACTGCTTTTTATAAGGAAAAAACCGGACAAGTGCGAGTCGGACTCGCGCACGAAGCTTCCGTAGAAAGATTTTAACGCTTTTCCCCAGTGTTTTAAGTTGGCCAGGGCATAAGAATAAATAATAACATAGTAGAACGGAAACTCCCGCTCCGGACGGGCTCAAGGTCACGATATTAGAGTATTCGTTAAACGGACTACTTAGTCAGGCTGTCACGGCCGGCGTCGCTGCACGCGCGTTTGGTTGTTTATAATCTGGCTATAATAGTTTTACGTGAGCCTGTATGTATTTTATTTTATATTTGTATGTAAGTAATAATTACTTAAATTACCTTAAATGGCTTCATTTGGTATGGCACTTATAATAACTTCTTATTTAAAAGTGTCTATAATTATGTAATGAGTTATAAATCTTATATTTTGTAAAACTGGAATAAAATAATCATCTCAAAGTAAAGAAAAACTTATATCTTAGTGATATTATCTTTAGACGTAAGTAACTAATGTTTAATAGCAAGCAACCCTAGCAACACGCCTGGATGACAGAGGGGTGTAACGACGTGAAGGGGGAAGTAGGTATATGTATAAATGGCGGCGTTTTGGACTCGGTCAAAAGAGATTCCGTTCTACTTTGTTATTATTTATACTATGTACGCAGTGTGGGGTCGTCTTATACGGGTCTGTGAAATCTACAGACAGACATAAAAATTTAAGATTATGAGATTTTTCTGAGTGGTTGTGCTATAAGAGCTACCTTCATACTAAATTTCAGGTTTCTAGGACAACTGGAAGTGCCCTGGGTTTCGGGGTACGGCAATTTGTATGGAAACAACCATTATAACGACTGTATCCTTCGATTGCGTTGACTTAGAAGTTTGATTTTTTCATAGCTTCAAGGGTCTGCAGGCTTGAGTATTTGATATTAATTTCAGCATGCTACCTCCAAGCGTTACAGAGAAAAAGGGTCTTGACAGACAGACGGACAACAAAGTGATCCTATAAGGGTTCCGTTTTACCCTTTGAGGTAGGTACGGAACCCTAAAAACCGGACAAGTGCGAGTTCGACTCGCGTGGAGAGGGTTTTACTTAGGTTAATTATTGTTATTATCCTATGTTACTTTTAATTTTATAGGTTTTTCTGTATTATTCTACAGGCAAAGTACTATTTAATGTATTTTTTTCAAAATTTTCGGCACTGTAGTTTCGGAGTTAAGAGGGGGTCATGTTGAATTTTTGCCTATTTTTAATCCCCGACAAATAAGAGGGGTGTTATAAGTTTGACCTGCGTATTTGTGTATCTGTCTGTGGCATCATAGCTCCCGAACGGATGGACCGATTTCGTTGCGTTTTTTAGAGTTCCGTACCTCAAAACGAAAAAACGGAACCCTTATAGGATCACTTTGTTGTCCGTCTGTCTGTCTGTCTGTCTGTCCGTCCGTCCGTCTGTCTCTCTGTCTGTCTGTCTGTCAAGACCCTTTTTCTCTGGAACGCGTGGAGGTAGCATGCTGAAATTAATATCGAATACTCAATTAAGCCTGTGGTCCCTTGAAGCTGTGAAAAAATCAACCTTCTAATGTCGGGGGTTTTTCAACTTTTATAAGTTATCTTAAATATCTTCAAAACTTTTATCTTAATTAAAAATAAGATGTATTTGAGATGCTCATAGTAAGCTATTTCATTTGATATGTAACACAATATAGTTTGTGAAAGTTTAATGAAACTTAGCTAAGAACCATATCGATTAAATTAGCTTTCGATAAAAAAAATTGGTTCAGCCGTCTGAGAGCTATCATGCCACAAACAGATACACAGATACACAGCTACACAAATACACAGACACACAGATACACAGGCTAAACTTATAACACCTCTCTTTTACGTCGGGGGTTAAAATAGTAATTTGGAGGAGAGGGCCATTGAACTGAACTGGGTTGGATCTGTGTGGCAATGTGTTGATTCGTGTAGTCGTAGAGGTGTTGCATGGAAACATACATTTGCCGCACAGACATAACTATTTTTCACGTGTGGTCGCGCGTGAGTAGAGTAGGCGGGTGGGTTTTTAGTAGTTTAATTGTGCGGGTGGTAGGACCTTGTGCGAGGTCCGTCCGGATCGCTACCACCATCTTACTCGTTAATCCTGCTTGCACTGTTGTGTTCCGGTGTGGAGAGTAAGACAGCCGGTGTAATTACGGGCACAAGAGGCATTTCATCTTAGCCCTCTAGGTTGGCAACGCATCTGCAAATCCTCCGGAGTTGCGGGTGTCTATGGGCAGTGGTGATCACTTACCATCAGGTGACCCACTTGCTCGCTTGCCTTCCTCGTTGTATAAAAAAAAAAAAGTTCAAAATACCAACTCTTTCTTTTATCCCGATATAATAATTCTGTGTATGAAACCGATCCTCAAAGAGGCTGTTCTTATTTATGATATTATAATTTTATTCTGTATGAAGCAAGGTCTACAATCCATGCGAGAGTATGGCGCAAGTAGCATACGTTGCGCGGCCTAAGAGCGAACGAGTTATAAGTGATCGATGTGATGCCGCAATGCATTGTAACTTGTATAAAATTTCACGGATATCTAACCGGGATTTGCCGTCAGTTTAATGTTGCGTTATCCATCTAAAACTTAGGTTGAAGTTGACGAGGGCCGGAAGGGAAACTATTGGGATGAATTTTATGAAAATGCGAAAATTACACTTTTTCAACATACAATGACGATGAAAATAATCGATTTATTGATTATTTTTGTTTTTATTTTTATGAAACATTCATAGAATGAAATTCAACGTACAATGACGATGCAAAAAAAAGATAGGCAGTTGACAGCTGGATAATTATTTTTAACCCCCGACGAAAAAGAGGTGTATCTGTGTATCTGTCTGTGGCATCATAGCTCCCAAACGGGTGAACCGATTTCGATGTGGTTTTTTTTCAATCGAAAGCTAGTTTAATCGACATGGTTCTTACCTAAGTTTTATTAAAATCGGTTTACCCGTTTTTGAAATATTGAAGTTTGAAATGACAGTGTCGGGGGTTTTTCAACTTTTTTAAGTTGGTTAGGTTATGTTCTGTGCATTGTCATTGTATCTTGACTTTAATTCTACAGGTACTAATGAATGTTTCATAAAAATAAAAACAGAAATAATCATCGAATTCGATTATTTTAATTGATGTCACCTTCTGTTCACTGAAATTGAAGCTTAAAAGCAAAAATTTAATATCGTGTAAAACTGGTGTTTCGGCTCTAAGAGGTGCTCATCTCATCTGTCGTGGTACCTACTCAAAAAAAAAATTGTTTGCTCCAAACTCTTGATCTGCTTCATGGTTTTTTTTACCATAAAAAGTTACCAATCCTCCCCCCCCCCCCCACCCCGTAAAGGAGGATAATGTATTGTGTTAATCAGCCTATGAGAGCAAAATGTGCTTCGATTTTAATGATTCTTACGTCAATCGATTCATGTAAGCAATCTTGCAAGTGTCAATATTATAAAGACGTGACAGTAATCAAAATACAATATGGCGAACACCTTTGCAGTCGGGTGCCGCATTTTTGTATTTGTAATCCGTTGCTGCTGTACGGTAGCCGACTGCAAAAAATGTAACAATGGCCCTAACAGCCAGTTTATTGCAGCTGGGTACGATACTGGCAGTTCGAATTTTATTTTTTGCTTTTCAGTTCGACTGTAAGAAGATGCAGTCGTGTTTTTAATTTTTTAACTATCGTTTTTTATTGGAGTATGTACCTATTTGTATTTATATTTTTTGTGTTCCATGGTCTCACCAGTAATAATGAAATACGTACCACTCATAAAGTTATAGATCAACGGGTTCACCGCCGAGTTAGCGTAGCACATGACGTGGGATATGAGGGCTATACACGTGATGACGTCCGTCTGTTGCACGTTGAATGCGACTCTGAAACAAAGAGAAGTGATAATGTTACACTCGTAACAACAGATCAAAAACAAAGTTTACATTCAGTAAGTTATCTTTCATTTTTAGGGTTCCGTACCTCAAAAGGAAAAAACGGAACCCTTATAGGATCACTTTGTTGTTCGTCCGTCTGTCTATCTGTCTGTCTGTCAAGACCCTGTTTCTCTGGAACGCGTGGAGGTAGCATGCTGAAATTAATATCAAATACTCAAGCCTGCGGTCCCTTGGAACTGTGAAAAAATCAACCTTCCAATTCCAAGTGAACGCAATCAAAAGATACAGTCATTAAAAAGGTGGCTTAAATACAAATCGCCGTACTGAGAAAACCTAAAGGGCACTTCCAGTTGTCTTAGAAACTTGAAATTTGGTATGAAGGTAGCTCTTATAGCACAACCACTCGGAAAAGTCTCATAATCTTATATTTATATGTCTATCTGTAGATTTCAAGACCAATATAAGATGACCCCACACTGCGTACATTTTGCTTAGGAGCAGGGCTCTGCTAACTCTGGACTTCTTAAAACACGGGGAAAAGAGTTAAAATCTTTCTACGGAACCCTCGTACGCGAGTCCGACTCGCACTTGTCCGGTTTTTATTCAGTAAGTAGGCGGGACAGGACAGGGCAGGACCTTGAAACCACAGCACAGGACCGTGATGCATGGAAGTCCCTACTGCGAGCCCTAAGTCCCTGCTTAGGGATTACAGGAATACATTATCATCACCATCAAGTAGGCGGTTACTTAAATGTTCTTTTACGCTTATTTTGACTTTACCATGGTTTCCGAAAAGGCTATGAAGAATGCGCTCTATCGTTATGTGTATACAGGAAAAGAACATGTCCAGTCATTTTTTTTAAACGAGATTTTAATTTCAAAATTAAAAATTTTCGTCGAGCAATGGTATCGGTTCAGGTGCTGTGCGTTTTGGAGCCCCCGGGTTTGAGCCGTACAGACGGTAAAAGGCCGGATGGTCTTACGCTGATTCCATGGCAGAGGGGCCGTTGTCTCTTGTGGGATGCGACTTGTGTCAGCACGTTTGTTGCGTCGCACTTGGGTCAGACCGTGAGGCGTGCGGGTCCCGCGGCGGAGAATGCCGCGAAGTTGAAGCACATTAAATACTCCGCTCTGGAATCGGCGTATGATTTTGTGCCGGTCGCGGTCGAGACGGCTGGGTCCTGGGGCACCGAGGCTCGCGAGTTGTTCAAGGAGCTAGGCCGTCGATTGCGAGACAGGGGCTGTGACCCTCGCTCTGGGTCGTATTTGGTGCAACAGGTTTCCATTGCCATTCAGCGGGGTAATGTTGCTGGTATTATGGGGCCCTTTGAGCCGGGTACGATGCGGGCCGGGGGGTTTTAGGTTAGGGTTTTTTGACGAAGTATGTTGCTGATGATGTTTTATAATTACGTTAAGCTAGTTGACGAGGCCTGTTGCTGATGTATTTCAATGTAAATGCCCATTACTTGACATTGTACGTAATATTAATGATGTTGTGCAAGATTGCACAACCTTTTTGATATTTTTATTCTTTTTATAATTTGATTGTATATTGTCTATGGTTTTTTTGTATGACGGATTGATTATAATTTTGTTTCCAACGAAACCAGTGCCTCTTACTTATTTAATCTCAAATATTGGTTCTTCTACCGGGATAAAAGCGAGGAAACGATGGTTGTTACTCGGTCCATAAGTGGAAAAGCAACCGCGCCGGGAGACGGTGTGACAGTCGCGGCAGGGGCAAAGGATTCTCCGGCTCAGGTAAGCGCGGACTCCCCCCCTCACGCCGGGCCGTCGGCACCTTCCCCGTCGGCACCTTCCCACGCATCGAGTGCCGTTACCTCGCGCTCCACCATAGTGGCTCGCCAGCTGGAAGCACAAGCACTGCATGCGCGTCGTCTAGCTGACATTGAAAACAACCGCGAGCGCCGGGCGGCCGAGCGCTTAGCGGATATAGAGCGCCAGGCTGCGGAGCGCGTGGTGGAGCTAGAGCGCCAGGCTGCGGAGCGCGTGGCGGAGCTGGAGCGCCAGTCTGCAGAACGAGAGCGGCGTGTTGCCGAACTCGAGCTCAAAGCAAACCTCGCTTCCATTGAGGCGGGCGCGAGCCAGCGCAGCAGCAGTCACGGCACCCGCAGTCGTGCTAGTGTACAGGAATGGGTAAATAATGTGCTTCCTAATCCTAACGAAACGTATTTACTCGGTGCCAACCCACCTTTCAGATACGTCGACACTGCGGCCCAGTGCGAGGCACAGGGACCGAGAGCGACGCCCGGCATGGACGCCGTGGCATGCAATCGCTCTCCCGAGCAGAGTCGTCCTGAAGACGGAGGAGTGACGCGCTTAGTTGATTCTTTGGAGAAGTTAATAAATAAAGTTAACCCTCAACGTCACGTTACTAAGACGGATTTGCCCATCTTCGACGGCAAGTCATATTTAGATTGGTTAGCTTTGAAACGAGTTTACGAAAATACAGTTCAAAGTTTCTCGGCGACCGACAATTTAGCCAGACTATCGTGCGCGCTACGTGGAGCGGCGCGCGAGGCCATGGCGGGGCTGCTGGCTTCGGCGCGGGCGCCCGGCGCCGTGGTGGCCGCGCTCGACGCCCGCTACGGCCGCCCCGAGCTCGTCGTCATGCACGAAGTGGCGGCGGTGCGCGCACTGCCTAAGGTAAGCTACGACGGCAAAGATCTTATTGTTTTCGCAAGCCGGGTACGCAACTGTGTAGAAGTGATCCGTCTGCTAAATCAGCCGGATCATTTACGTTCGCCCGAGCTTTTTCAAGCATTGTGGAGCAAGCTGCCCCCGCTGCTGCGTCCACGTTGGTTGGACTACGCCCATTCATGTGATGGTTGTGTGTCTAAAATAGAAATGTTCGCAGATTTCCTATCTCGTGAAGTCGACTTGCAGTGTAAGTTTGGAGGCGCGATTGATTACACGACGCCCATCGCCACACGGCAGGCCGCATATAAAGATAGGGTAAACATTATTGCTGAAAATTATTCTGATAGCATTTCAACACCATTTCCATCCGACTCCAATACGCTTGATAATTTTAATAATGTTTGTTCGCTATGTAAACAAAGTCACAAATTACATAGTTGTGGCAAATTTGTCAAAATGACAGTAAATGATAGGTGGCAGTTTATCAAAAAAAACAAGATATGTCACAGATGTTTGGAAAAGGGTTTTCATAAGAATAAAACTTCTTGCATAAAAAAGGTGTGTAGCGTAGACGGTTGCGACATGCGTCATCATGTTTTGTTGCACGGGTCCAAGCTCGAGCGAGCGGTCACCGCGCACGTTGACGTTGGCGTGGAGGACGACGCCGAGCCCGCGCCTTCGACGTCCGGCGCGGCGGCGCCCGCGGCCCGCAGCGCGCCCGCGGCGCCCACGGCGTCGACGCCGTCCGACGACTCGGACCACGAGATATTGACGCATGCAACTTCATCGTCACTTCAGCCTTCTGTACGCCCGCTCTTAAAAATAGTTGCAGTGACTGTCTCAGGGCCTTCTGGTAGTGTTGATACTTACGCATTATTAGATGACGGGTCTACAGCGACATTTTTAGACTGAAATTTCGGCTCAGATTGGTGCCAAAGGTCCCGAAAAACAAATACATTTAGATTGTGTGGGTGGTCTAGGCAAGTACGTTAACGTGCAATACGTCAATTTCAGTATCAGGGGTCGTCACTCAACTGGCACCTACTTCATAAAAAAGGCTAGGTCCATCAGTGGTTTAGGTGCTGCTCGTCAGTCTGCGCATCACGATAGCGTGCGTAAGTATCCATACCTAGCCGATATAGCTGCTGATTTTTGTTATGAGGACGCTAAACCGATGGTTATTATAGGCATAGATAACTGGCATTTATCTTTCGCCAAGGCGACGCGCCAGGGCACCAAGTCACAACCCGTGGCCATTTTGACTGCTTTGGGCTGGGTCTTGTTTGGTTTCGGTTGCAGTAAAACTAGAAAAGTTGACATTGTCAACCATACTACAATAAACGAGCCTGAAGTAGAAACTGATCAGTTTATTTTGGAACATCTTGTTAGGGAACAATTTAAACTCGATTCTATAGGAATATCGAAAAACGTAGCCCGCAATGCTGACGACGAACGCGCCGTACAGGTTCTCGAGCGCACGGCGCATCGTCTGCCGGGCGGCCGATTTGAGGTAGGCTTGTTGTGGAAAGCTGATAAGCTGGATATACCTGATAGTTATAAATTAGCTCTATCTAGATTTCTCTGTTTGGAGAAAAAGATGTTGAAAGACCCATGCGATGCTGAGCGCTACCGTCGTAATATACATGACATGTTGTCAAAAGGTTATGCCGAACCATGCTTACCACGTCCCAATTCAGAACATCCTCTTTGGTTCCTGCCGCATTTCGGTGTAATAAACCCAAATAAACCTAATAAATTGCGAACAGTACATGACGCGGCTGCCAAGTCTCACGGCGTGTCTCTAAACTCTTTGTTATTGACTGGTCCAGATTTATTGCAATCTTTGCTAGGTATTCTGATGCGGTTTCGAGAGGGAAAAGTCGCCTTAAATGCTGACATTCGTGAAATGTTTCCCCAAATAAAAATTATTGAAAACGATAGGGACGCGCAAAGATTTCTATGGCGTGACACCCCAAATGAACCGATCAGAACTTTTCGCATGTCGTCTATGGTTTTTGGAGCTGCGTCCAGCCCGTTTACTGCCATTTACATAAAAAACAAAAATGCTTTGGATTGGCAGGAGACTTACCCGGAAGCAGCTCGAGCGATCATCGATGACCATTACATGGACGATTGCATAACTAGCTTAGATAGCGTCCGTGAAGCCGCTAAGTTAGCAGCTGACATATATACCGTCCATTCATACGCTGGTTTCGAGATGCGTGGGTGGACGTCGAATGAACCTTCGGCACTTGCGTTGTTGCCGAAGGAATCCTTACTCGAGGCAACTACGATTAAAGATTTTGGTGTAGATTTAGGTCGTCTGGACACCCCCGTCACCCCCGTCCGCACCTTGGGCCTCATCTGGCAACCCGCCCAAGACGTGATTGGTTTTAACACGGGTGTAAAAAAGGAGGCCGCGTTGCCAGATAAGCTCACGAAGCGTGAGGTGTTGGTGCATGTAATGCGAATTTATGATCCTCTCGGTATCCTTGCGCCAATTGTTGTGCGTGGTCGCATTATGTTTCAAGACGCTTGGCGCAAGGGTGTAGACTGGGACCAAGAGCTCCCTCTAAGTGACTGCGGTGCGTGGAAATTATGGTACCAAGACCTTATCTCGATCTCGAGCTTGCGTATTCCTCGGCGCTAAAACTTGAGTGATCTCGAGGTAGTGGGCTGCGAACTTCATTTGTTTTCAGATGCAAGCGAGTCCGCATTTGCAGCCGTCGCCTACTGGCGCTTTCTTTATAAGAACGGTGATGTTAGGCTCTCTCTCATCTGCAGCAAAGTTCGGGTATCGCCTCTTAAACCTGTTTCGATCCCTCGGTTAGAGCTCCAAGGTGCTCTAATAGCTGCACGTCTTGCGACGTCTATATGTGAAGTCCACCGTATGAAACCTTCGAGACGCGTTTTCTGGTGTGATTCAATGACTGTTCTGGGTTGGCTTCGCAGTGACGCTCGCAGTCTCAAGCCTTTTGTGTCACACCGAGTTGGCGAAATACTGGAGCTCACGAACGTTGGCGAGTGGCGTTGGGTTCCTACTGCCTTAAACGCAGCAGATGATGCCACACGCGTTAAGAGCACTTCTCTCTCTCCAGAATGTCGCTGGATCGCTGGACCTACCTTCCTTCTTTCTTCGGACTGGCCCGCTGAGCCTCAGATCGACATCAGCGGACTAGGCCGTGAAGAGTATAAGCATAATACTCTGGTTCATCTCATCACTGAATCTAATCTGCCCGCACCAGTTTCGGCAAATCCAAATCGTTTTAGCTCATGGATGAGAATGGTGCGAGCAACAGCAAGAGCGCATCAATTCATTTCATTATTGCGAACGCGTAGCCTGCACAGACGAGATCCTAATCCTAATCTGACTCGTCTTGAAGGAAGTTTGTGTACCTTCCAGCCTACTTGCACATCCTCTCCTAATACCCCCAATTTGTCACCACGAATATCTGCGAGCGATATACGCCTAGCTGAAGCCCACATTTTACGTCAGAGTCAGCTTGATTCTTTCAAAGAAGACTTCCTGCGTATCAAGAACCGAGAGCCTTTACCTCGAAGCAGCCGCCTTTACAAGTTGTCACCCTTCATTGATGAAAGCAATCAGCTTCGGATGTCCAGCCGCATTGTGGCAGCATCAGCAGTCACAGACGAGGTTAAGCGCCCGCTTATACTGGATGGAAAACATCAAGCTGTTCGACTTCTGATAACCCGATATCATCAAAAGGCTGCTCATGCGTACAACGAGATGGTCATGAACGAGCTGCACCAAAGATTCTGGATCATAGGCCTTAGAAATGCTGTCCGGTCAGTTTCTCATGACTGCCAGCTATGTAAGCTCCGCCGCTCCAGAACATTCCAACCACCAATGGGAGATCTGCCAGAGGCTCGCTTAGGTCACCATCAGAGGCCATTTTCTTTCGTTGGCCTCGATTACTTCGGTCCTGTTCATGTCACTGTTGGCCGACGGCAAGAGAAGCGCTACGTGGCTCTTTACACATGCCTAGTCGTTCGTGCCATACATCTCGAAGTGGTCCACAGCTTATCGACCGACGCGGCTATAATGTGCCTCCGCCGCTTTGTGGCTCGAAGAGGAACGCCATCGGAAATATGGTCAGATAATGGAACTGCTTTTGTCGGCGCTAGCAGAGAACTGCAAGCTCTTTACGGCGAGTCGGTTGAAGATTATGCCGCCAACGAGTCAGTGAGTTGGCGTTTCATTCCTCCTGCAGCGCCTTTTATGGGCGGAGCGTGGGAGCGACTGATCCGCAGTGTCAAGAATGCGCTAAAAGTGACACTTCGAGAACGAGCTCCCTCGGATGAAGTTCTCTCAACTCTCTTGGCGGAAGCAGAGGCTTTAGTAAATTCACGGCCACTTACACATGTTTCGCTGGACTCCGACGCCGACGAAGCGCTGACGCCAGCTCATTTCATCCTCGGAGCGCGGTCTGGGCGCCCAATCCCTGCTACTCTCGACGAGTCGGACCTCATTAGCAGGAACAGATGGCGAAGAGCAGTAAGGCTAGCCGACCACTTCTGGCAGCGCTGGGTAAATGAATATCTTCCCTTTTTGTCACCCAGAATAGGAGGTGGCACGCCTCCCATCGTTGCAGAAGGCGACGTTGTTGTTGTCTGCGATTCAAACCTGCCACGAGGTTCATGGCCCAAAGGTCGCATCACCCGGCTCTACCCTGGACGAGATGGAGTAGTTCGGGTGGCAGACGTTACCACCGCCGCTGGTATCTTTCGCAGACCGCTAAGGAAGTTAGCCAAGGTCCTCAATTCATAAAAGAGGGGAGAATGTGCAAGATTGCACAACCTTTTTGATATTTTTATTCTTTTTATAATTTGATTGTATATTGTCTATGGTTTTTTTGTATGACGGATTGATTATAATTTTGTTTCCAACGAAACCAGTGCCTCTTACTTATTTAATCTCAAATATATGTAGTTTTGTAATGTATTAATAAATGACTACGAAGTAAGTATTTTAGGACGCAAAAATTTTTCAGTAAATAAAGGTAAAAAAAAATCAAACTTAAATTTCAAAATATAGAGCATTCAACACCTTATAAGTTACCACTCAGAGATACAAATATTTATGTAACTTGTCGTTTTATCACTTTAAAAAACCAACAACCTAGGAGGCCTCCAACAAGATGGAGCGACGACCTAGTAAGGATCGCGGGACCGCGGAGGATGCGGAAAGCACGAGACCGGTCTGAGTGGAGAGCCGCGGGGGAGGCCGCCGGCCAGCAGTGGACGTCTTTCGGCTGACATGATGATGATGAAAAAAAAACATCGTTCCAAACTATCAAATCACGATAACTCAAAAAGTTGCTAACGTGACTATAGACGTGTTCTTTCCGTGTACCTTCAATGTATTTTATTTATGATATTGCGTTGTCTAATTTCCACCAATTCCTTCGTTGTGTACTTTTACTTTATTTCATTATGGTTGCCTTGCGTGGTAGAGATCACTCTGTAACGATAAGGCCGCAATTGTTTCCGGTAAATTAATGTGACCCTTTTTTCTGTTTTGTTAGTTAAGTATTTGGTGTTTAGCAAAGAATTTTGTATAAGACATAATGAAAACGGGATATTGACCGCGACTACGAGTATAGTCAAGGGCATAAATATATATACGATCGAAAGGCGTCAAAAATACCTGTACAGTTTAGCCAGAAATATCTGTACGGTAATCCGGCCAAAAATATGTGATAATTTAATTAGTCAAAAAGATCTAGACAATTACATGGTCATAAATAAATGTTACAACGTCAGTCAAATATAATGTAGGCAAATAGGAGACCATAAATATCTATACATGCAACTCTCATATACATAAGAACAAAACCCAAGCCAAAAATACCTATTTCTTATAGGTTTGATGAGCTCCCGATATTTCGACGTAACGCAGTCGTAGCCACGGTCAATATTCACTATTGTGTAATGCAGTTAACCGCGAATCATTTAAAGCTGTTAAAAAAAAATATATTTACTTTTACACAAACTAATATTGAAGTTACTGACTACCTATATTGAATCGTAAGATGGAGCGACGACCAGGTAAAGATCGCGGGACCGCGGTGGATGCGGAAACCACAAGACCGGTCTGAGTGGAGAGCCGTGGGGGCTGCCGCCGGCCAGCAGTGGACGTCTTTCGGCTGACATGATGATGATTTAATAGTCAAGATGTTTGCTAACGTTTCTGTAGAACCAAACATTCCGTGCGAAGAAAAACACCACACGTTTTCGCTTTACATCACGTAATCTCATTAATTTTATTTTTTTTCATATCCTTTGAAGTGTTGGAAGTTTCGCGTGTGTGAAAACTTTTTCTCTCTGCCAATGAGGGTCGTGGCTTTGGCGGTAGCATTTATAACGAGCAAAAGAGGCTCTTGCGAACGCGCCAGGGTTTTTTCAGGATAACTAATTAACTTTGCTGAGTCTTTAGGTTTTCAAACTAGTTAAACATAATGCGGGTAGACAGAGCCCGGTCTGCGCAACATTAGTATCTACCCTTGTTTCGTCAGTTTGCCCGTGATCATGATGCATGCAACTGCATCGAAATATCGGGAGCTCATCAAACCTATTAGGTAATCGCGGTCAATGTCCCGTTTTCATTATGTCTAATGCAATTAACCGCGAATCATTTAAAACTGTTATTTCAAACTAGTTGTTAGTGCTTCCGAATCATTGTTTTCAAGTTGTTTATCAGACAATTTATGATGTTTCTTAAAAACTCACTGAAACAATGAATATACACAGAAAAATATAGCTAACCCCCGGAATCGAACCCGGATTCTTGACATTCCGTGTCATTGTTGTAAGTATTGGACAAAAGTGTTTCTAATTTTTTTTTTGTTACGTATTATTTAATCATATGAATTACTAGCTTATACCCCGCTGCTTTGCCCCCGTGAAATATTTCAAAATGGGCGCTAGTTCCCTATCCCGTGGGAATTTTGAAAAATCCCTTCTTAGTGCACCTCTAGGATGCTCAAGGTATTATGATATTTGCCAAATTTCAAGTCTCTAGGTCCGGCTGTGCGTTGTCTGTCAGTCAGTCACGGCAGGGCCGTAGCCAGAGTTGAATATAAGATAGGGCAGCGGTAATTACAAGTAGGGCGTAACTAAAATTTAATTTGACCTGATCTTAATGAAATAAAACGAATCACTCACGTACATAAATCGAGTTTAGCTCAACATGTTTCGGACTAGTCGCGCGAGCAGAGCTGCAGCGCGTAGTGTGCATCTCGCTGCCACTGGATCGTGCGCTCCCAGAGCAAGGACTATGAATTATTAGTCAAAACCTGTCGGGCTAAACTATACTTATATACGTGAGTGATCTGTTTTATTTCACTAAATAGTTTCTATAATATCATAATTTATCCTAATCTATGGTATTTTTAAGGTAGGGCAATGGTATTTCAAGGTACGGCATTGCCCCATATTGCCCCCCCTAAGCTACGGCCCTGAGTCACGGTACTGTTTTGTAGGTATAGAAGATTACGAAAAAAGGAATTGAAAACCTCTTTCAACGAGCCTAAAGCGATAATAGAGACAATTATCGTAACTCCTGTATTTCATCACGTTCGTTTTGTCGATTCGAGGCACCTGTGGCGTTATAATGCGTGCTGTAGCACGTGACAATTACAGTTTTGATCTGAATCGCGTATGCTGTGCGTGCTGTGTTGTGATAATATTACCTACGCCATTACCGTATGCCGAGCACGAAGTTTACGAATCCTGCGTAACGTTACGTTAACGTATCGAAATCGAGAAACCTCATACAGAATTTTAGCTCCAAATACGTTCACGGGCGGGCGCTGTTCCAAACGTCATACAAACCCGATATCGTTTACTATTCGTTTTTACGTGACGCAGGTTTCGAATATTTGTACTCGGGCCTCTGTAGGCCGAGCACGAAGCTTACGAATCCTGCGTAACGTTACGTTATCGCAGTGATTTTCAGTGTGGGTCGCGACCCCCAGGGCGGTCGCGGCACTTATACTGGGGGTGTCGCGAGGATCAGCTTCGAAAGTCTCGTGCTCGTGCCTACATGGAAATATTTTTTTTGCAAAAATGTGTTAATAGAACAGCAAAATGTATTTCCTTTCAATATTAAAAAAGGGGTAGGTCGCGAAACAGGAACATTCAAATAAAATATAGGTTGCATTCCAAAACGCATGAATGATTGAATGCTAGAAGGGTGCGTTCTAAATAATTATGAATGCTTAAATAATAGTTGGGTTCTAAGGTTAATCGCACAAACGGGGTTTTAAGGGGTCGCAAAGGAATTTCGATGGCCATTAAAGAAGTACAAATTGCTCAATGAAAAAGTAACATAAAACATGTCAAAATAATTTCCAAAATCAAAGAACTGGGAACTCGTGTTTCTGTCTAGAGCACTATTTCAGTCGTAAAAAGTGATGAGTTACGAGGCTAACTAAATACATAACGAACAATAAATATCTATACCTATAAAAGATGACCGTGACTGATTGACTGACTGACTGACAGACAACGCACAGCCTAAACCACTGGACCTAGAGACTTGAAATTTGGCAGACATATACCTTGAGTATCCTAGAGGTGCACTAAGAAGGGATTTTTTGAAATTCCCACGGGATAGGGAACCAGCCCATTTTGAAATATTTCACGGGGGTAAAGCTGCGGGGCATAAGCTAGTTTATGCATAAATTTATGCTTACTCACCTAAGTACAGATATGAGATGCACGGGAAAGTAGCAGACAGCGAACATGACAACAACCGCGACGAGCATCTTGGCTGCCTTGCGGCGCGAGCGCAGCTGGCCCTCGGTTGACGCGTTCGCGTGGATAGATGGCGTTGTTCGCCGGTTCGCTGCCAGCCCTGTTGGGAAAAGTTAAGAATATGAATATTACGTGATATTACGGTAGATTCAAAATTTGAAGTAAGTGAATATAATAATGAGTTGCGGATGTCTATGGGCAGTGGTGATCACTTACCATCAGGTGACCCACTTCCTCGCTTGCCTTCCTCGTTGTATAAAAAAAAATGCTTCATTTCCTAAAATGCTCTTTTTTTAGAAAACGTAAATACCTATTTCAGTATTTATCTCGTAGAACCCTATAGGACAGGTTAAGTTTATTTTATAAAAATCCTAAAATATTTACAGTTTCGGAAAATAAAAGCCTTTTGGCAAAGAAAGCATTGGGAAATAAATCAGTTTGGCAAATGTTTTTTGGCAAACATAAATGTTGATGACAAATTATTGTTTCGTCTTAGTAGCTTACAAAAAAGCAGTGGTACTTAAATAATACACTGTATAAAACTAAGCGTAAGAACGCATTTAATTTTAAGTAGGTACCTTTTAATACTTACAATTCTTACAATTGTTCTGTCCGGTGGGCGTAGTACACAGCTTGTGCGACTCCGTATGCCCAGGGATGTTGTCGGAGCGCCACAGTACTCGCACGATCTGGCAGTAGGCTATCATCATCAGGAAGAGTGGTAGCCTGGAACAAAGTTGATATACTTAGAGGACTTTTAACATGAAACTACCCTACTACTACTATTTCACTATACTTAGAGGAGTTGTATTGGAAAAGGGAGATAGATGGAACAAAAAAAAAACAAAAACCCGACTGCAAAATACAATAACTAAACAAAAATCTGACAGCAAAAAACAAATTGACTACGATGTAATTACGGCACAAGAGGCATTTCACCTTAGCTCTCTAGATTGGCAAACCATCTGCAAACCCCTGTGGTTGCCGGTGTCCATGGGCAGTGGTAAACACTTAAATACTATCAGGTGACCCACTTGCTCGTTTGCCTACCTTGTTGTCTAAAAAAACATAGTTTCTCACAGCCTACGCAGCAACACGGCAGCAAAACGGAAAACCCTGGGGTTTTGGTGGGTACACCGCCCCTCGCTGGGGCTTGACTCCCACATACCCAGCCACCCCGGGCGGGTGGCATCCAAAAATAATTTCCCCCAAGCCAAAAAACCGGCCAAGTGCGAGTCGGACTCGCGCACGAGGGTTCAGTAGAAAGATTTTAACGCTTTTCCCCAGTGTTTTAAGAAGTCCGGTGTTAGCAGAGCCCTGCTCTTAAGCAAAATGTACGCAGTGTAGGGTCAACTTATATTGGTCTGCGAAATCTACAGATAGATATAAAAAGTTAAGATTTTGAGACTTTTCGGCGTGGTTGTGCTATAAGAGCTACCTTCATACCAAATTTCAAGCTTCTAGGACATCTGGAAGTACTCTTTAGGTTTTTGGAAATCGGCAATTTGTATGGAAATAAATTATTGACAAATAATGGAAATAAACTATGTACCTTTTGAGAATAAATAAAAAAAAAAAAAGCCTTTATAATTACTGTATCTTCGTCGTAACTTAGAAGGTTGATTTTTTCACAGCTTCAAGGGACCGCAGGCTTGATATTAATTTCAGCATGATACCTCCACGCGTTCCAGAGAAAAAGGGTCTTGACAGACAGACAGACAGACGGACAACAAAGTGATCCCACAAGGGTTCCGTTTTTCTTTTGAGGTACGGAACCCTAAAAAAGTCAAAGCAGGTAATTACGGGAACTCTTTCCAGCACTTACGTGTAAAGGAACAGCGCCTTCACGATGCTCCATTTCAGTTCGCTCTCGTCCGACCAGGTAGGCGTGCACTGCATGAAATACTGCACGTTGAACCGCAGATCTATCTTTCTCTGGACCTGGAGGACCACCAGCTCTGGCACGTCTGGGGAAACGCTTTTTTTTTAATACTACGTTAAAATCTCATCATCATCATAATCATCAGCCTATTTACGTCCCACTGCTGGGCACAGGGCTCCTCTCAGAATGAGAGGGCTTGGGTTATAGTTCCCACGCGGGCCCAGTGCCGATTGGGAACTTCACACACACCACTGAATTGCTTCGCAGGAGTGTTCGTTAAAATCTGCATGAAAATAACCTAACCAACTTAGGAAAGTTGAAAAAGCACCGACTTTGTCATTTCAAAGTTCAATATTTCAAAAACGGGTGAACCGGTTCTAATGAAACTTAGCTAAGACACATCTCGACTATAAACTGGCTTTCGATTAAAACCGCACCGAAATCGGTGAATCCGTTTGAGAGCTATGATGCCACAGACAGATAAGTACACAGATGCACAAGTCAAATATAGTTATATATTTGACTTCCCCCCCCAGACGCAAGTACTTGAATAGCTTTCGAAAATATAAAAAGCACATGATACGTCCCTATAAAATTTGAGGGTTGCCCTTGATTTACCTGGGATCCCATCATCAGATCCTGACTTGGTGACAATGGGATCAACTAGAAAGTATACCCTTTCAAACAAAAAAATAATTATTGAAATCGGTCGCCGTCTTCGAATAATCGGGGAACATACATAAAAAAAAAAAATCCAACGAATTGAGAACCTCCTCCTTTTTTTGAAGTCGGTTTAAAACTCCTCAGCCTGTAGAGCGTGGTAAAGAATCAGACATATATATACATAACATACACACATACATACGCTACACTCGAAAAACATAACCCTCCTTTGGAAACAGACATGAATAGTAAATTATTAAGCTCGTGCGAAGACACACAAATATTTTGTCGGTAACTGAGTGGTAGCTGATAGCAGAACTTTCCGTTGTCTACTTATACAGTCCGGAAACTTCTGTTCTATGTATAGGCACTTCAACTATGAAATTCGACTAGAGCTTAGGAGATAAGTAAGTTACAAACAATACCTCTCTTCTCTCGTCTGTTTGTAAACAAGGCGAGATATTGGACCAGAATTCACTTAAGAAAGACTTTATCTAGGCTATGAATAAACTTTATAGGGACAAATTGCACAGCCTTGAGAGTTTATTAGATAGATTATCCAAAGGCGACAGAAAAAACGAGCAACGAAGAAATAAACGTTACATTTATGTCATAAACCAACGCAAGGACTCAAGGCAAATTGGATGCTTATATTTAGCATGATGATATCCGCAGTAGAACTAAAATTACCGACATAGCCCGAGGCACATTTCTCGCAGAACTGATGGCCGATGGGGTCAGAAGGTTCTCGAATGGCGTCCACGGACCGGGAGACGAGCTGCCGGTAGGCCTCCAACAAGATGGAGCGCCGACCTAGTAAAGATTGCGGGACCGCGATGGATGCGGAAAGCACAAGACCGGTCTGAGTGGAGAGCCTTGCGGGAGGCCTATGTCCAGCAGTGGACGTCTTTCGGCTGACATGATGATGATGATGATGAAGAGCATTATGAGCAGTGGTGTGTTCGTAAAGGTGCCATGAAAAAGGATGAAGAAATGGTAAGTTATTGTCCGAGCGAGCGAAGCTTACGAAGCGGCTCCGTGTCAGCTTGGACAAAAAAGCTTTCATATATCCCTCTGTCCGTATGTTCTCCTCTGCAGTTCTCATTTCTCAACCGATTCTCGTGAAATTTTGTGAGCAGGTACGATAATTACATAGGTCCGAGGTCCGTCCCGATCGCTACTACCATCTTACTCGCTAATCCTGCTATTAAGCAGCTGTGCTTGCACTGTTGTGCTCGGATGTGGAGAGGTAAGACAGCCGGTGTAATTATGTTCGCAAGAGGCATTTCATCTTAGCTCTCTAGGTTGGCACCGCATCTGCAACCCCCCGGGGTTACGGGTGTCTATGAGCAGTGGCGATCGCTTACCATTAGGTCGTTCGCCTTCCATGTCGTATAAAAAAAATATTTTTTTTCGTCTACTCTTTTTTGAAAAGAAAATGAGCTCGCGAGGTCTACAGCTCAGAGCCACTAGCATACTTACTGAAGAGCAAAGACATGAACCAGATGATCAGGATGGCGGTCTTCGCGCGGCCGGTGGTCGACTTGAACTTGAGCGGGAAACAGATGGCGTACCAGCGGTCCACAGAGATGAAGGTCAGGGTCAGCACCGATACCGTCACAGACACCGACTGCCGAAAGAAAATGTTATTAGAATCATGATCAACAGATGCTCCACAACAACATGATGATGTTCAACAGATGATACCGTACTCGGTTACAAAAATTAAATTAAAAAGGGTAGTTTGAAATTTATATAAAAAAGGGTAGTTTGGAATTCATATTAAAGGGTAGTTTGGATTTGATTTGATTTGATTGTCATGTGTCAGTAGTGGTAATGGTGTCTTGGTGAACGGTTGTTGTAGTGTTTAGCTTGGATAATGGCCTCGTGGAGAGTGCCGAAACGCGTCAGCGTGTAGTTTAGTGAAGGTGGTGATAGTTGGGTCTGTGTGGCATGTGTTGATTCGTGTAGCAGTGGAGGCGGAGGTGCTGCATGGAAACATACATTTGCCGCACAGGTTAACTATTTTTCACTAGTGGTCGCGGGTGAGCAAAGTAATTGTTTTTAGTTCATCAACAGATGCTCCCACAATGCTTTCAACTAAAGTGGTTGACCAATATTCTAGTTAATCATAATACAGAACGCTTTCGTACATTACTATGGTACCTGACGATGTTCCTGTGCCTAAAGGTACTTTATAAATAATCCCGAAATGTTGTCTGTTTATGAAAATTATGATAAGCGGTACTCCCTGTCTTATTATTATAAAATTCTAGCACCTGAAATTCTTCCTTTTAGGCTGTATTTGCAATAAAACTGTTCTTAATTTCCGTAGTGCCTGCCTAGTTTATATCTCTGGTCACTCTCTGAGGGCTCAACTGAGAAATTACCTTTGCCTAAGAAATTATGAACTCATTTTACTTTTGAAGCAAGTACTAGGAGACTTTCCACTTCAAAAGTAATATCTTTTCAACGTATTACATTGTAATGTTAAAAACATAAAGTCATCTTACTGATACCGTAAATGATTAAAGCTTCTTTTAGGGTTCCGTACCTCAAAAGGAAAAAACGGAACCCTTATACGATCACTTTGTTATCCGTCTGTCTGTTTGTCTGTCTATCAAGACCCTTTTTCTCTGAAAAGCGTGGAGGTAGCATGCTGAAATTAATATCAAATACTCAAGCCTGCGGTCCCTTGAAGCCGTGAAAAAATCGACCTTCTAAGTCAACGCAATCAAAAGATACAGTCTATAAAAAAATCTGTTTCCATACAAATTGCCGAAATCCGAAAACCTAAAGGGTACTTCCAGCTGTCCTAGAAACTTGAAATTTGGTATGAAGGTAACTCTTATAGCACAACCACTCCGAAAAGTCTCAAAATCTTAAATTTTTATGTCTGTCTGTAGATTTCACAGACCAATATAAGTAGACCCCACACTGCGTACATTTTGCTTAGGAGCAGGGCTCTGCTAACACTGGACTTCTTGAAACAGGGGAAAAGCGTTAAAATCTTGCTACGGTTTTCTTTTTATATGTTTTATTTATACCCAGAATCTCAAAAATGAATAAAGTTCCAAAGTACTGATAGTAATTTTTTTTGTATGCTTGAAGAACTGGCTAATTGAGAATCGGACTTGCGCGCCGTGGATTCCGTACCTTTTTTTTTCACTTGTGTGGCGAGTTTGGTCTCTAGAGAGCCACGAGGGAATATAGGCGGGATTACATTACCTCCTTTGCGTCTCGCACTCGGGTATAAAGCTAAGCTCGGTTCATTACCTACGAAGAGGTCACAGCAACATACAATTTCTTGACTATAAATCTCATAAATATATCCACAATCAAGACGTACCTACCTATCAAGGACCATACAACCAAGAGGACTGCCAGTGTCTACACGATGCCGCGTTCCTTTGAAATAATAAGCCTGCTGTAGTTAGTTTTACTACGGAGGGGTCTCTGTACCATTCATTTGGTATGACATTTAGACCTCTGGCTAACACAATAGCGCCATCTAAATTTGTTTTTTCTTTCAGTTCATAGATGGCGCTATTGTGTTAGCCAGAGGTCTGAGTGTCATACAAAATTAATGGTACAGAGACCTCTCTATAGTGAAACTGGCTACAGCAGGCTCATTATTTTACAGGAACGCGACATTGTATAGCCATTGGCAGTCCTCTTGGTATTATCGTCCTCGCTACCTACCAACACTTCGTGTTCACTCCATTAAATACATTTAAACAAGCCTTCTCAACATATCTGTGGAAAATATTTGACATAATCCTAAAGTAAAATTCACATTACACACATTTCATCACGAGGGGCCGAGGGAATTTCGAACATCAACACTGAATATCGTCGCTACACTTTCTCAATCACGTATCTTACCGACATGTTTAGTTCCAAAAACAGCACTGTTTAGATCTACATAGAGTTGTCTTTGGAACTAAATATATCGGTAAGATACGAGGTTTAGAAAGTAGGTGTAACGACGATAATTATAGCTAACCTTATTAGGCGAAATTATACAGCTCTAAGAAAAAGTTAATAGTTAGCAATTGATTGCTTTTGGGCTGAAAGTCTAAACAGATATCGCTAGATTATGATTAGGTACCTAGTATAGGGTTGTTTCCTATTAGACATAACGAAAACGGGATATTGACCGCGATTACCTTATAATAACCCCACCATTACCCTTATTATTACCCTATAAGGTAATCGCTGTCATTATCCCGTTTTCGTTATGTCTAATGCAATTAACCGCGAATCATTAAAAACTGTTATTGTTTCCTATTAGTCAGATCAGCAACTTTTTTTAACGATCCGTTAGTATGAAGTTTGTATTAAACTAGCTTATGCCCCGCGGTTTTGCCCCCGTGAAATATTTCAAAATGGGCACTAGCCCAAGAAGAGATTTTTCGAAATTCCCACGGGATTGGTAGTTCCCAATCCGTTCCCAATTTCGAAAAATCCCTTCTTAGTGCACCTCTAGGATACTCAAGGTGTATGTCTGCCAAATTTCAAGTCTCTAGGTCCAGTGGTTTAGGCTGTGCGTTGTCTGTCAGTTAGCCAGTCAGTCACGGTACTGTTTTATAGGTATAAAGATTGAGAACTATGACGTCATAATTTTCAGTAATCAAGCTGCCTCCTTTTATTAAGTTTTTGTTAATTTAAAAATGTACGTTTTTAGCTAATTGTACGTGACAGAAAAATATCAAACTGAACCGTTAATTTTTCGTGTACTTTTTTCCATCATCATCAGCCTTTTTTACGTCCCACTGCTGGACACAAGCCTCCTCTCAGAATAAAAGGGCTTGGGCTATAGTTCCCACGCTAGTCCAGTGCGGATTGGGAACTTCACACATACATCATTGAATTCTTAACAATGAAGCTCATGATGAATTACAAATGTAATTCCACACACAATGTGTATTCCCAACTTAAATAAAGCAACGCTTTACTTTTGACTAAGGTACTTACTTATACAGAGGTATTTTAAATGTTAAAGGCGTGAGTTTTGTGTATGATTTACATACAAATGCAAACATGAGCGGTCTCTGTTATGCGATCAAAGGTGTAAGTTAAGGTTATTGAAATGAGCTAGGCTTTATTTAGAACTAGCTGAAGACCGAGCACGACTACGAAAGCTGCGTCACGTAAAGTCGAATAGTAAACGTTGTCGAGTTTGTATGACGTTTGGAACAGCGCCCGCCCGTGAGCGTATTTGGAACTAAAATTTAGTACGAGGTTTCACGATCTCGATACGATAACCGTAACGTTATGCAGCTTTCGTAAAGTCGTGCTCGACCCTCTGTTGCAAGCGACTTCGTCCGCGTAGATTTCGGTTATCGCTATCCCGCGGGAACTATATAATTTTCCCGAATAAAAAGTAGCCTATGTTATTCCGCAATAGTCAAACTATCTTCTTACCAAATTTCATCGAGATTGCTGCAGCGGTTTGCCCGTGAAGAGGTAACAATCAGACAGACAGAGAGACACGAGTTACTTTCGAATTTATAATACCTATTAGTTAGGATTAGGAAGTTAGGATTAGGATTAGGATGACGGCTATGTTAGCTAAAAAGTTTAAGAGGGAATAGCTGACAGATTGATTTTACGAATCGTTGAGTCTTTTGATTTGTAATTCTGTTACAGTAATTTTGATCGTCTGCTTTCAAAGTGAAGGAAGGTGACGACCGGATAACCTAGTGGTTAGCGACCCTGACTATGAAGCTTCAGGTCCCGGGTTCGATCCCCGGTCGGGACAGATGTTTGTATGATGAATACGAATGTTTGTTCTCGGGTCTTGGATGTTTAATATGTATATAAGTATGTATATATCTATATAAGTATGTTTATCCGTTGTCTAGTATCCACAGTACAGGCTTTGCCTAGTTCGGGAATAGCTCAATTGGTGTCAATTGTTCCATGACATTTTTAGGTATGTCATTGAACTGGCCCGACAATGCAAAAATACATTCAGCAAAAAAAGGCTTTTTTTGTGAGCTCAGAATACAGAACAAACCAGAAGCCGCGTTCAGTCATAACCGCACGCGCACTGTGTCCATTTTTAGGGTTCCGTACCTCAAAAAGAAAAAAAACGGAACCCTTACAGGATCACTTTGTTGTCCGTCTGTCTGTCTGTCAAGACCCTTTTTCTCTAGAACGCGTGAAGGGTAGCGGGCTGAAATTAATATCAAATATTCAAGCGTGCAGTCCCTTCGAGCTGTGAAAATAGCAAACTTCAAAGTCAACGCAATCAAAGGATACAGGCATTGAAAAGGTTGTTTCCATACAAATTCCCGTACTTAACTGTCAAAACCTAAAGGGTACTTGCAGTTGTCCTAGACACTTGAAATTTGGTATAACCACTCAGAAAATTCTCAAAATCTTAAATTTTTATGCCATTTCGCTTGGTCGTGTTTCGATTCCACACTCGCGGGTAAAGTACAACTTTGCACCCTTGTGTAACAAATAACTATAATCATATTCTCTGCTTTATAAACCCAACGGCATATGCTCTTACACATAATGTTCTTACATAATAATTTGCCGTTGGGTATATAAAACACGATACGGTAAGGGATTAATTAATATTGTCATACGTACAACACGTCACGGTACGCTGCGTGCATGGAGATGACTACACCAAACTAATTTAAGTAGTTTTATTTGCTTCAGCTTTAGGCGCGCTGACTGGTTCTAGTTTGTCCTATACTCTGAGTTTCGTTACAAACCAATCACAGTGGACCCCTTTCAATTCAGACCCATCCTTATAGTAAAGGTCACTGTTAATTGGGCAACATCAAATCTCGGCTTAACGCACCGCCCTTGATCAAATTCGCTTGACAATCAATTTCTGTCCGAAGCATTTGTTGTTATGTGCACGCTAATCACAGCCTTCTGGTAACGAGTTAGGGCACATAGTTGTATGAGTGAAAATGCTAATTAACCAACTTGTTTTGGTGATCCCTCTCAAGGGTCGATTGAGTGGTTTTTATAGGATACTAGTGACGCGCCCCAACTCCTCACGGTTTTCTCCACTTCTTAGAACGGTAAATCTCGGTTTCTATATTTGGTTGTCTGTGGGAGATCGCTTTTGAGCTAAAAGACTGCCTATTGTCTACCTTGCCTGTGTTTGATATTGTTATGTGGTGTTTAAATAAAGAATACTTATTTATATTATTGTATTCATATTTGTACACTGATAGTAGTTTATGCAACTGCTACATAATGAGGGTGCTTAAAACACGAGTGTGTTTTTATGAAACGAGGCGAAGCTGAGCAAGACTAACGCTGGCTGCAAGGCCAGCATCACGCTGAGTTGGGACCAGTTCGTGATAATCTTTATTCTGTGTCTTTTGTCCTTGTTACCTCGTGTTAATGTCACGAATAAATGTTTTCTTTCTTTCTTTCTAATTATGTGGAGTAGCATACATTACTTTGTCTACACACATATTATAAATACTCTAAGATGGGTTCAGAAGCCGAAGGCATATATCATACCCATACCTGTCACGAATTTGACTGTTTTTTTTAATCATAGGCAAACATACCGAGCGGACGTTTCGTAAACTCCTTTTTTTTTTGTTGTAAAAAAATATATATCACATTATTATTTATACATGTCGGACTGAACTCGACTTATATACGTGAGTGGTCCGTTTTATTTCACCATGATTGTAAATTACGTTGGTTTTCAAATTTGAAACATCGTATTCGATATCGAAAACTCATTACGATATCGAATTCGATGTCGTAATGACTATTACTTTAAATGAAAATAATCGATTTATTGATTATTTTTGTTTTTAGTTTTATGAAACATTCATAGAATGAAATTCAACATACAATGACAATGCAAAGAAAAATTCGTTAAGCAGCTGGACTTGAACCAGCAACCTCGGTAATCCGTACCACGCTCCACCAATTAAGCTATACTTAACGTTGGTGTACCTAACGAATTTTTCAATGCCTTGTGTCATATTTTATTTGGAATATCTCTCCTCAGCGCCATCTATGAGTAGCTTAATCAAGCAGCTCACCCACTACGGAACTTCTACAGTTACGCATTAGTGGCAAGAGATGGAGCTATTTTCTGAATCAATGAAAATAATCGATTTATTGATTATTTTTGTTTTTATTTTTATGAAACATTCATAGAATGAAATTCAACATACAATGACAATGCAAAGAAAAATTCGTTAAGCAGCTGGACTTGAACCAGCAACCTCGGTAATCCGTACCACGCTCCACCAATTAAGCTATACTTAACGTTGGTGTACCTAACGAATTTTTCAATGCCTTGTGTCATATTTTATTTGGAAGATCTCTCCTCAGCGCCATCTATGAGTAGCTTAATCAAGCAGCTCACCCACTACGGAACTTCTACAGTTACGCATTAGTGGCAAGAGATGGAGCTCAATGACAATGCAAAGAAAAATTCGTTAAGCAGCTGGACTTGAACCAGCAACCTCGGTAATCCGTACCACGCTCCAAACAAAAATAATCAATAAATCGATTATTTTCATTGATTCAGAAAATAGCTCCATCTCTTGCCACTAATGCGTAACTGTAGAAGTTCCGTAGTGGGTGAGCTGCTTGATTAAGCTACTCATAGATGGCGCTGAGGAGAGATCTTCCAAATAAAATATGACACAAGGCATTGAAAAATTCGTTAGGTACACCAACGTTAAGTATAGCTTAATTGGTGGAGCGTGGTACGGATTACCGAGGTTGCTGGTTCAAGTCCAGCTGCTTAACGAATTTTTCTTTGCATTGTCATTGTATGTCGACTATTACTTTACTGGAGGTGGTGGTGGTGGTGCTGGGGCTGGCGCTGTCGGCGAGAAGGCGTCGTCGTGCTGCAATGTTGGTCATTTTCTACGGTTTCTGAACGCATTATAGAGGACTTATGATATGTGTGTAGATAAAAACTATAATATTATGATGGCGTAAAATCACGTTAAAATACTTTCGGTACTTTTTAAGTTTATCGTGTTCAGTTTCGTTTTTTTTTTGTGAATATTAAATGATGTGAAATATAAATCATCTCTCAAATGACTGTTTTGCTCTCTTATTGTGCCCGAGCAGAGGGTCGTGGGTTCAAAACCCGGCTCGCACCTCTTGAGTTTTTCGGAATTCATGTGCGTAATTACACTAAATTTGTAATTTATCATGAGCTTTTTGGTAAAGGAACTGAGAAAACTTGCACACTCCTGCAAAGCAATTCAATGATGTGTGTGAAGTTCCTAATCCTCACTGGGCCCTATAGTCTATATGGGAACTATAGCCCAAGCCCTCTCATCCTGAGAGGAGGCCTGTGCCCAGCAGTGGGACGTAAAAAAACCTGGTGATGATGATCATTGTGCCCTGTAGATTGTAGCTAATTCGTGCCATTTTGTGATAAAAAAAAAATTAAATCGTCAGACAAATTCTGTCTATCTTTTTATCCCCCTACGAAAAAGAGGGCGGTGTTGTAAGTTCGACATGTGTATCTGCATGTCTGTGTATCTGTCTGTGGCATCATAGCTCCCAAACTCACGGACACGGTTTTTCAACTTTTCTAATTACTATTGTTGTTGTGTCCGTCTTATGACGACGAAACTAAGTATTCAAAACAATCACGTATCCTATAGTGTCCTTAATTAATTCGGCCTGTGTTCGTTCTTTACAAAGGACTGTTTGAATAAATTATCCACGCTCCCCGTGCTCTGGGAGATTTGAATGGATTTCATTTACAGGAATATCATTTTTGCTGAACGCGTTGTAAAAATGCTTGCGGATTAATTTCAATGTGTGAATAACCGTTGACCTAAAATAACGTCGTTCTCTCAAAACACTGCAAAACTTTTTCATGCGAAAATTTATCAATTACTATGACAAAATGTACCTATTGTGGAGCCTAATGGAACCTTCCAGTAGCAAAACAATTGGTTGTGATACTTCACTAGGAATTTGAAAAATTAATAGAAATTCAAAAAGTCGAATTGTAAAAAAGCACCTAGAGGTTATCTTTCTCCATTTATCAATTACTATGACAAAATGTACCTATTGTGGAGCCTAATGGAACCTTCCAGTAGCAAAACAATTGGTTGTGATACTTCACTAGGAATTTGAAAAATTAATAGAAATTCAAAAAGTCGAATTGTAAAAAAGCACCTAGAGGTTATCTTTCTCCAACCCGGAGAGGATGAAAACAAAATTGTACAATCCAATTAAAACATTATAGTACATTATTACCAATTACCAATTACATATTGTACCTGCTTACCTAAGAGTGAACGTCATATTTTTTAAAACTAAACTCATTACTCCCTTGGGAAAATTACAAATTAGCTATTACTCCCGTAGGAATAATTTAGGCCGTTGTCCTTCAGTATGCCTGCGTACAATACGACGCTTTACGAGCAAGTGTGATGAAAAAGTTATTAATTCAAGTCAAAGAGGAACTCCAAAACTTCATGAAACAGTAACAGACTAAAGATAAGAAGTCAAAAGGAACTGTCATTACTTTTATTTGGAAAATTCGTACCATTGTATTGTGTTTCTAGCTCGTTGGTTTTGTAAACAAAAGATCGTGTCCGAGAAAAAAGCTAAATACAACCGATTTTGATAATTAGACAAGGCCTTTTCTCAGTAAGAGAAAAGAAAGATTAAAGATTTTGCATCACCGAAGAGAGAAATCTTGTGTCTTTTAGAAAACGTGCTTTGATGAAAATGTTGTGTTCCGACTCGTTTTAAGTAGATTTTTGTTTTGGATAGTATTCACCGAAATAATGTTTATATTGGAATGCCAAAACAAAAAGATAGCTAGTGTACTTAATGTGGTATTACAATGTGTCGGTCGTAAATGAATGATAATGTATGATATTAAAATGATTAAACATTCACACCGCGTTAGTTTTTGAAATAACAACGACACTTCCATCAACACGCATAAGTAAAAAACAAAAATAAATAAATAAAACAAAGTCACAACAGAATTGTCAGGTTAAAACGGATCTCAAAGTTCTATAAAGTAGAATCTATAGGCTACAGTAGGTAACTACTAGGCTACAATAACTACTCTTTCAAATAACAAAAACGTGGCTATAATATTGAATTTTGTATGAATATTACAAGAATTTTGTTGCCGACCGACCAACCAACCTTTTTGTGTATATATTCTTCTACGTATTTTTTTACCTGTTTCTATTTTTCAAATGAAATTGACAGTGTCTTTGTAAACATCAAACTGATGGCAAGATCATTAAATTGTTATTTCCCAAAAGTTATTGTCGCATTTTCCTACGTTTCAAATTTAAAAAAGTACGTAAACAAATAATAAGACTTACCTGAAAGTACAGTACTATCCGACACATAGTCGCTCCAAAGAACCATGTCTCAGTCACGTCCCACAGCACAGTCGGCGGCAAACATATAAGTATCACCATGAAATCAGCCACCGCCAGATTCACTATGAAATAGTTCGTCACGGTTCTCATAGAGTGATTCCTATATACTGCTATACACACCAATGCATTCCCTATAAGCCCTATGAGAAAGACTATCGCATGTGTAGTTATCAACACCCATTCATAAGGCTGAGGGAATATGTAGTCATTCAACATTTTAATGTACTCTTCTCTAGTCATGTTGCAATATTCTGGCTGCCCTACGCAGTCGGTATCGTTGTAATATTCGTATTCTGCTGTTGTTTCATCAACGTCATCCGCGACGATCCTCGCGAAATCAACGTCAGTTCGATTTGAAACCATCTTGTCTTTATCGTTTATTTCGCTTTTTAGTGCATTGTTCTCTTGATCGACTATTAAATATTCGGTGTTGTTGAATTCGTTAATTGCTACTCCATTTTCATCAACTAATCTTTTCGTTCTGAATAGATTCGTTTCTTTATCAAAGTATTCGTTAATATCTAACTTGTTTAAACTGCTATCTAAGGATTTAATGAAAGTCCTGCTTGTGATGTCTTTGTCGTGTAAGCTTTCATTGACACTGAAGCACAGATTCCATATAAGAACCATTATTACTTTGTGGAAGCGTGACAGCGACGCCATTGTGCTATTGTTATCTTGTCATTTTTCTCCCATTATACAGCTCTAAACTCCTTTGAACTTCCGAACTCCGGCCATCTGTAAGAGGAAATTATAATTAAAACAACGCTTCAAGTTTGCAAGGACTTTTAAATATTCAATATCATTAGGGACTTCGTAGTACACGTATTGAAAACAGAATCATAAGTTGCTAAGACAGTAGTCAGGCTTAGAAATATGGCACAGAGTTCTGGTGTACAATTACGTATACACCAACCCTATTGCCGTGGCAATAAAGCCTATGTACTTTTTAAAAATCCGGCATAGCGTTATGGTTTGACTTATTGCCTCTGAAGTAGAGTCCGGGACTCGCACCTGTTTATCTTGTTCCTAATCGTACATTGCCTGACCGTACTTTTGTTCTTTTAAAATCCAGTTTTAGTAAAACTCTGATATTTTGAGAAACTAGATATACGGTATTTTTATGTGTTGAACTTCCTGTGTATCGGGATTACAGTAAACTGGCAATCTGGTATTGATTAACTGGTGTATCAAGCATTATGTTTCTTGCGAGTCTGGTATTTTCGGAATCTGATATTATTAGAATGTAGTATTAACGGAAATATTTGCATTGAGAATACGGTTTTCGGAAAATCTGATAAAAAACGATGCCGGTAAAAAGGAACTCTGGTATTTTGGGAATACAATATTAAAAGAATCTGGTTTATCCGACAATTTGGTATTTTGCTACTATGGTATTACGGCCACGAGCGGCTAGTAAACCGGCACACTCCTGCGAAACAATTTTATTCAAAGTAGCTTTATGAAGTTAGGTTTGTTTATTAATTACAAAAGCGCCCGTGAGATGGCGCTTAAACAAAAGATAAGGAAAACTAGTACGTATGACGTTTTCTTTGAGAATTATTCTATCGATTCACTCTACGAAATACTACAAAATTTAAGAGGTAAAACATGGTTGCTTTGTGGTTTAATTTGGAGCTATTCAGCCGTAAAATCAAATACGACAAGGGAGAGCGTAAAAAAATATCACTATTTACTTAAAATATTATGTTTCATGATCTCTCCAACGCTGTGAAAACAACCAAACGGTATTTTTCACGTGAAGGCTCTGAGGAAAATGTGTGAAATCCATTACTCTGCTTTGTTTATTATCTGTGAACGTGCCGTAAATTCCAATAAAGCAGTCTAGAATAAGGAGGTATTAATATTTTCTTTGTAGGTTGAAATTTACACAGTTGTTGGTGAATAAAAAAAAAACACAACCTTCAAAGAAATATGCCTGATGCTGGAATAAAAATATTTTAATGGATTAGAGATTCGGGGTTTTCAATTTAAAGGTTTTATTTGATCAGTTAATATTTATTGGTGTTATGTATGTAGTTATATGTTAAATTGTCTTGAGTAGAACAGTAGGTACTGCAATTATTACGTTACGGTTAATAGCTGAAATGCAGTTACACCTACTTTTGGCCGGTATATATTAAAGTACTTACTGTTCTATTCATGACCACTGTGCTAAGTTTTCCGCTAGATCAAAAGACATTAAAAGCTTTATTAGTCCGTGAAATAAAAAAAATACCACTTTACATAAACTGTGATTGTACCTAGGTCATTTAAAAGTAGCTGTACACGTTTTTTTTCTAGAATTTTGATATTTTAATAATTATATCACGAAGACCTATTATTGATTTTAATACGTGCAAAAAAAAGTGTCCCAAAATATCGTGTTCCATTCCGTTACCCTTTTCAAATACGGAAGGAAGAACAAAAAAATTATGAAAATTTTGGGTCAATCTTTTTCACCTATTAAAATCGATTGCTCGTGATTCTGAGTAGATATAGGTAACAAAAAAAAAATACCATAGAAAAAGTGTGTGTTCAACTTTTTGTTAAATGACCCACTTACTGATTCTAACCAGTGAGTTTCTAGAAGTTTCAAAAGTGTTTCAAACATACAAAAAGAAAAACATAGTCTCTTAGGCCGTCCTCTACCCATCTGGGTTAGTCATTCGGGGCTCATCATAACCATATTAGCCAGAAGACGTCCACTGCTGGACATAGGCCTTCCCCAAGGATCTCCACGACGATCGGTCTTGTGCTACCCGCAGCCAATGGCTTCCCGAGACCTTTACCAGATCGTCCACCTTGCGGGAGGCCTACCAACACTTCGCCTTCTGGTACGCTGTCGCCACTATAGAACTTTACCGCCCCAACGGCCATCAGTTCTACGAGCAATTAGAAGTTAACTAGACATAACTGACAGACATGGAAGTTTACCAACAAAATAAAAAACAAAATTGTCACATGTCAACGAGTAATAGAACGCAGTATGCTGAACATAAGAAAAATACAAAAAATTCGACACACAAAAATTAGAAAGATTACTCAAGCAACGGATTGTCTCACACAAGCTTTAAAATTAAAATGGAAATGGGCTGGACACGTGGCACGTCTTCAAGATCAGAGATGGACCGGAAGGGTTACCACTTGGAAAGGACCACAAGGTGAAAGAAAGAGGGGAAGACCTTACTCTAGATGGGAAGACGAGATCAAAAACACAGTTGGCCCAAATTGGATTCAAACAGCACAATCAAGAGAAGACTGGATATCTTTGGAGGAGACCTTTACATGCAGAGGGGTTCTTGCAGATACTACAAATAACACACAAAATTGTACAGACACTTAAATAAAAAAAAATTAAAGTAAAATAAAATAACAATAATAATAACAAATAAGTACTAAATAAAAGTAATATAAATAAAAATAAACTGGTATTATAAAAAAAATTGCAAATTAGTATAAATACTAACACAACTAACTACTTACTAACATACTAAGTACTATTTTATCTTTTTGTTAGATTCCTTGTAACATTACTTTTCACTGCAACGAAATAAAAAGTTTTTATTTATTTATTTATAACTGACAGTTAGCGAGTATGAATCTAAACCCGGCCTAGAGTGTTCTGTTTCTTGCGACAGCCATGTTGAAAATAGGCAGAACAAATAGCATTTCATTAAATGTCCTTTCATTTATAACGTCATTAATATGCTAATTACCTTTAATTAATGGACTGTCGACATTTTTATCTCGATAATACCTAAATGCTCAGAATACAGTATAAGCCAGAAGCCGCGTTCAGTCATAATCACACGCCGCGGAACGAATCCATTTTTATCGATTTCGCTACCCGTTTATATCTAGGTACTTGAAATTTAATCATATTCTGTTTTTTATAAGCCCAACGGCACTTCTGTGTGTAAGAACGTCGCAAGGAGGGATTAATTAGTGTCGTCATTCGTACAATACGTCACGATACGCTGCGTGCATGGAGTTGACTACGCCAAACTACTCTATTTAAGAGTATTTTTAGTTGCCATAGTTTTAGGCGCGCTCGCGGGTTCTGGTTACTTGTGTACTCTGAGCCTAAATGTATATTTCTTGGACTCATTTTCCCCTTTTAAAACAAAAGGACGTACTCACCGTGAGTCTCCAATGAAGATACGACTCTTTGCTTCAGCAGGCTGTATTGGCGATGCTTTGCATTCTAAGTAGGATAGGAGCTCTAATTAAAAATGTCGTTTGTAGCTTTAATGACAGATTCATTTTGTAGGTAGCACTTTTACGGCTATAAAATATATCTTAAGTTTTATAACTTCTTAACCCTCGACGAAAAAGAGGGGTGTTAAATAAATAAATAAATAAATATCACGGGACAATTTGACACCAATTGACCTAGTCCCAAACTAGGCAAAGCCTGTACTATGGGTACCAGACAACGGGTAAACATACTTATATAGATAAATACATACTTATATACATATTAAACACCCAAGACTCGAGAACAAACATTCATATTCATCACTCAAACATCTGCCCCGACCGGGATTTGAACCCGGGACCTCAAGCTTCATAGTCAGGGTCTCTAACCACTAGGCTATTCGGCCGTCCGTGTTATAAGTTTGACCTGTGTATCTTTGTATCTGTGTATCCGTTAGATTCGACATGATCTCGTTCAACAAATTTGAAACTAAAGTTTAATATTTCAATCCTCTATTAAGTAACCCAAAGATGAAAACATGATTGCGCCTAAATAAAATCCTAGACAAAAATGTATGTTTCAATGTTAGACCTGTATCGGCATCTTTTACGTTTTTGAAGCGGATTGAGTGAGAATTAGTAGACGAAGAAATAACATACATACACACTCACAAACTTTCGCATTTATCAGTAGAATACATTTTCCATAAAAAGACGTTAAAAATATACGTGACATTAAAACTTTTTCCAGTGCAAACATCGCGTGCCAACGTAATGAAATTCAAGACATTAGAACAGAACTCCACAATTCTTTGCATTTGAACTTTTTACAAAACGAAGTTTCACGTGCTCAAGATATACAAAACGATTTTAATTATGTATGAGGGTAAAGGGGACAAGTTTAAAACGTAACCAGAAAAGAAAGAGTTTCCACGTTGAATAAAACTAGCGGCACGAACGTTTACACAAGCGTTTAAATAGTTTTCATTTTTCATTTCATTTCATTTCATTTAATCATTGTAAAGTCATGTACATAGCAATTTGGATACTATAAAATGTTGAGTCAGAACATGACGCCCGTTTTACTCCGTAGCCACAGTCTCCTCCGTTTTAATCACAACAAGATGCTTTCAATGTTTTCAACGGGTGCTACAAAAACCTAAAAGGAACACTGAATACAGAAAAACCAGAACCCGCGAGCGCGCCTAAATCTCAAGCCACCAATACCAATCAATACTACACCTAAATAGATACCTAGTGTAGGTATCCATGAAAAATGACAGACCTCTAGTACCCATCAAGAGAGTCTCTGAGACAGATAGGCGGACAAAGTGAAACTATAAGGGTTTGTTGACTAGGGAACCATAAAAAGGGCCACGAGTGCAAATAAATACAATCGTCACGTGAAACTTGAAACTTAGTTTTATGACGACACACGGCCATGTTGTTCCAAAACCCAAAACTCAATAGTCCTAGCAATTTAAACTTTCAAAACAAAAAGGCTTACCACTAAAGTTGCCTGATTGATAGAACTTTTTGTCATTCATCACACGTCCCTAAGGCACAGGGTTGCCAGATACAGGCATATCATTTCCGAGACAATAATAGGTCGAGGTTAGATCAGATGTCAAAATAAAATCATTTTACATCTTCACTTATCAAGCTTCCGAAAATACGCAATAAAAACCGATGCCTCTCTTATTACTGTAATTAAAACGATTTTTAATTTAACAAAAACTAATAAATGGAGGCAGTTTGATCACTGTAAATTATGACGTCATAGTTCTGTAATTCAATAGAAACTTCATACTAACGGATCCGATCAAATCGTTTTGACATTTCAAAAAAAGTTGCTGATTTGACCAAGAGGAAGCATTTCTATTCTACTAGAGTCAGATAGTAGCAATAAATATATACATGAAAGTAAATAGATATATTTATCAATCCAACAAGACGGAGCGACGACATGGTAAAGATCGCGAGAGCGCGATGGATGCGGAAAGGACAACACCGGTCTGAGTGGAGAGCATTGGTGGAAGACCAGCAGCGGACGTCTTTCGGCTGACATGACGATGATGATGATTGGCGAGTTAAGTAATTTTGTTAAAGACTTGTAGGTTCAGAATCTGGGACAGCAAAGTCTAATTACTGGACACGGGAAGACGAAAAATTCCGGGACAGTAACGGATTTCCCGGCCATCTGGCAACCCTGCCTTAAAAGCAGTGTCAAAGGTCCTTGCTTAGAGTTTATATTGTTCTGTTTGTTCTGGCATTTCGAACCCACAGGACACCATTGTGTATGATAATGAAGTGAGATGATGAATATTGAAATTGCCTTTTTACGCACGCATATGCTCATCGGTTTTCAAAAACGAAATCCTCTGTTTACCGATTGACCTTCCGGCGATTGACAGGACCGAAAAAAAAGAGTAGACGAAAAAATATAAAGGCTTTTTTTCATATAAAATCCCGGGGTTAAGAACTATATTCGTACTAATCTTACGCACCGAAGTCCCTCGAAATGGCACTGCCTATTCCGATCACTGTTGATCTATGACTGGCTCGGACCAACCACCATCTTGGACACCGCATCTTTTGCAATTTACTTGGAAAGTCATTACGAAAAAAGCCGCGGTGAGCGGGTCGGGGGAATGCGTCGTAATTGGTTCATAGCTTGTCATCTTGCGTGTTATCTGGTCGAAAGTGAGCCGCGATTGGTGGCTAGAGAGATTTATAGGTGCAAATGAGCATATGCGTTTTGGAAACGTTCGCCTTGACATTTGATGTCCAGAGGGTGGTTGGTCCGTGATGACTGGTGTGTCAGTGTATATTTCAAAGTCTTTTGATTAATAAGAAGCATTGGAAGTGCTTTTTGGAAACATAAACATTGTTCAAAACTAATTTCAACTTTTGTGACCCAATGAAGATTTTAATTGTGAAGAATTATGAAATAACAACAGACTCTAATTTCATCTGATTTGAGAGTAAGTAAATTTGTCTTAACTTACGCCGCTTGCTAAATACAGGTCAAATTAACAACCATTTGCTCACCTAATTATTATGCATTGCTTGCCTTAGCTACCGTTTAAAAAAACCTGACGCTTTCTTGAAAGAATTTTAGATAAAGCAGCGTTCTCCTATTTTTTTAATGAATGTTGTGTGCGAAGTTTCCAATCTGCATTGGGCCCGCGTGGGAACTATAGCCCAAGTCCTCTAAGAAAGAAAGAAAGAAAGAAAATATTTATTTGGTGCGTAGGTACAGAAAAACATTATAAGTAAAGTAACAGCAAAATACACGAAAAAGGTTGCCGCTCAGCATGTGTCATGACTGGGATGTCTGACGCTGGTTTTCAGGGCAACCAAACAAACTTAAAACTAAATTACCTAATTAATAACAATAAATAAATAAGACGTGGCTCTATGGACTTCGCTTCCTTTGCCTGTCCCTGATGGGATGACTAGAAAAGTCTTTTCAGTTTTTTCTTTTTTATACACTGAAAAAATGATTCGGTTGATTTTACTAAAGTTTTACTAAATTTTTAGGTTGATTTGGGACCTACACACTAAAATTGTTGATTTTACTAAACAGATAAAGGCTGATATTTTACAAATCCTGTTTGGTATAATCAACTAAATTGATTTTGTAAAGTACTATAGTAGTTTCGTTGAGTTTACTATAACTATGTCCGTACTTTTTACAGTTATCTTTAGTACATTTTAGTGAACAGGTTTGGCGTGATTTACCCAACCTCTTGCCGTATTATTGATGAAATTATTTTCGTAATTACTACTAGATTCATTTAGTATGTTTGACATACATAGCTTTGGTACAAATTACTAAATAGCTTACTTATGTTTTACTATTTTTCTTTAGTTAGTTTTACATACTCGAATTTAGTAGTTTACTATACGGCTTTCGTATATTTTACAGTATCAACGATTGTATTTTTGGTAGCAAGTACTATATCTCTTTAGTATGTTTTAAGTATACGATTTTAGTAAAATTTACCAAACAGCTTTTGTATTTTTTACAGACTCGAATTCAGTAGTTTACTATACGGCTTTCGTATAATTTACAGTACCAACGATTGTATTTATTGGTAGCAGGTACTATATCCCTTTAGTATATTTTAAGTATCCGATTTTAGTAAAAAATACCAAACAGCTTCTGTATTTTTTACTAAAGCAAGCGTTGTATTGTCAACATAGTTCTTTGTTGTATTTACTACTTCCCTTTAGTATGTTTTAAGTATCTTACTTTAGTAAAATTTACCAAACCGCTCCTGTATTTTTTACTGTAGCAAGCGTTGTATTGTCAACGTAGTTCTTTTTTGTATTTACTACCCACCTTTAGTACAGTTAACGTACTTTACTTTCATGCAGTTAACCAAACTGATTTTGTATATTTTAAATTATTGACATTCACTAAACGGCTTTTGTATATTGTACTGTACCAAAGATCGTATTTTTTACAATTTCTAAAAATAGAAATTGCTATACGTCTTCAGTATGTTTTATTAATTAATCAAATTTAAGTATAATTTACTAAACAGCTATTACCTATTTTTACTGTAGCTTCCTTTACATAAAAAAATATAAGCTGATTAGTAAATTATTAAAAAAAAGATTTACAAAACGGTTAGTCTTTTAAGAATAAAAAAACCGGTGGAAAAGAGAACAATAGTTTTAAACTACACCTATATCATAGTACTACAATAAAAAAACGAATTGTGAACATTTATCAACTAGGTAAATACAGATAAAACATACAAAAGCGGCTTAGGTTATTCAAAAGTGATTCAATCAGCACTCCACATTCAACATTCAAGGACACAAATTATACGATATATTATGGGGAATAACAGAACAGTGGTCGAGAAAATAAAGATTGAAACAGTTGACATTTTTAATTCGTTTTAACAATGTTCGTTTGTTTTGTCTGCTCGGTAGTGGTCAACAACCACCAAGAACTTATTAACCATTACAAAGCTACACACGACTTAGGTCTAGACTCGACTTATCGATGCGCAGTCAAATTGTTTGAGAATATTTCGAAGTTTAAGATCATTTCGTCGTCATCCACTAGATTGGAGGCTGGAATGTAGTTCCTCTGCTCAGGTGTGACTTCTGGCACTGTTCCAGTCTATTTTAATTTCACTTTGGTTCTATAACAAAAAAAATGCACAATTAGTAACCTACTTCTGATTCTACATGAAGAGGTAAACTATCACCCACACATACAAACTTTCGCTTTTATAATATTAAGTGTGGTAAAGACAAAACTGAATTATAAATGACAATCATTTACATAGCCGTAAAGACGCAACAAAAGGATATAAATTTCTCTTACATCCTTAATCATATTTTATGCTATAATGTGTATACATAGAATTAGGAAATATGGTGGAACAGTCCAGTGTCCTGAGAAATATATAGTAGTAAGTATTTACGTTATCACTAAACATTGGACACGTATTATCAGTCTACAAAGAAATGCACTACACATGAAAAAATCCGGCCAAGTGCGAGTCGGACTCGCGCACGAGGGTTCCGTAGAAAGATTTTAACGCTTTTCCCCAGTGTTTTAAGAAGTCCAGTGTAAGCCGAGCCCTGCTCCTAAGCAAAATGTACGCAGTGTGGGGTCAACTTATATTGGTCTGCGGAATCTACAGACAGACATAAAAATTTAAGAATTTGAGACTTTTTGGCGTGGTTGTACTATGAGAGCACCCTTTAGGTTTTTGGAAATCTTAAATTTGTATGGAAATAGCTTTTTTGATGACCGTATCTTTTGATTGCGTTGACTTAGAAGGTTGATTTTTTCACGGCTTCAAGGGACCGCAGGCTTGAGTATTTGGCATTAATTTCAGCATGCTACAACCTCGCGTTCCAGAGAAAAATGGTCTTGACAGACAGACAGACAGACGGACGGACAACAAAGTAATCCTATAAGGGTTTCGTTTTTTCCTTTTGAGGTACGGAACCCTAAAAACACAATTAAAACACTTACTAGTCTCAAAATGTAAAAATACGATCGATGTGAAAATTACACCCTAAAATGATTATTATCTTTATTGTTTAACTATTAAACTAAGTCGCGGCTTCTACAAGGTACTTAAGTGACTAGAATATTCATTTATTAAACAGGAAACATCCTAATTGATCAATTTAAAGTTTTTTATTTAGATATTGTACCAACCGTTACGTGCAAAATAAATGCATTCTGCGACTCCACGGTGCTGCGTTTGTAAAACTTTTTTTTATTGTCACCGTCTTTTATTGGCACTTTCACAGTTGGTGGCATTTTGTGAGCCATTAATTTGAATTTTTTTTTATCTCTGGCATCTAAAAAAAATAACAAAACAAAATTAAAATAAATAAATTAAAATTTTACGAGCGGTAGGACCTTGTGCGAGGTCTGTCCGGATCGCTAACACCATTTTACTTGCTAATCCTGCCGCTAAGCAGCAGTGGTTGCACTGTTGTGTTCCGGTGTGGAGAGTAAGACAGCCGGTGTAGTTACGGGCACAAGAGGCATTTCATCTTAGCTCTCTAGGTTGGCAACGCATTTGCAAACCCCCGGGGTCGTGGGTGTCTATGGGCAGTGGTGATCACTTACCATCAGGTGACCCACTTGCTCGTTTGCCTTTCTTGTCGGATAAGAGAAAAAAACCTAAAGCACATTATCATTAGCGAAAAATCTTCTATGTACAGATATCTAATTTTTTGAACTTTATTATAGTTTAGATGTGTAAACTTTACCTTCCACTGGATTTTCGTCAAGTATATTTAATTCACTTGGTTTAAGTTTTTTGAAATGTGGTAAGTTGAACTTTATCCATGAATATAGGCCACATTTTAAACAAGTTTAGCCCACGATTGCGATGCATGTCGTCAAAGTCAGTTTCAATCTGAAAATAAGTCTCATTAGGCAGGCTGTTCGTTTATTATGTAAGATAATTTTAACCACTTTTAAAACAAAGCAAGAAAAACTTAGGACTTGGACAAACCCCTTTCCAATTTTTTTATTAAGAGCTTTAAGTTAACATGCACTTGCACTGCCATATGTATACTTTAAGTACCTACTTTTAAATTATATTTTTTATAAACTCACTGAAACATGAATACACAGAAAAAAACCAGAAAAATATAATTAATATTCACGGGAAAACCGTAAAAATAAAAAATTGGGAGAAAAAATACAAAAAGATACTCCTACTGAGATCATTACCTACTTTTAGCAAAAAAAGGACATACAGAACTTAATAAAATCCATACCAGTTTGTAGCCTAGGCTTGATTTTAAACTTGACAATTTAGAGTGTATATCATGTATTGTGTTTTCCTGACAAGCTAATTTCATTCTGTAGGGTCTTGTCTTTTCCCACTTCTCCAAAATTTCAACAAATGGCTCAATATTAAATTTAAGATATAATTGGTGCTCTTCAGCCTCTTCTGCTGTGACTGAATACTGATTCTGAAAATATGAATGAAGTATCACATAACTACTAATAATTTGACACTGTCTTGATCTTGATCTCGAATTCCATTCCCGAGTTTAGTAAGCACACACACACTCACGTATGCTAAAATAAACAAAGCCAAACACACATAAATATAAAATACCACAAACCAAGAAAAAAACAAGCACTGGATATAGTGGATATGGTTTTTAACCCCAGACGCAAAGAGTGTTCAATTTGACCGCTTTGTGTGTCTATCTGTGGCACCGTAACTCTTAAACAGTTGAACCGATTTGAATGCGGTTTTTTTTTTCATTTGAAATTAGGTTTTCTAGCAATGGTTCTTAGACACGTTTCATCAAAATAGGTTCAGCTGTTTTTGAGATATTACATTTTGAAAAATCCCGAGGGGTTTTGTCAAGTTCAAATCAATAAGGTGAGAAACCGTTGATTTCTTCAGTATGGCTAAGTTCGGGAACCAGAATCCAGTTGATATCTTGGAAAGTGGAAATGAAGTATCTTTGTGGAAAGTGACAAAAAAAAAACAAAAAAAAATGACAAAAAAAAAACCGTCTTTTAGTATTTGTAGGCCTTCCGTAGGTACCTACCTAAGGCACCCGACTGCGCAAAAGTTAACATACCTAGTTCCAAATTAAAGGACCTGAGGGTCGAACACGAGTTTTCGAATCCTGCGTAACGTTACGGTTATTGTATCGATATCGAGAGACCTCATACTCCATTTTAGTTCCAAATACGCTCACGAGCGGGCGCTGTTCCAAACGTCATACAAAACTCGACAACGTTTAGTATTCGATTTTGCGTGACGCAGGCTCCGAATATTCGTATAGGCCGCGCGATGGATTAAGATCGCTCGGCGAAACTGGTGGGGGCAATTTAGCGCATCTGTACAATTGCGCACAAAATTGTTAAGTTCTGAGTGTATTTCTTTGAAATATATTTTTCTTATTTCGCATTTTTTTTCGCACTTATAACACTCGTTTTTGCTTGTGACTTATTTTGCTAGTATGTTTATTCAGAATCTTGGTAGTATTTTTTACGTGCTTTTAATTACCCATTATTTAGTTAGTAGTATAAAAAAACAGGTGAACAGATTTGAATTGAACTTAGCTAAGAACCATCTCGATTAAACTAGCTTTCGATCAAAAAACGACATCGAAATCGGTCCATCCGTTTAGGAGCTATGACGCCACAGATAGATATACACGTCAAACTTGTAACACCCCTCTTTTTCGTTGGCGGTTAACAACGAGAAACAACATAATGTAAATATATTGGAACAATGTAGAAAGCACAGGAATTAATAGGTAAATACTTACATGAATAATATTTCTGAGCTTGGTCATGCTCATGCTCAACCCTGGCATAAATAATGGCATAGTTCTTTCCCTCAAATTGGAAATTAGCTCCTTCAGCTCGGTTTCTTGAATGCATTCAGGCAATTTGAAGGAAATCTGATTTTCTAAAAAATAATAGATAGATTAGGTACATACATCAGTATGTTGGTTACACACAAAGATGCAGTCACACACGAGCAAATTATGGCTACCTACCTCTAGCAAATTCATTTCGGAAATACTAGTGGTTTTCAAATACTAGCGCATGCCACATACTTACATACAAATTTAAACCACAACAAAAGTACTTCGGTAATTCGAAGACAAATGGGGTAAAAACATGTACAAAAACGTGTGCAAATTTGACCATTGAATTTCAAATGTTAAAATAAATTGTGTAGGTTATATAGTATGAGTAGGTAGGTATTATAACTAAACCGATCTGGTAAAATTTACTGTAATTAGTTTTTTAAATTTGATCCAAACGAATTACCTAACTACAATTTCTAGATCGATTCTAGGCATGAGATAGGATCCTATTCACATTATAATCAGTAAATTATAATAATTATTGATGGAACGGTTTTCCGAGGATCAAAATACCTACTCACCTTCAAATATTTTTATAGCGGATTCTGATGATCCCCATTCCTTCAAATATTCGACACCCACACTTAAGTCATCTTCAAGATCACTATGCACAATAATTTCAGTCACAGTTTCAATTTCAAACACTAAAAAGAGGTAAAAACCATATAATAGTGACGCAACTAAAAAACACCGTGCCTTCTGTTCCGTGGTTGACTGGAGAAATGGCGCAGAAATGAATGGCGGTGGCAATGCGGCGTGGAGCGTGTCCGAGCGCTATCGTCGCGCCGGTCGCAAGCGCATACAATGGCAACGCGGGGGGGATGTTTGCATCTCACTCTTATGTTTATAAATAGAACAGGGTGGAACTATGTTCGTAGGTCTTCGCGGGTGAGGCATACTCATAGACTGAGGGCCACTCCGAGGTCTGAAATTAGAAATTCTAATCTGACTGTCACGCTCACCCCAACATAGGTTAACACGAGAGCGAGAAGGATGGTTTATTATTTTCGAAAATAATATGTATGCACTTAATCAAAGCAAAAAATGGCGAAATAATGTGCCACACGTTGAAACGTGACGCGAAGTGCAGCGTTGTAGCCGAACGAGACGATTTAATATTTAATTTATTTCGTATATTTTGTAATTCCTTCTGTGTTACTATTGATATTAAAAAAGGGGTTAAGAAATACGGGTTAAGAGATCTAACAGATACTTAGGTATAAGTACCTGACAGTGAGAATGCTTTATTTGCCATCAACATAAATAATTGTAGTTTATGCAACTGCTACATAATGAGGGTCCTTAAAACACGAGTATGTATTATCATGATTCATGATACTCGTAAAAAGCGTCCGAAACGTCGAGGTACTTATTCAAATTTAAATAAGCATAGGTATGTTTTTTTTTACGCGATTAAGTCCCGAGTATCATGCATGATAATGTGTGAAAATCGCGAAAATTTCACTCAAATCAATACAAGAGTGTTTTAAGGCCTAATTACGTGGCGTTGCAGACATTACTTTGCAACATCGAATTCGATGTTGTAATGACTTTTCGATATCGAATTCGTGGTTTCAAATTTGGAAACCAACGTAATTTACAATCATAGTAAAATAAAACGGATCACACACGTATATAAGTCGAGTTCAGTTAGACATGTATAAATAATAATGTGATAATTTACAATTAAAAAAAAATAGTTTACAAAACGTCAGCTCGTTATGTTTATCTATGATTAAAAAAAACAGTCAAATTCGTGACAGGTATGGGTATGATATATCTTCGGCTTCTGAACCCATTTTAGAGTAAGTACTTATTAAATATATTTATTGCATTCCATACATGGAACAAAAAGCTGAAACAGCTTTTTTTTTTCAGCAAACATGGTACATAAGTGCAACGCTGCGCTTTACACAACTCACAACAGATTTTGTTTCCCCCAAATTATTTAATGTTTATATCCATTCATTTATAAAATCCTTTAATCTTTCTTACTTCCCTTTTCCCCCACATTAACACGAATAGCAAATGACAGCAAAATTAAGTAAATTAAAATGTAAAATACCTAAGTATCTACCTAGCTTAACGTGCAAGCTACAACACCATAGCTTTCGTAATTGAGTTTTGTTTCCTTATTTCAATTTATCCATTCATATTCACTAACTTTCTTAACTTTTATTAACTTCCTTTATCTAACAAAATTACAAAAATATTGTCTTTTTTTTCTATAATCTACATACTTATCTTTTTTCTCTTAATTAATGTGAATTTAAAATCACAAATAGAGAAAAGAAAAAAGCTTTCAAATTGTTTTTTTTTAATATTAAAATTATTAAATCAGTGGAGTCCCGTTAGCACTCCACACGATAGAAATGAAATAGCAATAGATAGGTAATTTGAAATGGAGTGAGAAAATTTCAACATTGAACCTTAGCACTGTGGCATTAAACTCAAATTTGCTCGCATTAGTTTGTAGTTGCAAGTCTTAGGTATACGTGTATATACATATATTATATTCTTTGGGTAGGTACGTTACGATACGAGCTAAGTTTACGAGAGAAATCCTTGTGAAAAATCGAAGGGTCACAAGGAAAGGATTTAGATTGCTATTTTGTAGGTACAAAGTGCCGACACAATTTACTTTCAAACACACAATCATCGCTAGTTTTCATTCTACGAACTTACTATTATGACAGTGTTAAGTAGGTACCTACTTACCTTTTCACTTGTCGCCAAATGCAGCATGTATTGTATTCATTTAATAATAATAACAATATGTATTTATTGTACTTTAAGTCATGTACATTACGATAAAGATGTCAAAATTTGGTTAACTTAAGTCAGTTCATGACGCCCATTACTTAATAAACTAAATCAGTACATTTTATTATTATTAATTTTAGTACAATATAATGTTCATGTCGCCTCTTATTACTGTACTTATACTAGCTTTTGCCCGCGACTTCGTACGCGTAGACAGTAACGTAATTAATACAAATACCTACTTACTGATTTTTAATGGAAGAAGGTGATGTTGCCGATTTTTTCTGTGAACCCAACCCAACCTACCTACATAATTAAATGTTGAAAACTAATATAAGTACAACGTTAACATTCTACAAACATATAGTTCTTGACTGACTCTTGACTACCTACTTTTTCCTCGAGAAAATGGAAAATTCCCGAGTGATATAAATAAGTAAATTCTACATTTAGACCTATTAAAAAATATTTTACTAAACCTGCACTGTTTCTGATTGCCATAGGCTACTTTATTCCTAAAAAGTGTAAAGTTCCCGCGGGATAGACAACTAAGTACATATATTTTAAATATTTTTAAAGGTCAATCAGAGACTTTTAGCTAGCTACTACTAGCTTTCTATTAGCGAAAGAATTTTTAAATTTGTCCTGAAGTTGAATTCACTTATTTCTATCCCGCGGGAATTTTACATTTTAAATATTTAGATGGATATTATAAAAAAACTTTGACTAATAGAAAACTGACATTGGCTACCTACTTTCTCGCGAAAATGCAAAATTCCCGGGGGATAGAAATAAGTGAATTTGGCATTAAGACCGATTAAAAAAATATTTTGATTAATAGAAAGCTACACTGTTTCTGACTGACATAGGCTACTTTTATCCCGTAGTTGAATTCACTTGTTTATATCCCGCGGGAATTTTGCATTTTCCCTATAGTTACGGAGATAGAGCCACTTTGATTCGAAAATATAAATCCCATTTATTCCCTCTCCCGTGGGAATTTTGAAAAATCCCTTCTTAGTACACCTCTAGGATAGTCGAGGTATATGTTTGCCAAATTTCAAGTTTCTAGGTCCAGTGGTTTAGGCTGTGCGTTGTCTGTCAGACAGTCAGTCAGTCACGGTACTGTTTTATAGGTATAAAGGATAGTTAGGATCTTTCAATCAACATGCCATTTAAACGGAATTTGAATTCTTTTTTAACCGACTTCAAAAAAAGGAGGTTCTCAATTCTCAATGTTCCCCGATTACTCGAAGACGGCTGGACCGATTGCAAAAAATCATTTTTCTGTTTGAAAGGGTATACTTTCTAGTTGGTCCCATTGTCACCAAGTCAGGATCTGATGATGGGATCCCAGGAAAGTCGAGGGCAACCCTCAAATTTTATAGGCACGTATCATGTGTTTCATATATTTTCGAAAGATATTCAAGTACTTGCGTCTGGTAGTCATCATTTCGTGTTGATGAGGTGATGATGGAAGGTATAACTCCTTAACGGTTAGGAGTTGGAGGATAATATTTTAAATACTAACGTAAGTTAAAATTGAGAAATAAAAAATCTTTTAACAAAGGTGGCTTCACTTTTTTTATTTTCAATATCTCTTATAGCTTTAGGAATCTTGTTATAAATTTTAGGAGACATCCCAAAGATTCCTTTCGAGAGTAGTGCACTTCTTGATGGTAGTGATTTTACCTTGTCATGGAGTCTTGCACTGTTAAACGTTTTAAACAAACCCAGATTAGTTTTAGCTAGCTAGCTTTTAAGTATAGATACTTACTACCACAAACACTGCAGGTGGTATGTAACATAATCTGGAATTGTAATAATTTGTAATACTTACATAATTTTAGTATTTTTACCATTTCATCTCAATCGCACATTCACCTAGATAGGTAGTAGGAAGGTACATCATTCAAGAACACGAACGACCTTACGTAGACTTAAATACAAATACCTACTTAGTAGTACCCTTTTTTTTTAACGGAGTGGAAACTCGTTACGAGTACCACCAGACCTGGGGAAAGTCTGATGGTTATGTGGGGCTCTCTTCGCCTCCTTCTCTCCGTAAAGGAGAGAAAGGGGAGAAGCATACCCACTAAAACCACTCCACTAAAGTCCACTAAACTCCACTCCACTTAGTAGTACCCTATGCTTACCGATGACGACGACGCGCGTACCTCGTGATTGGTACTTACTTGATACACACTTATCAGTCCGTATTTTGACGACTGAACCAAATTTGATGAAATTTATTAACCCCAAGGTGAAGTGAATCCAACGCCAGTAGTAAATAATGTTTTTGATAAGTCTTCACAAGACCAACAATGCGATTTCCACGAAATGTTCCTCGTTGCAACAATTGTGCTGTGTCATGAAATTTTAAGACTACATAATTAACTACATTACTAACCCACATGGTTTAGTGAATCCAACGCCAGTTGATAGTTAATTGAACACATAATGTTAGCAACTATGCTACCGCCATCTATTGGCGTTTTTGATAAGTTTTTACAAAACCACCAATGTGACTTTTACGAAATGTTTCACGTAAGAGCAACTGTACTATTTGGTAAAATTTATTATCTGATTTAGTTTAATTTACTAAAGCGCACAGGTTACGTTATTAACCTACACGGTTTAGTGAATCTAACGCCAGTTGGTAGTTAATTTAACACATAATGTTAGCAACGATGCTACCGCCATCTATTGGCGTTTTTGATAAGTCCTTACAAAACCACCAATGTGACTTTTACGAAATGTTTCACGTAAGAGCAACTGTGCTATTTGGTAAAATTTATTATCTGATTTAGTTTAATTTACTAAAGCGCACAGGTTACAATATTAACCTACACGGTTTAGTGAATCCAACGCCAGTTGGTAGTTAATTTAACACATAATGTTAGCAACGATGCTACCGCCATCTATTGGCGTTTTTGATAAGTCCTTACAAAACCACCAATGTGACTTTTACGAAATGTTTCACGTAAGAGCAACTGTGCTATTTGGTAAAATTTATTATCTGATTTAGTTTAATTTACTAAAGCGCACAGGTTACATTATTAACCTACACGGTTTAGTGAATCCAACACCGGTTGGTAGTTAACAGACCTTACAAGACCACCAATGTGATTTCCACGAAACGTATTTTATAAAATAAACTGTACTTTTATGTGAAATCTACAAATACATGTAGTATTTTTTACGAAACTTTAATTGTTGTTATTCTACCGATAGACTTTGGTAAGTTTAACATACCTTTTTGTTAAATCTACAATAGTGAATAGTAATAACTTGACTATCACTTCAATCTTTTTGATTTCGTAATTTGAATTAAGTAAATGTTGTAATATTAACTACAAATATGGTTAATTTTACAAAGATTAAATCAACCCATGAGAATTTTGTAAATTCAACAATGTCATTTTTTCAGTGTACATAAAAATATTGTTAAAATAGAACAGGCAAAAAACGATCTTAATATATCAAGGTTATGAACACTTTGACATGTAAAAACACTTCTCAATTCAACCGTACTCGTGTGTTACTTTATGAATAAATTCGGTTAATTCGGTTTGTAAGAGGAGGCCAGTGCCCAGGAGTGGGACGTAAACAATTTTGTTGATGATGATGATAGTAGAATAATGGTAAGAACTATCCCAAAGGGAGAAAATGTTTTTCGTATTTTTAGCCGTCGATTACACTAGACTTACTTAGACTGCTAAAGGCATTGATATACAAAAATAGATAGATACGCCACCGCTTCACCGCGCGCGGACAAGCAATTATAGTGATTAGGTGCACCGATGACTTGGTATCTTTTGATGTTTGACATTATACCAGTCTAATGACAGCTAATGAGTGAGGGCCGCCCTTTGGCAGCGCTGAACAGGTAGGTGCGTGGCCTATCTTTAATCCTAACTATTAATATTATAAATGCGATTAAGTCCCGAAATGTTACTAGTAAAAATACTATTAATTGGCTCACCCGTCGCACATGCGAAAGACAGCTACCTTTATTTGTCAGTAACATAATCTCAACTTAGTCTACACTAATATTATAAAGAGGAAAGATTTGTACCTATTTTTATATGTTTGTATGTTTGTAATGAATAGGCTCAAAAAGTACTGGGCCGATTTAAAAAATTCTTTCACCAATAGAATGCTACATTCTTCCAATTTGACATAGGCTACATTTCATTTTGAAAAAAATTAGGGATCCTTGGTAAAATTTTAACAATGTAACCGAAGGTGTAGAAAATGAGTCTTAAAATGTCTTTCGTCGAATGCGCTGCCGAAACTATTAGCGATAGAACAAAATAATGTACAACAATATTGATAATTGTCTACCCCGTGCGAAGCCGGGACGGGCTGCTAGTTAACTATAAAAAAAATAACTTACCTGCTGTGTCTATTCTATTTCCGTCAATAAAACCACCAACGGTTTTTTTCAGTTTTTTTTGTTAGAAACTACTTTCAAATTCTTCACAAATTGTTATCAAAATTAGACCCAACACATAACCCAATTCCACTTTTTTTTTTTACTAGTGTGAATTCAGGGAACAGAACTATGTATCGGGATAGACGGAACGAGTGTGCCTTGCGTACCGAAAAGAAGAGTTGACCTCATTACGCGTACCGTGTGACGTCAGGTTTTAAAAACAAAATGGCTTCTTGTTCAACAATGACCTGTTCAAACACCACCACAAAAGTTGGAGCTGTTAACCGATGTATTTCCTCACTAAATTACACTCGTGACGTCAAATACCTACGCAAAAATGTTACATGCTCGGTTCCCATACAAATCGATGATCCTTCTAATCCTAACTAATATTAAATGCGAAAGTAACTCTGTCTCTCTGTCTGTCTGTGTGTTACCTCTTCACGGAAAAACCGCTGCATCAATCTAGATGAAATTTGGTAAAAAGGCAGATTGAATATTGAGGAATAACATAGGCTACTTTTTATTCGGGAAAATTGAGTTCCCGCGGGATAGCGATAACTGAAATCTACGCAGACGAAGCCGTGGGCAACAGCTAGTGTTTTATATTATATCGATGGCTAAAGGCATCAAAATCAAACAGATTTCTGCTTAGTTTACAAGTTCCTAGTACAATTTTGTAAGGGATTCTGCAAACAATGTCTTGCTCGTTAAGGGAGGTCTTCGGACTTGGACTCGTCCTGTCTGTAACTTGTCGCTGATTGCCATTTAAAAGTACTCTGATTTCCACTAACTATTGTAAGGTTTCAGGTTTCAACTGTAGGGTTTATTCTTGGCTTTGGCTTTTGATACATTATTCATGATACTCGGGACTTGATCGCGTAAAAACATATATTTAAATTCAAATTTAAATACATGTTTTTTTACGCGATTAAGTCCCGAGTATCATGATAATCTGTGAAAATCGCAAAAGTTTAAATCAATACTTGGCTTTTGATGCCAAGTACCTGACGCCAAGTGACCCATTTATATAAAATTGTACACACATTTTTTTCTAGAATTTTGAAATTTTTATATCTACTTAGTAATTTATCATAAGGTTTTCGGAAAAGGAAAACATCGTGAGGAAACCTGCACACTCCTACGAAGCAATTCAATGGTGTGTGTGAAGTTCCCAATCCGCACTGGGCCAGCGTGGGAACTGTAGCCCAAGCCCTCTCATTCTGAGAGGAGGCCTGTGTCCAGCAGTGGGACGTAAATAGGCTAATGACGATGACGAACGCCATGTAAATGGGCCATTTTATATAAAGTTGTACACATACACACGGTCGGGTAAATTACCCTCCTTTGCGTTTCGCAGTCGGGTAAAAAGCTTTTACATACCTACATACATAGGTACATAAACATAGTATATGTCACTCTGATTCAATAATTGCGTGTATAGTAGTTACTACACACAAATTATTAAGTATTCGCTGTCTCAGAAATATGGCCAAATGATTCATTGCTCGTAACTCCCTAGAGTTTGTTCGTAAATTCGTATTACCTCTTATTAAGGGTGCGTCCTCAGTTAATTTTTTTTACACGAGGGTTAAGTATAGGTATCTAACTTATTATCCTCAAACACGGAGTTAATATTCGCATTACTTTAAAAAGAAGAAGATACTAAGTCCGTCACTGCCGCCATTGCTGAGACCGGATGAGTCACTGGCTCACACTGCAGATGAGAAATCTAACCTGTTTGTCTCTCTTTTTGCGGGCAATTCGAGTCTAGACGCTGGCAGTGCAGTCCCCCCCTCTATACCTCATTGCGGTTCACTTATGCAGGAGGTAAAGATTCACCAGAGAGAGGTACTAATAGTGCTACGTTCTCTGGAAGTGAATAAAGCTAGTGGTCCCGACGGTATTCCAGCAATTGTCTTAAAAACATGTGCCTCTGAACTGTCTCCTGTTTTGACACGCCTGTTTAGGCTCTCCCTGAAGATGGGTCAGGTTCCGGAGTCGTGGAAAGTTGCAAATGTGCAGCCTGTGCCTAAGAAGGGCAGTCGTGCCGACCCTTCGAACTATCTACCTATTGCAATCACCTCCATAATGTCTAAGGTTATGGAGCGTGTATTGAACGCCAAGCTCCTGGCGTACCTGGAAGGTAACGATCTCCTCAGTGACCGGCAATACGGGTTCCGCCGAAATCGATCTACTGGGGACCTTTGGGGCGAAGCTGTTGAGAAGCATGGCGAGGCTCTTGCTGTGTCTCTTGACATTTCCAAGGCTTTCGATAGAGTCTGGCACGAGGGTCTTCTTGGCAATCTCTCTGCGTATGGGATTTCTACCGGCCTGTGTGATTGGATCACTGACTTCCTGCGGCATCGATCTATTCGAGTCGTCATTGACGGATGCTCGTCTGATCTCATGGCAATGAATGCTGGGGTGCCTCAGGGATCGGTTCTCTCTGCAACTCTTTTTCTGCTGCACATCAACGATTTACTCTTACCCGGTATCTTTGGGTACGCTGATGACAGCACAGTTACGGAGAGGTACCTATGTACTGGTCGAGCCGGTAGTGACGAGATCGAATCTCTTAGGGGGGCTATAGTTCGGCGGATGAATGTGACCCTGGAGGCCGTGTCCGACTGGGGCACTGCCAACTTGGTCCAGTTCAATGCAGCCAAAACACAGGCGTGTCTGTTCACAGCAAAGCGGAGTTCGTTTGCCTTGGCTCCTAATTTCCGGGATGTTCCCTTACCTCCTACAGACCACCTTGAGCTTCTTGGATTGAACCTGCAATCCAATCTGAGCTTCGGCGCGGCTATTGAGTCCAGAGCGAAAACTGCTGCTAAAAAACTTGGTGTCCTATATAAGGTGAGGCGGTATTTCACGCCAGAGTAGCTTCTTACTCTATACAAATCACAGGTTCGATCGTGTATGGAATACTGCTGCCACCTCTGGGATGGGTCGGCCAAGTATCAGTTGGCCGCGTTGGACTAAGTAGAGCGTCGAGCCCGTAGGCTCATTGGTGATGCCTCGATGGTTAAGAACAGACTGCAAAGCCTCGAACACTGTCGAAGAGTTGCATGTCTGTCTGTTTTTTATCGGATACATTTTGGTGAGTGTGCGCAGGAATTGCACGACCTAATAGCTCCATTTCCTTTTTGCCAACGGACTTCCAGGCGCGGGGAGCGTCTTCACCCATACGTTGTTGGTATTCCATTGGCCCGCACGAGACGGTTTGCTTCATCCTTTCTAATGCGAACTGCTAAGGAATGGAATTCGTTCCCACCGTCTGCATTTCCGGACGGATACAATCTAGGGCTTTTCAAGGCTAGAGTGAATAGGCTGTTACTGAACCAGTAAGTTACACCTTAGGCCTCATCTGCACCTTCCATCAAGTGAGATAGGGGTCAATCACTGGTCAGTTTATAGTAAAAAAATATAAAAAATAGTATATAATATGGATAGCACAGTTCTTTGCAGGCCTAACGCCAGCAAAACATGTATGAAAACAAATCCATTACTGGCCGCTATTATTTACACCGACAGTCGCGACAGAGCCAGGGCTTAGGAGACAGCTGTCGATCGTTGAAGGAGGCTAGTCGACGGGCAGAAGTTGAAAAAAACATTTTTTTTATTATTCTATTACTCTGTTTGAGTAAAGCACATACAAGCTTCGGCCGGAACAGGGGTCGTCGGACTCGTACTATAGCCGGCTTCGTGTTACTCGGCCGTCTAACCTCTTCGTCCGGCAACCCCTTTCTTCCCGACTTCTGCAGTAATGTACTATTTCTAATCAGGAAGCTAGCTTTATAAAACTATTTACGAGTATTTCAGCGATACTCAATACAATCTGACAAAAACAAGTAACCAGTGCCAAGAATGACTTGGTTGTAAACCAGCCAAGACGTGAGAGCCGGACTCGCGCACTGAGGGTACCGCACAAATTGTAAGTATATAAATAGTTCGTCTATCACGAGAAACGAGTATTTAAGATTTTGCCCGATTTTCCCGAATGTATGCAGTGTGGATCACTTCACATTGGCCATAAACATACAGAAAGACATAAAAAAATATATTTTTTATAATTATTCCAAGAGTTGTGCCCTAAGAGCTACCTTCGTGCCATATTTCAAGTTTCTAGGATAACTTAGTACCTACCCTACAGGTTTTGATACCACGGCAATTTGTATGGAAACACCCTTTTTAATGACTATTACTATAATTCATAAACGTCACTCCAGCTTCTATTAGATAAAATAGGTTTTGTCTTCTTACTAACGGAAATGTCAATGTGACAAAAAAGGACAAACGAACTTTAACGGCATTTTAGTCAAAACAGGTTTATGTATAATAGCCATATCATCTGTTAGCGTTGACTTAGAAGCTTGATTTTTTCACTGCAGGTTTGAGTTATTTTGAAAGAAAGAAAGAAAGAAAGAAAACATTTATTCGTGACATTAACACGAGGTAACAAGGACAAAAGACACAGAATAAAGATTGTCACGAACTGGTCCCAACTCAGCGTGATGCTGGCCTTGCAGCCAGCGCTGGTCTTCCGTTGGAACCACCTTGATTGAACCACTGTTTGATATCAATTTCAGCTGGCTAACTCCACGCGCTCCGAAAAAAAGGGTATTGACAAACGGATAAGAAATTGATCCTATAAGTGTCCGTTTTTCCTTTTCAGGTACGGAACCCTAAAAATTTTAGTACATTCTTCGGTCAGATCTATGACAAGTATTTGCATTTTACGACTCCGCCGTCGCTTGTGATTCTTACGAATAATATTTTTTGGGGACATTTTTATGGCCACCATGATTTAGCAAGGATATAGTGAGTTGAAATGAAAAATTATACTACGGGAAGTCTCTTGTGTGCGATTTTTGAGGGGATAAGGGGATGATAGTCCTCCTGATTACCAATTTAACCAATTTGTTGTTCTCCACAATGATTATATTAATTATTTACACAGTAACATGAAATAACAAGTGGCAAGCCATAGTTTCTGCCTACCCCCGTGGGAATGAGGCGTGATTATATGTATGTATGTATGTAATATGAAATATGTCCGTCCACACCGGTCGGAGCTTGAGAGAGAAAGAGAGAGAGAGATACATAGAAAATATGGAGTGTTTCGGCTCATTTTAACCATAAACATCCTAGACTAAATAAAGGTACTGCTACAATACAAAAGGCATGTTTAATTTGATTGAACAATTTTCCATAACGGTGTTAAGGCAGGACATAAAATTTAAATTATGATGCTTTTCACTTCCACTTAAAATTCGTCAAAAAATGTTACCATTAGGTCAGCCACGCACCTGTTCAGCGCTGACAAAATGCGGCCCTACGTAATGCTTTTCCGCGCGTGGTGAAGCGGTGGCGTATCTGTCTGTTATTGTATATCAGTGCCGTATGTTAATTATTTCTTCGTGATTTGGAATTTTACTTTAAAAGAATGTAACAAGAAGACCATTCAAAGCGGGATATTGATTAGCGCGTTCTGAACATGTCTAATGTAATTAACCGCGAATCATTTAAAACTGTTAGTGTATCAAGAAAACAAAAAAAACTGGAAAATACCGACCGGGAGGTTCCGTTTCTTAAACCTCAGTAGGTACTTAATCAGTTTTTCGCGAAACAGTGTGGAGCTTTACTTGTTTACTTATTCTTATCCTAACTAGTCCTGATGCTAATCCTAAATCCTAATTCTATCCTAACTAATAATATTAATGCGAAAGTAACTCGGTCTATCTGTCTCTGTCTGTCTGTTTGTTACCTTCTCACGGAAAAACCGCTGCACCGATCTAGATGAAGTTTGGCAAGAAGATAGTTTGAATATTGGGGAATAACATAGGCTACTTTTTATTCGGGACAATCGTATAGTTTCCGCGGGATAGCGGTAGCCGAAATCTACGCGGACGAAGTATACCTATGACATATATTTTTTTCACTCCTTTTCGCCCGGCTACGTTTTACGCAGACTAATGCTTTTTCATGAAACTTATTGAGACATCCCGCAGTGACCGAAGTGTGGTCAACTAATCTTATAAAAAAGTTTGATAGTAATATTAAAAAAGTTTCCCCTGCGTATAAAATGGGTTTAGCACGTCATATTAAAGATAGAGCCTATACTAGTTTCATAATAAGGAAAATTAGTTTACCGCTTTGGCTTAGTGTAGTTATATTTTTGTTTAGTAGTAAAAATGGTTGGTATGAATTATGTAGTCATTGCACGAGGTGAATGTGTGAGGTCATGTCATGAGGCGTGACGTAATTTATTGTGGGTCAGCATGACATGAAATCATCCTTTTTATTATTAATGACAGAGATACGTAATAAGGACGACGTCTCTTGGACAAAACGATTTTGATGACGTGTGTTGTATTGAATTACAGAACTATGACGTCGTAATTTTCAGTGATCAAACTGCCTTTTTTATTAGTTTTTGTTAAATTAAAAATCGTTTTACTTGCTGTAATAAGTGAGGCATCGATTTTTTTATGAGTAAGTATTTTCGGAAGCATGGTAAAAAAAAATTAAAATGATTTAACTGCTACGTATGAAACCATAATTAAATCTCATTGTTATATAGTTGTTAGATTGTTACTTGCTGTAACTTATTAACCCTCGACGAAAAAGAGGGGTGTTATATGACATGTGTATCTGTGTATATGTGTAACCTGTGTGTCTGTGTATCTGTATATCTCTGTGGCTGTGTATCTGTGTAGGTATCTGTCTGTGGCATCATAGGTCCTAAACGCGTGGACCGATTGCGATGCGGTTTTTTTCAATCGACAGCTAGTTTAATCGAGATGGTTCTTAACTAAGTTTGAATAAAATCTTTTTAAAATATTTAACTTTCAAATGACAATGTCGGGGGTTTTTCAACTTTTCTAAGTTGGTTATTTTTTAGATTTTTCGATAAAAGGACATGTCGAGATTGTTTCCTTTTTTTTAATGGCAAAATAAACGAAGCATAAACTATTAAATTTGGCACGAGGCAAGTTCTCGAAATACCTGCAACTAAAGCACAAAATTAAAGTGAAAATAAGAAACTTTTAGCGAAAATGTCGAAGATATTTTCATCCTCTAGGCTCGAAAAGGTACTACAAAATTTTGTTTATTTTACGATAATGTGAACGCCTTCTCCTAATAGAGTTATGTCTCATTTTACCTCATTACTCAAAGTTCCTTAATGCTTTGATATTTAGATTTTGAAAAGGAACGAATATTAACAAAGGTTGTAAAAAAAAAAAGGTTTTTTTTAAATAAGGAGGAGACACCGTTTTGGATTTTACTATTTAGGCGGTTCACTTTATGACTTATTAAATTTAAGAATTAAAACAGACGGAGTGGTTTTTATAAATCATTTGATAACATAGGTAGTTGGAAACTTCTACATTTTACTTTCAAAGTCTCATTATCGTGTCTCAAGAACGGCTGAATTGATTTAAATCAAACTTTACTAACAATCATACCGTTTCTTTGCGGTTGGTAGCACCTTTCACCGGATCGCTACCACCATATTACTCGCTAAACCGGCCGCTAAGCAGCAGTGCTTGCACTGTTGGGTTCCTGTGTGGAGAGTAAGACAGCCGAGGAAATCACTGGCACAAGAGGCATTTTAATCATCTTAGCACTCTAGGTTAGCAACGCCTCTGCTAACCCCATAGGTTGGTTGGTCTAATTAATGTTGTTTCCTTTGGTTTTTGTTTCGATTCCTTGCTTCATCCCAAATTTAATGATAATACAACAACAGGGACTACACTGACAGACGAGACTGACAGACCAACGGACGAACAACGATTGAATCCCGTAAAGGTTCCTTTAAGACTGCGTCACGCAAAGGAAGGCAATGTGTTTATCAGCATATGTATTTATGCTTTTGTAGCACTCTAGAGACCAAACGCGTATGCCGATTTTAATAATTCGTACGTCATTCCCTTTGACGTACGAAACCCTAAAACATAAGTAAAACCAGTCGTGAGTAACGTGCAGATAGAATAGATTAAGCCTTAAACGAGAAACCACGACATTTAGTAATTATTGCCATAACAGTAATGAAGGAGGCCCTTAAATCTTAAACTTAAAGCATGCCACAAAACATTTAAGGTCCGCTGCTTTACACTGACCGTATCAGTTATTTAGTTTTAGGGTTTCACACCTCAAAAGGAAAAACGGAACCCTTATAGGATCGCTTTTGTTGCCCGTGTGTCTGTCTGTCTGACAAGACAATTTTTCTCTGGAACGCGTGAAGGCAGCATGCTGAAATTAACGTCAAATACTCAAACCTGCAGTCCCTTGAAGCTGTGAAAAAATTAAGCTTCTAAGTCTACTCAATCAAAAGATACAGTTATTAAAAAGGTTTTTCCATACAAATTACCGTACAGTGAAAACCTAAAGGGTACTTCCAGTTGTCCTAGAAACTTGAAATTTGGTATGAAGTAGCTCTTAGAGCACATTCACTCAAAAAAATCACAAAATCTTAAAATTTTATGTCTTCCTGTATATGGCACAGACCCACAGTATATGTCAAGACAAATTGACCAAACACTGCGTACATTTTGCTTAGGAGCTGGGCTCTGCTAACTCTGGACTTCTTAAAACATGGTGAAAAGCGTTAAAATCTTTCTACGGAACCCTCGTGCGCGAGTCCGACTCGCACTTGTCCGGTTTTTATTCAGTAAGTAGGCGGGACAGGACAGGGCAGGACCTTGAAACCACAGCACAGGACCTTGATGCATGGAGGTCCCTACTGCGAGCCCTAAGTCCCTGCTGAGGGATTACAGGAATACATTATCATCACCATCAAGTAGGCGGTTACTTAAATGTTCTTTTACGCTTATTTTGACTTTACTATGGTTTTCGAAAAGGCTATGAAGAATGCGCTCTATCGTTATGTGTATACAGGAAAAAACATTGTCTAGTCACTTTTGCACCCACTGGACAACTTAAAACAGTGGGGAAGACGGGAAAATCTTTGTACGGAACCCTCGGTGCGCGAGTCCGACTCGCTCTTGGCCGGTTTTTTATTTATTTAGACATGCCAACAATACATAAACCACAAGAACGATACAATCAAGAAGACTGCCAATGTCTGTACAACGACGAGTTACTTTATAATAATGAGTCTTCTGTAGCTAGTTTCACTAAAGAGAGGTCTCTGTACCATTCATGCTGTATGCCACTTAGGCATCTGCTTAACACAATAGGATCTAATATAGAAAACTAACTATATCCGAATGTTTTCACAAATACTCGTTGCCTTAATTGTCTGATGAACACGTTCTGCCATTCTGTTAGCTGACGGAGTTTACGAAGTCAAAACAAAAATCAAATAAATGGAGGGAATGTCTGAAGCGAATAAGGGTATTAGAATTTCCACTTTAAGTCACAAAATATGTCCCAGAAAACATCAGCTTCTTAGATATTACCAGAAATTTTCTTTCAACAAGTCCATTAGCTATGGTCTAGTGACAGCATCATGTCTTCTTACCTATATTTCTTTAATGGAAAAAATGGCGTGAGGTTGTGGAAAATTCTCGTATGATAATTCAGATAATTGCGTCGACGTTTTGAGATTGGCTTCCGGCGATTGTTGTCGTGGTGTAAGCGTTAAGTGATGGGCTAAAATTGACATCTCGTAAATGCAATTTACAATGACATTAAATCTAAACTAAAACTTAAAACTAAATTAAATCTAACTAAGGCCCCCGTGGCATGGTGCCCAAAAGGCTGGCAGCGTTGCCTCGCTGAATAGCAATGCTGATTCATTGAGAGAGAAAACTGCCAGCCCTTTAGTAACAAGTTGCATCGACTAAATTTACAAAATTTAACACTAACAAGGCCGGCTAAACGAAACCGTGCACAAAGAGGTTAGGGTTGCAAGATATTTGCTTCTTGTTACCATCTTCTTTTGTGACATATTTTGTATAACATGTAAGATTATTTATAATATTTATTGAATCAGGCGTTACTTTGCGGAGGTCCATATTTATGAACTAAAAATACACACACACATACACACACACACAGATTAACTATTTTTCACTTGTCGCGGGTGAGTAAAGTAATTGATTTTAGTTCATATTTATAGTATTATTATTTGTAATATCGAATCGTTCCTCGTGAATTCGTGATGTATTATTATAAATAAATAAATAAATATCATGGGACAATTTGACACCAATTGACCTAGTCCCAAACTAGGCAAAGCCTGTACTATGGGTACCAGACAACGGATAAACATAATTATATAGATAAAAATACATACTTATATACATATTAAACACCCAAGACCCGAGAACAAACATTCATATTCATCATACAAACATCTGCCCCGACCGGGATTTGAACCCGGGACCTCAAGCTTCATATTATTAATATTTTCTAAAATGGAAACAACGTTGTTTAGTCTATTATCACAAAGTGGAAGAGATAATACAATTTCCTACTGTTTCTTCATTTCGTAAATTACAAAACAAGAAACGATAGAAAGAATTAAAACTACCTCACCTGTAATTTGGATCAATGTAGTTATTCTCGACGCACCGCAAATATTTTTGTAAGACCATAATATTGTTTCTTAACAAAGCATTCTCCGCTGCCGCTTCTAACTTCCACTGTAACATTTTTTGGCATTCACGCGAGCAATCAGAGAACAAACCAAAAGCTTTTAGCTATGTAAATAGCCATATTTATATTTTTCTAATTGAAGATCATCTGAAGAAAAGGAATTTAAATTTGAACGGTTGCCATCTGTGATTTCAATTGTGCGATATCTGCTGCTGACAACTCTGTGATGTCACTACTTGGAGATATCTTCTGCTGACACTCTGTCACTACTTGGAGCCACGGACCAACCACCCTTTGGACAATGCATCTTCTATAATTTACTTGGAAAGCCATTACGAAAAAAGCCGCGGTGAGCGGGCCGGGGGAATGCGTCGTGATTGGTTCACAGCTTATCATGTCGCTTGTTATGTGGTCGAAAGTGAGCCGCGATTGGTGGCTAATAAGATTTATAGGTGCAAATGAGCATATGCGTTTCGGAAACGTTCGCCCTTACATTTGGTGTCCAGAGGGTGGTTGGTCCGTGCTAGGAGCAGTCGAGTGATGTTTTAACTAGGTTATAATGATGATGATCTACGTTAATCCTGTGATGCTGCCTCGAATGCTAGTTACCCGACTGCCCAAGGATGCATGTAAATATGTATATACCTGTGTCTAATTCTTTGTCACGCTCTAACAGCTTACACCGTTTGACGGATTTCAACGTATGAGGTGTCATTGGATTCGTCTCAGTTGTGGGAGTGACATAGGGTATATTGTTTCCCGGAAATGCAGTCGCGTTTTCTGTTTTTGATTTTAAGTTGGTATCTATATGTATATTTGGTCAAATTTGCAAGCGTTTTTAAGGACAACAAAGTAAATTCGAAATTGTGTAACTACTAAATGTTACTTCATGTAAGTATTGTCTACCGTACCAGTTGTCTGTAATCTCCTTGTACTGTTTTGTGGTTTTCAATAAAGAATATTTGTATTGTATTGTATTTTCTTCTAACTTTTTTTCGAATTAACAACTATTTTGACATCATCATCATCACCAGCATCATCATCACTAGCCTGTTTTACGTCCCACAACAGGGCACAGACCTCCTCTTAGAATGAGAGGGCTTGGGCTATAGTTCCCAAACAATAGAGCCAAACAACGCTACATTACTTTTCCCGATATGCAAGGTTTTCGGTGATTTGTCTCCCTGATTTTAATCATCTTGTAATCAGCGCCTACAATCATAACGACCAATTGTCATTAGTAAAATCGCATCAGTTCAACTTTGGCGAAGTAACCATTTTAGTTTATTACTGTCTTTATTGAATTTTTTTAACTAAAGAGCTGCACCACGCGAACTTTCTATTACCCGGTTATGAATGGAAAACACGAAGGTACTTAATAGTTTTACTAAAATGGGAATAAAAGATTTAGGTGGCTATTAACGGCGAAATGTTTTATAATTATGTAGAGGTTAATTTTATAATAGTCTTGCTTTTTTGGTTCTGTTGTCACGTCAATTGTCTTGAGATCCAGAGAGAGATACAGTTTGATATACATTACATCAATAAAAGCTTTAAAAAATCACACAAAGTTATACCTAATTATATTTTATTTTTGTACATAATGAAAGCGATGCTTAAATCTGGAATTCGAAACTGCTGAATTTGAAATGTGGGTTCAAATCTCATTATTAGTCATTATGTACATGACTACTATTCAACGACAGCTACTTATTATTATGATGGGGTTTAAAAAAAAGGCGAATCCCATGAAATAACCATCGCCCCGAAAGAAATTCGGAGCTCGTTCAACCCAAAGGTTGCCTTTTTTCCCTAAAGCGTTAGTAACCATTTCCCTTTCCATTTCTATTTGACTGAGCCGTCTCACCCATGACTGGAATACTGAATACTCGTTCAATCAGCTTTGTATTTAAAACTAGCTCAATAATGCTGGCTCATTAGACCCAAACCATTTTAGCGTGTAACAAAAACGCCCTTTTCATTTATAAAAAAAAGCAAGCTGTCAAGTTTGACACTTCTTGATGTCATGGTTTTGATGGCAATGTGTTAGCCGTTTTGGAAAATAATTTTAAACGTAATCCCAAGTATTTAGAACAATCTACTGTTTTTACGTGCGATTTGTTGGTCGCGGGAGCGCGGCTCCGTAAGTGATTGTAACTTAGAACCATATTTTGTGACTTGGTGTGTTTTGTTGTGTGTGTTGAACATACCGCCGCCGTCTTCGTATTTTGTGAGATCCTAGTCTAATTATCTTTCTGGGGCGCCCTGGGCTGGCATTAGGAATATCCGTGAGGAATTACCCAAAATTCAGAACAGTATAATGTAAGTTTTAGATTACAAGAAGTGTTGGTATCCGCCGAACCGGCCGACGGGTGTTCGACCAGGCCCCTGTTTCACCAACTTTACAAATGTCAGTTTTCAATGTCAATTTGGTGTCAATTGCTGACTTGAAGAGCTTTTGTTTTAGCGCGCTTCATACTGGCCAAGAAATGTATTCGAATTGTCATTACAAACCGACAATTGTAAAGTTGGTGAAATAGGGACCAGCACTTTGCTCGAACATGCCTATAAATACAGACTAGTTGAGTTAAGTTTTTTTCTTTTCATAAAAAAATGTTGCCACCGTGAAGCACTTAGTTCCAAATGCTACCTAGTCTTGCTATCTACTGATGCCCTAGTAGATAATTAGATGGCAACACACTACCTACGTCAAATGTCACAATTGAGAAATACTGCCAAACGGTCTTGGTCGCGATCCGACATGAAATCTTAAGAGACATAAGATCTCTGTAATCGGCCTATGTTCAACAAATAAAATCAATTCATTTAATGGTTTTTGGAATAGGTTCTTGCAAGTTGGCCGTATTAAAATTAAAACTACAAATTAAGTGACAGCGAAAATGCAAAGGTATCAAAACTACAACCTTTAATACAAAATTGTTGCCAACTCAAGATTTTTAAAAATTGCCGCTCTTTTGCATGGTCAAGTTTCAGTAACCATAAGACTACTACTGATAATTTGAGCACCAAAAAATGGAGAACAACTCATCTTTTCATGCAGCACTTCTTTAACTTCCTCATATTAATTCAAATGGATTGAAATATCTATTCAATTGCTGTTTGATACGTTACGCCTACTCATACGATAACGTAGCAGCGATTGTGCATTTTTTCGTTTCTCAGCGCCTAGTGTCGCCGACCAGGTCAAGAAATACGTCTCGATCGCTTTCGCGTTCAATTCTCATACTATTTGACACTTTAACGCAAACGCGATCGAGACGTGTTTTGTGCTTTTTGATTACACTAAGGGCACTCATCTTTTGTTTCGCCCGTGAATGTGTGCTTTGATCACAAAGTGTAACTTTAAGCTGTAAGCTCGGTTGCGTTGGAACCGCGAAAAACCCCATTGGAATACACACGCGCTGCGGCCGTGATGAAGTGTAAATCACGTATACGTATATGGTAACGGTAAAAACCTCCAATACGTGCCCTATCTGATGCTAAAAACACAAAACTGCCACGTCTTCTTCACGCCTCAAACGAACACGTCGTAGCTAAATAAGAATCATCCCACATTCATCACTAAGGATAGCGTTCCGTTATATTAGTCAACAGTGCCCCGAATAAAACCCAGCCCATTATCACAGCTTGTCAGCTTTTTACAAGCCATTTTAACTTTGATTGACGTTTCCCATTTGCGAAGCTTTGTTGTCGTGTGGACAGCGCGCAAAACAATCTACCAGTTATATCGCGGAAAAGGTTTAGCTAAAAAAACGTATTGATAAACCGGGCAAATGAGTTTGACTCGTGCATTGTGCGGTTTGTAACCCTTGTATCTGAAGGTTTCATGTGATATTGTAATCACCAATCAGCGATTTTATACTGTACTAGCAGTTGCCTGCTTCGTCTGCTTAGATTTCGGCTATCGCTATCCCGCGGGAACTATACAATTTTCCTGAATAAAAAGTAGCATAATAAGATAGTTTGAACATTGAGGAATAACAATTTCTCAATGTTCAAACTATCTTCGTGCCAAATTTCATTTAGATTAGTGCAGCGGTTTTTCCGTGAAGAGGTAACAAACAGACAGACAAAGAGACAGAGGGATAGATTAGTAGAGATAAGTATTTAAATATCTTAAGATTTCAACTAACGGCTGACTAATAATAATAGCATCCCTATAATAAGGGTGTTACCACGCCAATCGATCGATACCATCGGACAACATCGATCGATTAGTATATCCGTCGATCAGGCAAAGCTACCATACTAATAGATCGCAATCGATCAATTGGTGACACCCTTACAGGGATGCTATTTTTTAAGATGACAGCGTTTTGTTCACGGCTGTTATAGCGTCGAACAGTATTTTTTTTTCAATCTAAATGACAGCCAATTGGATAACACACCAAGAAAGCAGTGTCAGTATTAAAACTGTTCACCAAACTTTTCGAAAGCAAACAGCATTCTACGTCTTTAAATTAGTTTTTCACTTCAGTTGACTCTCACCTCTCGGCTCTCCCAGTAAAAGTAGTGATAAGGCAACTGACGAGGGTCGACGGGACTCGATGCGAACTGTCGTTGAGATTTAATAGTTGCTAAGGACCACCTGTGACGTCTCCTGAATACCTATCTAACACCTAATAAACTCAGACACTCACATGAGACGAAATACTGTAAACTCGCCTGCTAAATTGAGAAGGCTCACTTTGGTAAGCAACGCTTGAGAGTATAGTGGCATTTAAATTATTTGATTATTAGATTAATATAATCCCAATAATTTATATGATACTATATAGTGTTAAGCGTTGCTTGAATGAATTTTTGTGCAAAGATAGCTGGCGCCTACCATAAGCAAGAGTCAGAGTGGGCTAATAGTATTTGGAGAAGACTAAAATAGAGGGATTTCTCTCCGGGCAGATGTTATGACTGAGGACCAAAATCCGTAAGAAGAGATTCGGATATTGTATGTTCGGATGTTATGCATCCGGCTTGAGAAACTTCGTTGGCTCGTTGTAGACCAGTGATGACGTCATAGATGCTACACCAGCCCCCCCCCCCCCCTTTTTAGATCGCAGGTCGGTGTGGAAGTTGCTGTACAGTCTGTGCATCGTGTGGACGCTTATAAGGGCCCATACGGCCCACTGCGTGGTTGCTTCGCCTCATTGGAGAGCGTTGAGTTGCTCCATTGTGCTGGCGAAGAGCGTTGATTTGCCCGGCTCTGGTAGCAGAGAGCGTTGAGTTGCTCAGCTGTACTGGCAGAGAGCGTTGATTTGCCCCGCTGTACTAGCCAACAGCGTTGAGTTGCTCCGCTGTGGTAGCAGAGAGCGTTGAGTTGTTCCGCTGCGTTGGCAGTTAGCGTTGAGTTGCTCTCTGTATCATCGTCGGAGTGTGTAAGTAGCAGTGTGTTAAGAGGAGGAAAAGTAATTGCACACTCTAGACACCAGGCATGAATATAATAGCAACCATTATATCTTACTCGCCAATCTTCCGGTGTGGAGAGTAAGACAGCCGCATTACGGACACAAGAGGCATTTCATCTTAGCTCCTAGGTAGGCAACGCATTTGCAAACCCCCAGGTGACCCACTTGCTCGTTTGCCTTCCTTATCTTATTATAACAAAAACATGCTAGTTTACCAGTCCGGTTTTGCAGTTAGTCTGCACCATTGTCATTTAGATCTTGGCGGGTTGCGTTTTGTCGCAAGTGGGAGAAAAAATGGAGTCCAAATAAAATCTAAAGGCAACTTCCGTCGTAAGTACTCTTTGGTTTGAACAGAATCTTCTGCACGAGACCTTCAACATTTTCCTAATGTCAGAGATAAATCTATTGAGTTGCTACGCTGTTAACACGCTACGTTGCTACGATGAAAACCAACATCTGGGTAACATCACGTAAACACGCAAAGTTTATGAAAAATAGCTGTTAAAAGCAATTAATTTCCTCCGCGGGGTTTATAATTACCCGTTTGGGTTTGAGCATAATCAATTTCGCCCGAAGGTACCGATCGATCTTTGCCTTATCTGACGAGATACACGGCAAAATTATCCTACGAGTTGCAACACGTTAAGCGATTGCGGGGCTATAAATAAATAAATATCATGGGACAAATTGACACCAATTGACCTAGTCCCAAACTGGGCAAAGCCTGTACTATGGGTACTAGACAACGGATAGACATACTTATATAGATAAATACATACTTATATACATATTAAACATCGAAGACCCGAGAACAAACATTCGTATTCATACAAACATCTGCCCCGACCGGGGATCGAACCCGGGACCTCATGCTTCATAGTCAGGGTCGCTAACCACTAGGCCATCCGGTCGTCAAATATATATAATAAAATCTTAATGAAAGTGCTTTGTATTATTTACCTTATTTAATATAAAATAAAAAGTTTCATAATTAAAATACACAAATAAATAAAAAAGCGGTTGATCGATGCAACTTGTGACCAAAGGGCTGGCAGTTTTCTCTCTCAAATAATCCACAAGGCTATTCAGCGAGGAAACGCTGCCAGCATTTTGGGCACCATGCCACGGGGGCCTTATTTAGATATAATTCGTTTCAGCTGGGGTTTAATGTCATTTTAAATTGCTCTTGTTATGTAAATAAATAAGGATAATATTTAAAAATTATAAATTCAAATTCTAACTACAAAGTCAATTGGTATTTCATTTGCTCTAAAGCTAATTTTTTATGGCATTTAGAAAAAAAAAGAAAAACATTTATTTGGCGCATAGGACAACAACAGTACAAAGTAAAAACAGAAAAATAATTGGGAGAAACTATTAAGTGGACAAACATTTTTGATCTACACATTGGTTAAGGTTAGGTTAGGTATATTTTATAAAAAAAAAAAAAACATTCCTGTAAAGTTGTAAATTTCTGTCATAATCGCATTATATCAAATTAATATTTTAGCGCTTTTGATCGATTAGAGCGTTTACCTGTTATAGAAAATGAAATTTGAGCAAATTAATGATTACAGCAGGTGATTTTATAAAATCCGAATTTGCGTATTTTAATTGTATAACTTTTGATTTTATATGGTGGATGCGGAAAGCACTACACCGGTCTGAGTAGAGAGCCTTGGGGAGGCCTATGTTCAGCAGTGGACGTCTTTCGGCTGACAATCATGATCATGATGGTTTTATATGAAATAAGGTATACCCAAAATTTAGACCACTGTGATTATAGTCCGCTCTATGTTAAAGGGGAAACACTATTACTTAAAAAGGCTTGTACCTGTCTTTAGCTCTTTGAAGTATTTTCGTGGGCGGTAGAAATTGTCTGGAATTTGTCTTAGTCTAATAAAGAATCTAATTTACCTCCTTAGTTTACTTAGATACTTAATATAAAATTAAAACGAAGTCATTTCGACGTTATTCCAAATTGAGTTCCTCTCGAAGATTAAAGCGCTTCTTAAGAAAAAAGTCTTCTTAATCTTGTTTCGAAATTGAGGTTCGATATATTGAGATTAAGTATGAAAAAGATTCGTGATGCCTGCCTGTTAATATCATCTTGTATAGAAAATAAATCATAAAACATTAAGATTAAGATACGCTCTGAAATAGAAGTCATAATAAATTGGGACTTGCTAAATCGAATTGCATTAAAAATGTCCAGTAAATAAAATCTAGCCCTGAAAATATCATCATCAGCCTATTTACGTCCCACTGCTGGGCACAGGCCTCCTCTCAGAATGAGAGGGCTTGGGGCTATAGTTCCCACGCGGGCCCAGTGCGGATTGGGAACTTCACACACATCATTGAATTGTTTCACAGGTGTGTGCAAGGTTTCCTCACGATGTTTTCCTTCACCGAAAAGCTCATGATAAATTAAAAAAATTAAAATATAGTAGGTAGTTAATGCAACTGTCACATAATAAGTGTTTAAAGGCCTTATTGTGTAGAGTTGCACACATAACTTTATCTACACGCATTATAAGTACTCTAAGATTGGTTCAGAAGCCGAAGGCATAACAAACCTGTAACGAATTTGACTGTTTTTTTTAATCATAGATACTGAGCTGACGTTTCGTATGGTAGGCCATTTAAATTGTATTGGTTTTTGAAGATGTTCCAAATTTTAAACTCATAATGATATCGAATTCGATGTCGTAATGCTGGTCGTTACTTATGGTACTCTTTCAATAATAAAACGTATGCAGATAAAACATAATTTATCTACACACATAATCATGTTCTCTATAATAATGCGTTCAGAAACCGTAGGTAACGACCAGCATTACGACAATCGGTTTAACTCATCATCATCATGTCAGCCGAAAGACGTCCACTGCTGGATGTAGGCCTTCCCCAAGGCTCTCCACTCAGACCGGTCTTGTGCTTCCCGCATCCACCATCCGCATCTTTACCAGATCGTCGCTCCATCTTGTTGGAGGCCTACCGACAACTCGTCTTGTACCAGTTTAACTATGATAGGTAATTTTAGTAAAGTTTTGTAATAGTTGTATAAACTACAAGTAAAGTTCTTTAACCATCTGCCTTTTACTAGAGTGAATCCGTTTTATTCGCACTCGTTTCAGCTGTCTCTCAATTTTGTATACCGTCGACCCGTGTTTTATTAAATGCAATGTTCTAGACTGGATTTAGCTTTAATTAATTAAAATACATTTCACACAAATTCGACATAGTAAACAACCTTTTTGCCAACCAGACTGGCTCAGTAATGTTTACATTAACCTGTTTAGGCAAACTTGTGACTTGAACTCGCGTATCAAGGGTTCCGTACAAACTTTTTGCCCTTTGCTTATGCTAATAAGATTGCTTCTTGCCAAATTTCTTAATTCTAGGTCAACGGGACGGACATACAAACAGAAGAACGACAAAGTGATCCTATAACAAGGGTAAAATTTTTCCCTTTTAAAGAACCCTTAAAAATAAGTTTAATATATTTTTTAAAGGTTGTCGACCCCTGGTACCGATGGAAAGCTATATTTACACTGTTGGAGATTGATGAATAAACACCGCGGTCGATTGGATTTGAAGTGTTGGCAAACATTTGGAAATTAATATTTATGTTTTCTAAAAGAGTTATGGGAATCTGCTGTAATTTTTCACGTCACATTTGTTTATTTGAGATGTAATTATAATTACAGAAGATAACTAAGACCAACCAACTTGGTAGATACTTAAGTAAAAGTTTAAATATAATAATTACCCTGTTTTATGTTTAGTTACGTATATTAAATTATACTCATAGTTGAAAAGCGAACTTATGATTAAGTATAATGTGTATAAATAAAGACTTATTAAAAAATAACTTTGTTATAAGAAATTCATAAAAAGCTGTTTAAATTTTAGATCTAAAAATTTCTGTTTAGATTTCACGTTTTAGTTTATGTCTAAGTACCTATATTTGCTGCGCCCCAACAAGATAAATACTTATACAAAATTTGTAAAAAAAATTCAATAATAAATTCATACTGGGAATAAATGAATACTGAATTTCTTTTCAGATGTAAAATTATTCTACTACGTCCGTATACTTATTCTCTCTTTTAGCGTTACAATACCAGAACCACAATATTTTTAGAGGTGGCAGCCGTAACTATTACAACATGTGAGGCCATAGGTCAGTCCATTACGCTACCATGGCCGAAGAGATTTATTTTACACTGCGTCATAGTCGAATCTAAAAAATGAAATGTTACATACATTTAAAAATATATATGAAATAAGCTCCAGTCGAGACGGTATGATCTATAGTAGTCGCAAAAATCATATTCATCTTCCAGATGTAGCTTCATCAATCATAAAATGTGTATGTATGACTGGGTAATCTAAAATTCTAGCCACTAAGATATAGTTATAAAATATGACGTGCCACTAACACGAAAATCGCATTATTAAAGCGCTACCTGCTCTACTCGTGGTCGTTTTAGACACAGATTCGTTCAATATTTAAAAATATAAACGTTTTGTTTAAACTTAAACTTTAAAACTTTAACTTTATATACGTAGCTTACTTGCTTCTTTCTCTGCCTTACTGTAAGCTACAAATAACTACATTAGATATTAAGTTCTCATGTAAGCGACAAATTGATTTTAATGAGAAATAAAAGATTCTATAAACCGAAATCCTTAATTACAATGTCTAAATATCAGACCCTCGGTCCGAACCACAATTTTGTTGCTGTCGGGTTTGAAACCTTGGGTCCGTGGGGTCTCGGCGCTTACAAGCTTATTTCAGAGTTGCAAAAGCGCTTAGTTGATGCAACTTGTGACCAAAGGGCTGGCAGTTTTCTCTCTCAAAGAATCAGCATCGGTATTCAGCGAGGCAACGCTGCCAGCTTTTTGGGCACCATGCCACGGGGGCCTTATTTAGATTTAAATTAGTTTTTAAGTCTTAGTTTAATTAGTTTTAGCTTGGATTTAATGCCATTGTAAATTGTTTTTATTATGTGAATAAATAATTGATATCCATAAGTAAAGAAAATAGAGTCTCAAGTAGGTATCCCAGAGATGAAAACATGATTGTGAACCAAATCCTCATTAATTTTTTTTTAATCAGGCCTGCCTCCGCACTTTTATCGTTTCTGAATAGGGGAGAAGGAATTCGTAAGAGCAATTGAATGAAGAGATATGTAATTATTGGTCCCTCCTTTTGGTTAGACAAAAATCTAATCAATGCTTTATAGTTTCTTATCTAGAGCAATTTTAAACGCTTTGGCGCTTACGCCATTCTTTTAGAGTTCTCAACCCAAATGGTTTTTTTTTTTGCACAATAATGGCGTCTGATGGTCGCCATATTGGATTTAGATTATTGTCATGTCTTTAGTGACAAGATTAACATGAATCGATTGACGTGAGAATTATTAAAATCAGCCTACGCGTTCGGTCTCTCGAGTGTCACAAAGGAACAAACATACATACATAGGCTGATAAACACATTACCCTCCTTTGAGTGGCGCAGTCAGATAAAAAGAAACCCTTATGGTGCGCCTCAGTCCGTTCGTCTGTCCGTCCGTCACAGCTGGTTGTCTCAGGAACTAGGTACTATTGCTATCGACTTGAAATTTAGAATTAGTGTTAGATGATGCTTGTACATGTACAGTCGAGTTCTCCAATATCTGCACAGCCAACGGTTCATTAATATTTAAACACAGACCTTATGTAACTGGCAATAAGGTCTGTGTATAGCTATTTTTGAACTGTTGACTGTATAGATATTGAACAGCAATTTTGCAAATAAAAAATAATCAAAAATATTAATGTCTTTTTTGCATTAGGGACTGAAAGGTGGTCTTAATAATTCAAAGACGAAACACTTTTTTGACGTAAGTTGCATAAATATGGCAACAATATTGTATGAGAAAGTTTAGTTCCTCTTTTGGCACGGATTTTAGTTCTTTTTTTGGTAAAAGTACCTACAGACTGCATAAAAAAAATACATTTTGAAAAATTTTCTGAACAGAAAACTTATTTTTACATAAGTTTGATGTTTATGTATAGACTTACTGAGATAATGTTGTGACAGTTTATAACAGTGAATTGGTAATTTTTTTCAGCTTCATAGACAAAAGTCTGAAAGAACCGCAACCTAAAGAGTAAGACAAATAAATCATTACATCTGCTTACACTAGATCAGTCATTCCATTTCATGAGCCCAATAAAACGTAACTAAACCGAAATAGGCGATGGCTATCTAAGCAGCCAAGCACACGGTTTATAGCTTTGGTAATCAACTATTAAAAGTTACGAGCTCTATTGACATGCTCGCGCTCAGATCAAGGTCATGTAATGACAAAGAATGATGTTACTAACGTAAACAGAAACGACACTGACGCATGTGTGCAGTAAACGATCTCGCGGCTCAGGACGCGAGCTGGGGTGAGCGCGGGGCGCGCGGGGTGTGGAAAGGCGAACCGCGGGTTGCCACGGCACGGCAGTAACACGCCAGTGGTACTCGTATGTCACAGAATGTATGTAATAAAACTGTAGAAGTGACAGTGCTTTTGAATATTCACTTATTGCCCGCTGCTGAGAACTGAAAGAAAGAAACAAAAAAAACCGGACAAGTGTGAGTCAAACTCGCGTAGTGAGGGTTCCGTACAAAGGTTTTCCCGTTTTTCCCCAATGTTTTGAATTGTTCAGTGTTAGCGGAGCCCTGCTGCTTCTAAGCAAAATGTAAGTAGGTACGCAGTGTGGGGTAATTTTATATTGGTCTGTGACATATACAGAGATATAAAAATTTATGATTTTGATTTTTTTCTCAGTAGTTGTGCTATAAGAGCTATCTTCATACCAAATTTCAAGTTTCTAGGACAACTGGACAACCCTTTAGGTTTTCACAGTACAGCAATTTGTATGGAAACAACCTTTTCAATGGGGATGTACCAGTTTTTGACAACCTATGCTAATTCAAAAACCATTTCGAGGAAATAGGTTTTCTTAACAATTTCCAATGATCTGATTTTATTCCAATGATTTTATAAATAAGTTATTGCTATTTTTTCATTTAACTTTATTTTGACTTTAATCGTTGTGACGAAGACATATCGAAGACACGAGTTCGTAATGTTTTTTACTTAATCTGTGGTCGGTCTGCTGGGAGTCCTAATTACAGCTGTGGTGTATATTCTTATTTTAACGTAACTTTCAGTCGTACTTTTGTTACAAAATAAAAATAATACAAAATAAATAAACACGTACGAAGCTAGTTTGATATTTAAATATATTAAATTAATCAAATCGTTTCAATGTACAAATTTAGTTAAAAATGTCACTGAAATTCACAACATTGAATGTCATATCATACAGCTTTTCTTATGTCGCTTTGACGGTTTATTCAAACACGATTAAATTGTTTACGATATCTGAACCGAAATTTCAAACCCACCATGTATGAATTAAATGCTTTATTGTACTACAAAAATATAGGAACAGATACAAATGAGGAACATTAAGATACACTAGTGATCGCTTAGAGTGACCTCCGTGCGCGCATTAGTCGGAAAAAGGGGTCCAACGTTTTCACTTCACGTATTATTTTATAGACAAGAATTTCAAAGGCGATACTTCTGGTTTGGGTTTTATAATATTCCTGCATCTTCTGCACGTATATTCCTGTGAAAGTTGATGCAATCAGGCACGAAACACGTATACTTGTCCAATTTGACGCAAGGTCATTAAAATCAACAAAAAATAACGGTATCATGTGGTGACTACTGGTGACATGATTGACAATGACATGACATGTTATGTGTAAGTGTTGCCAGTCAGATATTGCAAAAACGTGCATTGGGGTGCATTCAAGAGAAAAAAATCTGTTATCTTGATCAAACCCCCCTCATTGTGACTTCATTGCTGTAGCTAACATTTTTAATTAATATAAAAAAATACGCATTTAAACAAAAAAAATAGAAACTCGTATCCTTATTTTGGCCTATTTTATCGAAATAAAATATAAAAAGAGGGGGTCAGATTTTTCGGTACATCCCCATTTGACTTAGAAGCTTGATTTTTTCACAGTTTCAAGGGACTGCAGGCTTGAGTATTTGATATTATTTTTCTATTCATACAGAATATAAATATTAGTTTTATCGGAAGGACTACGAATTAGTCCTAACCGTGTTAGGCAAGACTCCACTTACATACGTGAGTGATTCGTTTTATTTCACTATGATAAAAAAATCCCAAAATGGAAACTTCGGATTTTTTGAAATTCTCATGGAATAGGAACGCTTTTATCTATACCTATAAAACAGTACCGTGACTGAGTGACTCACAGACAGACAACGCACAGCCTAAACTACTAGACCTAGAGACTTGAAATTTGGCAAAATTACACCTTGAGTATCCTAGAGGTGCACTAAGAAGGGATTTTTCGAAATTCCCACGGGATAGGGAACTAGCCCATTTTGAAATATTTCACGGGGGTAAAGCCGCGGGGCATAAGCTAGTCCTTCATAATTATTAATAAAGCGATATTTGGATATTACCAGTAGTTCATTCGAAACCACTTAAAGAGCCTATGGTGTTCACAGTTTAACATAATTTATTATGGAGTTCAAGTGGGGTTGTTAACTAACTGAGAGTAGATGGGGTGGGGTGCCTCTGCTGGCGATAAAATTTTGACAGTTTTTTAAACGAATGTAAGTAAGTAAAAGTAAGTAAACGCTTTATTGTACAAAAAATAAATAAATAAATAAATACAAGTCACAAACAGTGAGATAAAAATAAATAAATAATGTACTATAATTAATCAAAAAGGCAGATAGCAGATTTATTTTCATTATCCGACTATCACCTTTTCAAATACCTATGTTGATGATTAAACAAATTTCATTAATGTTTTAATAAATATTGTTCTCGAATTTTGTTCTAAGTAAACAATATTCACAATTCTAAACACCTGTCTAAACTACAGAATATACTTGTTCAATCAATAGACCAATTACAATTATTAATTATTACATAATGCAATTACATGTCATTCTAAAATAAATAAATAAATAACAACAACAAGAAAGTCAAAATTAGTCAAATAATCCGCCCCGCGTCATTCCAGGCGCAAATGTGCCCAGCTTTGAACCGCCATGGACAGCCTTTGCACCAGGAACGACCCGGAGCGAGAGTCAAGACCCCTCTCACGAAGACGGCGCCCCACTTCTTAATAAATAATAATAATAATCCTGGCCGATTCCGGCTACGGCGACCGTTTTACCTCCGACTGTGTGCCCTCATGTGGCTAGCGTAGCCAATCTTCCTCAAGAAGGTCCGTGCGCACAGCGATCACGTGAGGACATTATTATTGTAGTTGTACGTGACCGTGATAGCCGCCGGTGGTCGGGCTTTCAGCTCGTCCCGTTTATGGTCGAGCTCAAGTCGTCGCTGGGTTTCAAACCTCTCGATTTTGCCTTCCACCAGCGACCTCCTCTCACTACGATTTGTAGCGAGCTTCTCCCATCATCATCATCATCATCATCAGCCTATTCTAGTCCACTGCTGGACATAGGCCTCCCCTAATGAGCGCCACAGCGCCCTGTCTTCAGCTTGCCGCATCCAGCATCTGCCCGCAGTCTTTCGCAGATCGTCATCCCACCTGGCCGGAGGGCGTCCTACACTATGTTTATCGAGTCGCGGTCTCCACTCAAGTACACGTTTACCCCAACGGTGGTCGGTTCTTCGTGAGATATGGCCGGCCCACTGCCACTTCGGCTTGCTAATTCTTTGAGCTATGTCGACAACTTTGGTTCTCTGTCGGATGCATTCGTTACGAATCCTGTCCTTCAGAGAAACTCCGAGCATAGCTCTTTCCATAGCTCGCATAGCGATGTCTAAATATTTGTACATACTCATGAAAATGCTAAAATAAATTGCACATTGGGCAAGTTTGTGTATTGTTTATTCCATTATGGTTGCCTATTATGAACCCTCTGTAGCAGTAAGGCCACCAATTTCCTTTTTTAACCCCCGATGAAAAAGAGGGGTGTTATAAGTTTGACCTGTGTATCTGTCTGTGGCAATAGCTCCCAAACGGATGGACCAATCTCAATGCGGTTTTTTGTAGTTAAAGCTAGTATAATCGACATGGTTCTTAGCTAAGTTTCGTTAAAATCGGTTCACCCGTTTCTGAAATATCGAACTTTGAAATGACAAGGTCGGGGGTTTTTAAACTTTTCAAAGTTGTTTAGGTTATTCTGCATTGTTGTTGTGGTGTTCAAAATAATAGAGATTAAGTAATGTGGAATGAGTATACCGCGGTAACTGTAAATGTTATATTAAAGTTAAAAACATACGAGTACAGCACATCAAGACGTGCAATACGTCTCAAGTTACACATCACATTACACAAAAATGATTCCTACATTAACGAGCCACTGCCATGCGCTCTACTGCCTCCAATATATTTGATAAAGAGTTCTTGTATTGTCAAATAAACGGATCACTCACGTATGTCAGTCGAGTATAGCTCGACATGTTTACGTCTCGCCACCGGCGTGGTGTGTGCTCCCAGAGGAAGGACTACGGATTAGTCCGAAACATGTCCAGCTATACTCGACTGACATACGTGAGTGATCCGTTTATTTGACTACGATTGAGTCTCACGGTAGTTTCATGTTAGAAGTTCTTGTATTACATTGTATTGTAGTTCCAACGTTGGTGACATCCCCCGCGGTTAAAAAGATGTGATAGCCTAGTGGTTTGACCTGGTAGCGGCTGTCCCGGCTTAACCGAGCACGCCCACGAAGCCTGGGCAAAGCTGTCACAGTGGCATCACTAACAGCATCATCAGGAGTCAAAAAAAAAAGTGGTTTGACCTATCGCCTCTCAAGCAGAGGGTCGTGGGTTAAAACCCCGGCTCGCACCTCTGTGTTTTTCGGAATTTATGTGCGAAATTACATTTGCAATTTATCATGAGCTTTTCGATGAAGGAAAACATCGTGAGGAAACCTGCACACTCCTGCGAAGTAATTCAATGGTGTGTGTGAAGTTCCCAATCCGCACTGGGCCGGCGTGGGAACTATAGCCCAAGCCCTCTCATTCTGAGAGGAGGCCTGTGCCCAGCAGTGGGACGTAAATAGGCTGATGATGATGAACATCCCCCGCGCTTAAAGCCGCCACACGCATCCAGAAAGCCAGCATTATTGTAATGGGGCCCGCCTCTCTCGTGTCAGCTGTTAAATTAGTTAACATGTGCTGGCTTCAGAAGCCCACTTATAAAGTATTCACAAGAGCGTTTAGTGTGGTGTTTGTTTTGAACGGCCAGGGGGCTAACAATAAGTTAATTACAACGCACAAAAGTTTGACGCATAAAGTACCTCTAAAGGAAAAATGGAACACTTATAGGATCACTTTATTGTCCGTCTGTCTGTCTGTCTGTCTGTCTGTCAAGACCCATTTTCTTTGGAACGCGTGGAGGTAGTAGCATGCTGAAATCAATATCAAACACTCAAGCTTGCAGCCTCTTGAAACTGTAAAAAAATCAAACTTCTGAGTCGACGCAATCAAAAGATACAATCATTAAAATGGTCGTTTCCAAGCAAATTGCCGTAAGTACTGCGAAAACCTAAAGGGTACTTGCAGTTGTCCCAGAATCTTGAAATTTGGTATGAAGGTAGCTCGTATAGCACAACCACTCAGAAAAATATGAAAAACTTAAATTTTGCTTGGAAAACACTGGGGAAAAGCTGGAAAAATCTTTGTACGGGGACCCTATGATTGAGGCTCATGGTAATTTAATGTTAAAAGATTGGTTATACTCGGGAACGGGTATAAAATACCTACAAAAATATACTCCAATTGAGATCTTACGAGTAGATTATTCGACCGCCATACCGTCAACTCGGCAGCTGTAGATTCGCTCTTTAAATGGTCACAGAGCTCGGACAGGTCATAGCAAAAACAGATATGGAAATAGAACAATACTCAATACGTAGAGTCGATGCTTCAGATTATAATTATCTAAAGAGGATATTGTCGTAATTTAACATTAAACCTTATTTAGTTGCATATTTGTCATGGTTTTGTCAAAGTGGTATTCTTGAAACAGTTTTGTGGTGACAATTTAAATTAATAAAATTATTTACTTATGGTTATTTCTAAATATTTCAAAGATGGTGAAAATATAAACGATTAATAAGTGGATTGAGAACTACCCCGAACTCTATTATAATGAAATTGAAAAATATAATTAAATACTACTGTACATAATGCGACTATTAATCTTGTTCTATTACCGTGCTGCAATTATTTTGCTATGACCTGTCCGAGCTCTGATGGTCATAGATGCCACTCTTACTTAGGTAACGTAAACATTACATTCCTTATTCAGCTATAAAAACGCTCAAGCCATATAAAAATCTCTGATTAATACAACAGATTCTGGGCCGTAATGCTGTTATCTGGGTTCTGAAGAAATGCGTAGTTCGCCATATTATTGTTTATTATCAGCGTAACACGTGCACAATAGCTGTGTGACACAATCATGTTATTGTTAGTACTCTCGCCAACTTTGATTGTATTTACTAATGTAATGTACTCACGAAAAATGAAATCCGTGACCAAAGTTTTGAAAAAATATCCGGCCAAGTTCGTGTCAAACACGCTTAAGATAGGGTCGCAAACGTCAAAGTAATAGTAACAGGAGTGCTGTTGCTTCAGGGCGATTTTCTACGAGAGGGTGATAAGTACTTCTATTCTCCGGACGAGCCGGAACATTCCTACGGCAGCAAATAGCTACGGTATGGCTCTTCCACTACAAAACTACAAAACAAAAGGCTGCCTAGCTGCATAAACGAACATACGTATGCACTTATTCATTACCATTCAAGTTCCCAGCGGTCTCCATTTCAAACCTTATCACCATAGCAAATGCACGAAGAAGGTCGCGTGCTCCAACCACGTGCACCGCAATCTGCCATTTAACTCGGCAATGCCTTGAATAAAGTGCGTTGGAACAACTCAGTTCTTTTATGATATTACTAGCTTATGCCCCGCGGCATTGCCCCCGTGTATAGTTTCAAAATAGGCTAGTTCCAAAATCCCTTCTTTTGCACCTCTAGGATACTCAAGGTTTGCCAAATTTCAAGTCTCTAGGTCCAGTGGTTTAGGCTGTGCGTTGTCTGTCAGTCAACCAGTCAGTCAGTCAGTCACGGTACTGTTTTATAGGTATAGATAGAAAAAAAAACCGGCCAAGTGCGAGTCGGACTCTAGCACCGTGCACCGCGTACAAAGATTTTTCCGCTTTTTCCCAGTGTTTTAAGATGTCCAGTGTACGCAGTACGCAGTGTGGGGTCATTTATATTTATTGGTCTGTGACATATACATACAGACATAAAAAAATAAGATTTTGAGATTTTTCATGAGTGGTTGTGCTATAAGAGCTACCTCGATACCAAATTTCCAGTTTCTAGGACAACTGGAAGTACTTGTTCTCGGGTCTTGGATGTTTAATATATGTATTTATCTATATAAGTATGTTTATCCGTTGTCTAGTATCCACAGTACAGGCTTTGCCTAGTTTGGGAGTAGCTCAATTGGTGTCAGTAAAGTTGTTCCATGGTATTTATTATTTATTTATTTATTACTATAATAGCTACGTGATTTTCCCGATGATAAACGTGTGGTATAATTTTTTTTTTAGTAGTAGTATTAATGTACTGTAGAATTTTATTGCTTCTTTTTTATGGTGCCTATTGAGTGTCCCACTTGTGGGTATATTCCTCCCCTCGTTTTCCCACTAGACCCTGGGCTGAAATTTCAAACTCTTTTTTGGTCAGCCTTTGAACTAATTAAATCGAGAAATAATATTATGATTTGACTAATTTCATTCTAAATACTTTGGCACTATTACTTGAATAAGAAGTGTATGTTTTAGACAAATCAATTATTTAATCGCTAATCTTGATGACTAGTAGTTTTATCATCTTTGATGGAGCTAATTTCAGCTTCAGCCCATTTAGCTATTCACGCCACCATTTTCATTTCCCGTGTGCCTTTAATGCTACGACCACACACATCGCAATATAATTATTGCGATAAAACTTCGTCTTCGGCCTACGGCGAATGTATATGGCCACATTGCAAACAGAAAAATGGGATTTTTGGCGGGAAACCGATGAGAGTGGATCGTATCGTTAATTGAATTTTAGTTTCTGTGCTTAATGTTGTTTGGTGGATAATAAAGATAGTGAATACACACAACATAGCGTGAAAGTGCCCAGCAAATGAAGAATTCAAGTGAAAACGCGTATTCCCTCTGTTTGTGACCCCCAAGTATCCGCGGGCTGCTGCTCGCCGTAGCTCGCCGTAAAGCACACTATCGCTTTACAGAAGGCATGAGCAGCTGACAGGACGTGACTAGGACAGACTGACAACTCTGACGGTGACAGGACTATAATATACAGAAATTTACAAAACACTTCAGACGTGGCTGTATGGACTCAGTTCCTTTGCCTATCCCTTATGGGATGAATTAAAAAAAAAACACAGAAAAATGTCGGAATCTTAGATTATCGTGAACAAAATGGATATAGCTATTTCTCTTCAATTAATTCCAGTAAATAATTACTTTATGCGTTTGTGCATTTTGAAAAACACGAAGAAGGTAAGGAAAAGGCGGCAGTCGATGTTCACTATTCATAAAACAGGGCCCCTATTTCGCCATCTTTACAACTGTCAGTTTTTTATGACAATTCGAACTGCATTTCTTTGACAATACGAAGCGCGCTAAAACAAAAGCTCTTCAAGTCAGCAGTTGACACCGAGTTGTCATTGAAAAGTGACAATTCTAAAGATGGTGAACCAGAGATGATGAGGTGATGGTGGCCAGATCAACTCGCAAACAAATAAAGCAATACCTACGTCCGCTATACGCACGACGCCGTGGGCCGACTGTAGTGTAGCCACGCAAGCGAAGTTCATCGCGATAAAACACTTTGATGTGCGCGAGTTTATCGACAGGTGGAGCGAAGTGTCTGCGGCTTCACCCGAAGTGCAGAGGGTCGAGCACGACTTTACGAATGCTGCGTAACGTTACGGTTATCGTATCGAGATCGAGAAACCTCATACTAAACTTTAGTTCCAAATACGCTCACGGGCGGGCGCTGTTCCAAACGTCATACAAACTCGACAACGTTTACTATTCGATTTTACATGACGGAGGTTTCGATAAGTTGTGCTCGACCCTCCGAAGCATTCGCGAATATATAGCCACACACATCGCGATAAAGCGAACGTTCGCGTTATCGCGATGTGTGTTGCCGTAGCATAACAAAAACAAACTACCATCAAAAACATCAAAACTGAATACGTGCGTGCCAGTCACGCCCTCTGCCGCAAACAATGAACTGCAATGATTAATGAACCACGATACAATCTGCGGGAAAATGAATAAGCGGCTGCGAAAAGTTGTTTTTTTTTTATGAAAAAAGTTAAGGGGTTGTGGAAAAAATATGTGTTGATGTTGGTGTTTGGTTATCTTGTCTATTTATTTTGTTGGAAACAATGAGTTTTTAAATGCTTTTGTTTAACTTAACTAAATAAATAAATATCATGGGACAAATTGACACCAATTGACCTAGTCCCAAACTAGGCAAAGCCTGTACTATGGGTACTAGACAACGGATAAACATACTTATATAGATAAATACATACTTATATACATATTAAACATCCAAGACCCGAGAACAAACATTCGTATTCATCATACAAGCATCTGCCCCGACCGGGATTCGAACCCGGGACCTCAAGCTTCATAGTCAGGGTCGCCAACCACTAGGCCATCCGGTCGTCAGAACTTGTAGAAAGGCTACATACATACAGTGATGCCTGTTTCCCGGAGGGGAGGGCAGAGACCACGGACTTCCACTTGCTACGATCCTGGGTCCTGACATACAACCTTTGCTTCCCTTCAGTAATAGAGATGATAAAGGTTATAGGAATATACCGCTTTCGGATATGGTAATGGATATTAAGTTATTCCGGATAATCCGTTAGTTTCGGTTTGACCGACCGGATAGCCTAGTGGTTAGAGACCCTGACTATGAAGCTTGAGGTCCCGGGTTCAAATCCCGGTCGGGGCAGATGTTTGTATGATGAATACGAGTGTTTGTTCTCGGGTCTTGGATCCTTAATATATGTACATATAGTATGTATTTATCTATATAAGTATGTTTATCCGTTGTCTAGTACCCACAGTACAGGCTTTGCCTAGTTTGGGACTAGGTCAATGGGTGTCAAATTGTCCCGTGATATTTATTTATTTATTAATATCAGATTTTATGGAATTGTAAAAGTGAAGTAGATACAAATAAATACCTAAATGATTTCGATGTTATTTATTTAAAGTAAAAACCTCTCATTTAGAATTCCTGTCCGAAATTATTAGAAACTTTTGTATCGGTTTCAGTTACGATTGCGAATAGATTTTTATTCTGTGCCCTGAGCACGACTTGTCGAATCCTGCATTACGTTACGGTTATCGTATCGAGATCGAGAAATCTCATACTAAATTTTATTTTTTTCGGGTTTGAAACTTTGGGTCCATGGGGTCCCAGCGCTTACAAGCTTATTTCTGAGTTACAAAAGCGCTTAGTTGATGCAACTTGTGACCAAAGGGCTGGCAGTTTACTCTCTCAAAGAATCAGCATCGCTATTCAGCGAGGCCACGCTGCCAGCCTTTTGGGCACCATGCCACGGGGGCCTTATTTAGATTTAATTTAGTTTTAAGTTGTAGTTTATTTAGTTTAAGCTTAGATTTAATGTCATTGTAAATTGCTTTTATTATGTTAATAAAATTTTAGTTCCAAATACGCTCACGAGCGGGCGCTGTTCCAAACGTCATACAAACTCGTTATAGTTTACTTTTCAATTTTACGTGACGCAGGATTCGACAAGTCGTGCTTAGGGCACTGGACATCCGATAGTTTCGTTTACGCTTACGAGACTCCGTAACATCGCATGTAAGGACCTACGTTATGTTTATTCAAACTTTTTCTGGGTGCTCTTTGCATTTTTGGGGTTCCGTAGCTCAAAAGGAAAAAACGGAACCCTTATAGGATCACTTTGTTGTCCGTCTGTCTGTCTGTCTGTCAAGACCCTTTTTCTCTGGAACGCGTGGAGGTATCATGCTGAAATTAATAACCTGCGGTCCCCTGAAGCTGTGAAAAAATCAACTTTCTAAGTCAACGCAATCAAAAGATACAGTCATTAAAAAATCTATTTCCATACAAATTGCCGATTTCCAAAAACTTAAAGGGTACTTCCAGATGTCCTAGAAACTTGAAATTTGGTATGAAGGTAGCTCTTATAGCACAACAACTCCGAAAAGTCTCAAAATCTAAAATTTTTATGTCTGTAGATTTCGCAGACCAATATAAGTTGACCCCACACTGCGTACATTTTGCTTAGGAGCAGGGCTCTGCTAACACTGGACTTCTTAAAACACTGGGGAAAAGCGTTAAAATCTTTCTACGGAACCCTCGTGCGCGAGCCCGACTCGCACTTGGCCGGTTTTTTTTTCAACAATTTGACAGTAATCTTGAGACCTTTCTGCAGGCTTTGCGTCGGTTCAAAACTTGATTTAGCATATTTCGCTCGATAGAAAAAAACTCACCTCCTGATACGATATTTTTCGCTGAACCTACAGCGCCTTAATTAGCTACTCCTCTCTACCGCTCTAAGGTTGACTGGTAGAGATTCCTCATCATAGGGATAAGTCCACCTTTGTACTTGTATCTCATTGTTTGTAACTTGTTTTTATCTCTGGATTTTCTGTATGCGTTTACTTACTTTCAATAACACAGAAAGACGTGCGTATAAACGTGCTCGTAGATCAGTAGTTATAAAGGTAGTTAGGTAGGTACCTACCTACTAACCCTGTTATTCATAAACCTATATTAACTAAAATGCCGTTAGAGTTCGTTTGTCCCTTTTTGTCTTATTGACATTTTCGTTAGTAAGAAGACAAAACCTATTTTGGCTAATAGAGGCTTGAGTGACGTTTATGAATAAGGGCATAAGTCTTTATTTACAAACTGCAACCAGAAAAAGGTTAGCCAAAACAATATTTCAATAGTTATTTTTAAAATAGAAACACTATTTTGCATTCGTCGTCTCGGTTCTATTCGTGTGGAGGTCGCGAGACGCTGTTACCATCTTTATTTTATTATTACGTTTCTACGAGACAATTTTCAAGCAAGCGTATTACAATTTTATATTCACAATAACTTGATGGAAAATAGGAATAAAAGGGCTTCCTAGTTTCCAGAGAGTTGTTCACTTAAGGCAATGAGATGAAGGAAAATAATACTCTGCAGTAGTTTGTGAGATCTATTAAGAGCCCTGTCTATGAAGCTTGAGGTCCCGGGTTCGATCACCGGTCGGTGCAGATGTTTGTATGAGGAATACGTATGTTTGTTCTCGGGTCTTGGATGTTTAAGTAATATGTGTAATCGTTGTCTAGTACCCATATTTAGTACAGGCCTTGCCTAGTTTGGGACTGGGTCAATTGGTGTCAATTGTCCCATGATATATATTTATTTGGGAGTTTTTCAACTGAAGAACTCCCAAATAAATAAATATCATGGGACTATTTGCATCGGTATCGTATCAGTTGACACGATGCCGATGGAAATAATCTAAACCTATAAAACAGTACCGTGACTGACTGACTGACAGACAACGCACAGCCTAAACCACTGGACCTAGAGATTTGAAATTTTGGCAAACATATACTTGAGTATACTAGAGGTGCACTTAAGAAGGGATTTTTCAAAATTCCCATGGGATAGGGTACTAGCCCATTTTCAAAATATTTCACGGGGGCAAAGCCGAGGGGCATAAGCTAGTATGGTACAATAGTAGCCCCAAAATGTCCATAACGATATACATACTTTTCATCTCATGAAAGCAAAAATAAAAATGTAGAGTCGAATAAAATAGTAAGTAGATCTATATATAAGCTGGTCTGCAAGTAGAACCCTGTGGCACCACTATGTTTTATTTATCACTAGAAAGCTCTCCATACTTTTCAATAAAAAATATTCACTACCTGACTCCGACAAAGTCCCTAGAGAATACATACAGACATCATAATTTGTCCATTTTACTGCAGTGAGAGTATAGTGAACTAAAGTTCTGTGTTTTAGGGTTCCGTACCTCAAAAGGAAAATCGGAATCCTAATAGGATCACTTTGTTGTCCGTCTGTCTGTCAAGGATCTTGCCTATTTTTGGAACGCATGGTGAAATTTATTATTAAAGCCCTTATCTGCGAAAAAATCAAACTACTAAGCTAATGCAATCAAAACATACAGTCATTAAAAAGGAATTTCCATACAAATTGACGAGGAAATAAAACCCTCAGGGTACTTTCAGTTCTCCTATAAACTTGAAATTTGGTATAGTACAACTAAATAATAAATAAATAATTATCATGGGACAATTGACACCAATTGACCTAGTCCCAAACTAGAAAAGCCTGTACTATGGGTACTAGACAACGGATAAACATACTTATATAGATAAATACATACTATATGTACATATATTAAGGATCCAAGACCTGAGAACAAACACTCGTATTTACCATACAAACATCTGCCCCGACCGGGTATCGAACCCGGACCTCAAGCTTCATAGTCAGGGTCTCTAACCACTAGGCTATTCGCTCGTCAACAAATCAGATAAATCTGACTTAAGTATGTCAGGTACCATTATAAAATGACCTCATAATGCGATATTTTGCTTAGGAACAGGGTTTTGCTAATACTGGACAAGTGGACATCTTAAAACATCCGACAAAGCGAGAAGTCTTCGAGACTCGATCTACGAGAATTATAAATAAACATCTCGGAACAGAAGAATTCAGAAAACCTCTCAGCCTTAAAAAGGTAGATGAATAGGCACGCTAATTCATTGTGCCCAAAATACTTGAAAGCTTTCCTAATCTGCCTAAGAGATGTTTTGTAACATTAACTTTTTACCCTGTTACTCATAAACCTATTAACTAAAATGCCGTTAAAGTTTGTTTGTCCTTTTTTGTCACATTGACATTTCCGTTAGTAAGACGAAGACAAAACCTATTTTAGCTAATGGAGGCTTGAGTGACGTTTATGAATAAGGCCCTAGAGTTCAGAGGCCCGAGTACGAATATTCGAAACCTGCGTCACGTAAAATCGAATAGTACTCGTAAACGTTATCGAGTTTGTATGACGCTTGGAACAGCGTCCGCCCGTGAGCGTATTTGGAATTAAAATTTTGTATAAGGTCTCGTTACGCAGGATTCGAAAAACCATGCTCGACCCTCAGTACTCCGAGCACAATTTTTCACCAGAATCGAGTAGTAATATAGTCGTGTCGCCATCGAGAAAACTTCGTATAAAATTTTTGCACCAAATACTCACTGGGGCGCTGTTCCAAACGTCATACAATTTTTTTGGATGGCGGTACGATAACGTTATTACTAGATTCCGGCCAAAACTCGTGCTCGAGACACTGAGTCCCAAGCACGAATATTCGAATCCTGCGTAATATAATCGTTGTCCCAGAGGAAGGACTACGAATTCGTCCGAAACATGTCGGCCTAAACTCGACTTATATGCGTGAGTGATCCGTTTAATTTAGCGGGTGGTAGGACCTTGTGCAAGGTCCGTCCGGATCGCTACCACCATCTTACTGGCTAATCCTGCCGCTAAGCAGCAGTGCTTGCACTGTTGTATCCCGGTGTGGAGAGTAAGACAGCCGGTGTAACTCTAGGTTGGCAACGCATATCTGCAAACACTCCGGGGTTACGGGTGTCTATGGGCAGTGGTGATCACTTTCCATCAGGTGACCCACTTGCTCGTTTGCCTTCCTCGTCGTATAAAAAAAAAACTATGATTGATTCTCGCGGTAGTTTCATGTCAAAAATTAAATGTTATTTTTCAGTGTGCAAAAATAAGCATAGCATAACTGAAGTGTCTTCCTCCGAAGCATACAACGGTGCTGGACCATGTTTCCATACTAGTTAGTAATAGTGGTAGTTTCATGTTATAAGTGTAATCGAGAAACTTCATTATGAAGGGGAAGCGTTGGGAAGGGGAAGGGGGGGGGGGGGGGGCGTTGTTCCAAACGTCATTTCAAATCGTCTCGGTAACGCTCCACTCAATTACGCTATGTACTATTAATCTTTTCAACTCCAAGGACGCTTAAAAGCGTCATGAGCCGAGGTGCTTACGACGCCACCAACGCTTATAGGCATCCGGCTGCACAGTGCAAATGCGACTTACGAACTTATGCTTAAGGTTTAAGTCCGTGTTGACGTTATGCCAACTTGGCGTGTGGATGACAACTTTTGTATGCATCGTTGGCGTTGAAAGGGTTAACGGATTTTATGGAACCTTCCCTTTGCCCGCTACTGTCATAGTCTGTGGTCTGACATATATACCCCAACGGGCCTCTCCTGTGCCCGGCGTCCATAGAAATGGCGGTGTACAATATTGAATTGGAAATTATATTTGTAATTAATAGTGATTAGTGCTTTTGTTCCTTTAACAGTACATTAATATAAACATCAGGATATGCCCTTTGGAATATTTTGTAGTGTAACGTAGTGTTAAATAAACATTGTTCTGTGGAACGGAACTCTTCGTTAGCAAGTCCGGCCCGTATTTGGCCCGTTTTTTACCGAGTTGCTCTGTTTGGTCAAGGGACTAGAAGCCATTATAGGCAGCCGAAGAGAATGTGTTTCTTTTATTAACGAGAATTTGTTTCGGCGAAGTAATTGGTTGGTAGTTTCTTGGTGAGTTTCTGTTCTTTTTTTTGAGTGGGCATTGTGTTGGGTAGTTGGGTGTTTTGTTTGTACTGTATTAAGGAAATCACAGGTTTTTAGGCCCCAGTTTCTCAAAGCTTATTCACTTTGCGGCGCACCTCGCATTTTTGTATTTGGTCCCGGCGCCCTGTGCCAAATTTGTAGCTATGTGTGTATACAGTAGATACAATGGCATCAATACGGTACCACGGACTCTTCACGGCGCCCCAGGGCTTCACAGTTTGGGAACCCCTGTATTAGACTAATAATTATTTGTGTTTTGTTTCATTTCGTCGTGTAATTTACGAGACGAAACACTTATATTATTAGTTTAATAGCTTTGAGAATTCGCCCGTGTCATCATCATCATGATCACGTCAGTCGAAAGAAGTCCGACTGCTGGACGGCGGCCTCCCTCGCGGCTCTCCACGACCGGTCTTGTGCTGTCCGCATCCACCGCGGTCCCGCGATCTTTACCAGGTCGTCGCTCCATCTTGTTGGAGGCCGACAGGCTCGCCTCCCGGTCCGTGGACGTGTAGTCAATCTACGCACTTATCATAAGTCCTCTATAATGCGTCCAGAAACCAGAGGCAATGACCAGCGTTACGACAACCAGTTTTCATGTAAAACTAACACAATTTAAAAACAGGCCTCAATTAAAAAAAACCGGCCAAGTGCGAGTCGGACTCGCGCACGAGGTTCCGTACAAGGATTCCCCTGCTTTTCTCCAGTGTTTTAAGTTGTCCAGAATAAGCAGAGCCCTGTTCTTAAGCAAAATGTACGCAGTGTGCGGTCATCTCGGTCTTGTGACGTACCTTCATTTGTTATTATTATTTACTTGTGTAGGTGGCGGGTAGTTTTACTTTATGTCAATAAAACAGTCAGGCGATAACCATCGCCTTTCATTGACGTCTCACTGGCGACGAGTACGGGATTATTGTTCTTTTTTTTCCGGGATTTGCAGTTTAAACAAAATGTCGATAGGCAAATTGGAACCATTCAATTTGAGTTCGAAGCAGTGGCCCGCGTATATCCGTCGAGTTAACCAGTACATATTGTTAAATGCCATTAGCGACGAGTTAAAAGTGCCGATGTTGATTACGGTAGTGGGTGAAGCCACGTACGCGCTTATGTGTGACCTCTGTTCGCCGAGTTTTCCCGAAAATAAAACCTATAACGAATTGGTGCAACTCGTGACGGATCATTTGGAACCACAGCGGTCGGAAATCGCTGAACGCCATATATTTCGGCAGCGTCGGCAGCGCGCGGGCGAATCGCTCACCGAATACTTACAAGCACTAAAACATCTGGCGGCGACGTGTAAGTTCACGTGTTCGACACTCGAGGAAAATCTTAGAGACCAATTCGTGTCGGGCCTCGCGAACGACGCAATGAGATCGAGGATTTTTGCAGAAAAAACACTGAGGTATAAACAGGCGGTTGAGTTAGCATTGGCTCTGGAGGCCGCGGAGAAACACGCGGAGGTGAGCGGCACTACGGGAGCGATGTCAGGGACGACGGACTCAGCGGGCACAGCGAGCGGCGCCGCCGACGAGGGCCTGCACTACGCGCGCGGGATCACGGCTCGCGGCGGCCGCGGGGGCGGCGCCGGCGCGCGGGGCGCCAGCGGGCCGGGTGCAGGCGGCGCTCCGGCGGCGGCGGCGGCGGCCGGTTTAGAAACTACAACTGTGACGAATGTGGACGAAGAGGCCATCTGAAAGGCATGTGTAGTAAAGTGCGCGGTAAAGCGGGTCGGCAAAACTACGTCAGTGACGAGTCGGACGACGGTATGTTCAACATCGATGTGGCAGCACGAGGTAATAAACCATACTTTATTAAGTTATCGGTAGACGGTTACGTTTTGGAGTGCGAAATGGACACGGGTAGTCGTATTTCGGCGATTAGTGAAGAGATGTATGAACAAAGGTTTACCCATAAATTGATTAAAACTGATAATTTAATGTTACGTGGTTATTCAGGTTCTCGAATCGAGTCACGTGGCTACGTTGAGGTAGACGTGTGTTTAAACGGTATTACAGCGAAAGAGTTGCGTTTATACGTAATTAAGGGAGGCGCACGCCCTTTGCTGGGGCGAGATTGGATGCGCGCTCTTAAAATCACACAAATAAACCTCAATGCTATCGCAGATGACCGATTCGTGAATCAACTGTGTATGGAATTCCCTGAGGTATTTAGTGATAAATTAGGTACTTGTAAGCGGTCTATTCGGCTACAGCTGAGTGATAACGAACCGGTTTACGTTCGCGCCCGGCCGGTACCGCTGGCACTGCGCGCGCGCGTCGAACGCGAGTTAACTCGTTTAGAGGCAGACGGCTCCATCTATCGCGTGGATTATTCAGATTACGGAACACCCATAGTCCCAGTAGTAAAAAGTAATGGGGATATACGCATATGTGGCGATTATAAAGTTACAATAAACCCGAAACTAAAACGCGACTACTACCCACTTCCACGCATAGATGAGTTGTTTGCGAACCTTAGCGGTGGGGAAAAATTTACAAAAGTAGACCTTAGGCATGCTTACGAGCAGTGCTTAATAGCGGATGAGTCGCAACCCTGTACTGCGATCACTACACATATGGGTACATTTGCTTACCGCCGCACGCCGTATGGATTATCTTGCGTGCCGGAAAAATTTCAAAAATTAATGGAGGAGATGTTACGCGGGGTACCGGGATGTGTAGTGTTTTTGGATGACATCTGCGTTACAGGCTCGAATAGTGAAGAGCACATAAAAAATCTGAGAGCGGTGCTAGAGAGATTGCGAAATATGAGGTTGACCGTTAAATTAAATAAATGTAGTTTCTTGCAGAACAGTGTTAAATATTTAGGATTTATTATTAATAAAGACGGCTTGCGGCCGGATCCATGTAAACTTGAAGCCATTTCCAGTGCGCCACGACCGGAGAACGTTACGCAACTAAAAAGCTTCCTCGGAATGCTTAATTATTATGGTCGCTTCATTCCTAATTTAAGCACATTACTACATTCCTTGCATAACTTACTTAAAAAGGATAGCGACTGGAAATGGGACTCCAAGTGCGAGCGAGCGTTCTTAGAAGCGAAACGGACCCTCCTGAGCGAGCGGGTACTAGCGCACTACGAGGAGGGGCGCGAGCTGGTGCTGTCGGTGGACAGCAGCGCCTACGGGCTGGGCGCGCTGCTGGCGCACCGCTACGCCGACGACAGCGAGCGGCCCGTCAGCTGCGTGTCGCGCACACTGAGTGCGCCGGAGCGCAACTACAGCCAGTTGGACAAGGAGGCGCTCGCCATTCTGTACGGGGTGACCAAGCACCACCAATACCTATTCGGGAGGCGGTTCACTTTGCGCACCGACCATCAGCCATTGGCTTTTATTTTCGGGGACAAGGGGGGTATCCCACAGACGGCGGCGAGCCGTCTGCAACGGTGGGCGGCGCGCCTGGCCGCTTACGATTTTAAGATAGAATTCGTTAGATCGGCGGACAACGGTCCGGCCGATGCGCTGTCGCGGTTGCCGCTGCCTCAGGAGGGTTTCTGCTCGAACTCTGTAGATTATTTGCACCTTGTAGAAGAGTACCTGCCTGTATCATTTAAAGATGTAGCAAGGGAAACCGAACGAGACCCTCTTTTGTGTAAAATTAAGGGCTACGTCCTTTTCGGTTGGCCGTTCTCGGGAGCGAGCTGCGATGCAGAAAAACCGTATAAAGACAGGAAAAATTAACTAATTGTCGATCGTGGTTGTCTTATCTACAAATATAGAATCGTAGTTCCGTCTTGTTTGCGTAAAACAATTTTAGAAGAAATTCACCAGGGGCACTTGGGTATGACTAAAATGAAAAGTTTATCCCGGAACTACATATATTGGCCAAATTTAGATCGGGACATAGAAAATATGTGCAGCGCGTGTGTAGCATGCCGCGCGGTGTTAGACGCGCTGGCGCGCGCGCCGCTGCACCCGCGGGAGTTTCCGCTCCACCCGTGCCAGCGCCTGCACGCGGATTTTGCGGATTGCGCGGGAGTGCGCTATCTGATTATTGTAGATGCGCACTCAAAATGGATTGAAGCAGTAGCGATGCGGGGAGCGGACGCGAGATCGACTATTAGTGTTTTTAGGAAGATTTTTGCACAATTCGGTTTGCCATCGCAACTCGTGACCGATAACGGGCCCCCATTCTCATCGCAGGAATTTAGAAAGATTTAGAAAGATTTTTGCACAATTCGGTTTGCCATCGCAACTCGTGACCGATAACGGGCCCCCATTCTCATCTCAGGAATTTAGAAAGATTTAGAAAGATTTTTGCACAATTCGGTTTGCCATCGCAACTCGTGACCGATAACGGGCCCCCATTCTCATCTCAGGAATTTAGAAAGATTTAGAAAGATTTAGAAAGATTTTTGCACAATTCGGTTTGCCATCGCAACTCGTGACCGATAACGGGCCCCCATTCTCATCTCAGGAATTTAGAAAGATTTAGAAAGATTTTTGCACAATTCGGTTTGCCATCGCAACTCGTGACCGATAACGGGCCCCCATTCTCATCTCAGGAATTTAGAAAGATTTAGAAAGATTTAGAAAGATTTTTGCACAATTCGGTTTGCCATCGCAACTCGTGACCGATAACGGGCCCCCATTCTCATCTCAGGAATTTAGAAAGATTTAGAAAGATTTAGAAAGATTTTTGCACAATTCGGTTTGCCATCGCAACTCGTGACCGATAACGGGCCCCCATTCTCATCGCAGGAATTTGATTCATACTGTAAAAAAAATGTTATTAAACATGTAACCTCGGCTCCTTATAGACCTCAAGGTAACGGTGCAGCGGAAAATGCGGTACGGACTATAAAGAAATGCCTTAAACGCGCGTCACACGAAGGGGAGGACGTAAATACCGCGTTAAGTAAATTCCTGTTACAATACCGGAACTGCGAGCACGCGACCACCGGCGTGTCGCCGGCGGTGGCGCTCCAAGGGCGGCGTCTGCGCAGCCGACTGGACGCGCTTCGGCCCGACGCAGCCGCCGTCGTACGTGACGCGCAGGAGCGCAAGGTCGCGCGCTCACAAGGCATCGATCGCCAGTTCAAGGTAGGGGACGCGGTATTGGCTCGCGAATATTCAGTGAGGGGAGACAAGTGGGCCGAAGGAAAGGTTGTAAAAGTAACAGGACTAGTTTCCTACAAAGTTGAGGTAGGACATGGAACGGAGTGGCGCCGGCACGTCGATCAAACAGTTCCCGCGGTCGGTAAAAGTAGGTACTCGCTGTCCAGAGTGAGCAAGGGGCCAGGAGAAACGGAAAAACACGATGAGGTCAATAAGGAGGCCGAAGGGGATACGTTCGAGGACGCATGCGATGGGGCGGGCGGTGGCGGGGAGGAGCACCAGGGCTTACAAGAGGAGCCAGAGCACTTGAACGCAGGACACGCAACTCCCTCGCCAGCGCCTGCGGCCTCGAGCCCCTCTGCTCGGACACTGCGTGCGATTAACCGAGCCAAGCGTACATTGTTACAATGGATACAATAAGTGTGAACCTATTTAATAAGGTAAAGTTAAGGTTACGATATTTACTAAGTTAAAAAGTTACAATTGAAGACTTAGAGGGGAGAAGTGTGACGTACCTTCATTTGTTATTATTATTTACTTGTGTAGGTGGCGGGTAGTTTTACTTTATGTCAATAAAACAGTCAGTCGATAACCATCGCCTTTCATTGACGTCTCAGGTCTGTAAAATCTACAGACAGACATAAAAATTAAGTACCTATACTATGTTTGTACTTATGTAAGTTTTATCACCGCTTACGTATCAGACGTACTGCAAGCTGATGTGTCTCTAACGTAGATATAAAAATATTTGAGATGCTTACCTGAAACAGAAAATTATATAATTAGATAATGTCCTAACGCACAGAAAACACACACACACTGTTGTGTGTCGTGTTGTGATAATTAGTTATTACGTAACAGAAAGATATCATAATTATGTATTTACGAGTATGTTGCACTGTTTTATACCTACGTGTTACCAGTTATATGGTGAACTTCAATAGAGAGATATCGCTCCAGGCAGATGTTATGCCTGGGGACCGAAGTCCGAAGGAAGATAGTTGGAAGTTGTATTTATACAACCGACTTGAGAAACTTCGTTAGCGCGATGTAGAACAGTGACATCACTCGCGTGAGGCGCTAGGGTCGCTACAATACAAAACACGTAGGTTAATACAAAAAAGTACATAATAAAAAAACATTGCGACTGTTTAAGATAAGATAAAAAAAAGATAAAACGCAATTTATTGCCACAAATAAAAAGTTACAAAAACAGACTTAACTATTATGCTTATAACACAACACTTACAATTTGCAATTATCGTACATTTTGCGTGGCAAAGGGGATGCACTCAGCGTTTACTGGTCCGAGCTCCCGTGGGAGTCCGTCACTGACACAGCGCTGATTTTCAGTACACCCCTGAATCCATCCCTGTTGCAAGTTGGCGGGCGCTAATATCGAAAGTATAATTAACTAGGTAAGACATTATGAAAATAAAAACGAACCAATGGACATAATAAGCAACTTCCACCACAGCATCACCAATACATTAACATACATTCAGAGTTCATTACATAATTTAAATATGATATTTTATTTACATAATAAAAGCAATTTACAGTGACATTAAATCTAAGCTAAAACTAAATAAACTAAAACTTAAAACTAAATTAAATCTAAATAAGGCCCCCGTGGCATGGTGCCCAAAAGGCTGGCAGCGTTGCCTCGCTGAATAGCGACGCTGATTCTTTGAGAGAACCAGCCCTTTGGTCACAAGTTGCATCGACTAAGCGCTTTGCGCTTTTACATAATTAATTTACCTATAATTTATAAAACATCAAAGCAGCACCCAGCAGTGCAATTGTTTAGTTCGTTTTTAATGTCATGTCTTAGGTCATATCAGATAATAATACGCCCGATTGGCCCACAAATACAAAGCTGAATTTGTTTTTAGCTCTTGTTTTTACAAAGTCGACTCCAAGGGAAAATTTTCAGTCGAAGTCCTTACCCTGATCACCATAGCGCCGGTTTTTACATGCTCCCTAAATCTTTATTTGAGCTAAGTCAGCGGTGATTATCGAGTATCTTTGGAAAGGTCGATGTCTTTATCCTTTTATCCCGAGGGTTAAGTTTTTGTGAACATTTGTGAATAAGTTAAGAGGGTTGTAAGGATCGTAGCAAGTGGCAAGCCATAGTTTCTGCCTACCCCCGTGGGAAAGAGGCGTGATTATATGTATGTATGTATGTTGTGAATAAGTTTCAGGGATTTAGTAGCGTTGTTACTTATGAATTTACTAACTAGTTGGCTATGTTGAGCTGTTGTAAGCCTCACGACCTCATTCTTGAACGCTTCCAGTATTTGTTTTTTATTTCCAAAAAATTAAACAACAAAAAAACATATGTAATTATCGAATCTGACCGCTCAGTCAGTACCCGGCCATTGAGCGAGCCGCCTCGCGAGGCAGCCGCTTGAGGCATGATTTTGTTTGACACAAGGTTCAAAGTCGTAATGAAATGGGCTGCCTCGCGAGGCGGCTCGCTCAGTCAGTACCCGGCCATTGAGCGAGCCGCCTCGCGAGGCAGCCGCTTGAGGCATGATTTTGTTTAACACAAAGTTCAAAGTCGTAATGAAATGGGCTGCCTCGCGAGGCGGCTCGCTCAGTTAGTACCCGGCCATTGAGCGAGCCGCCTCGCTAGCCAGCCGCTTGAGGCATTATTTTGTTTGACACAAGGTTCAAAGTCGTAATGAAATGGGCTGCCTCGCGAGGCAGCTCGCTCAGTCAGTACCCGGCCATTGAGCGAGCCGCCTCGCGAGGCAGCCGCTTTTGGCATGATTTTGTTTGACACAAGGTTCAAAGTCGTAATGAAATGGGCTGCCTCAAGCGGCAGTACTCGGCCTATGACGCATGCAACTGCGTCGAAATAATTCATAGGGAAACCGCGAGTTAACATCTTCTTTCCTATCTTGTCCTAAGACCTAACTGATCTACTAAGTATTTGTACACTTACACAAAATTAAAGCTTAGCCTATTGTTTAAGTTTTTATAATCACTAAGGTCAAACTGTGCTCCCAATTTCTAGCCGCATTATAATAACCGGTTAACCCCGAGTTAGTTTAAGTTTTCGTTATCACTAAGGTCAAAGTGTGCTCTCAACATCCGCATTATACTCGAGTTAAGCTGACCACTCGTTAGTGATTGAAAAAATTAACAATTAACTGATTTTATCGATATCGACAATTTGGAACAGATTTCATAAGTTTTATTTTAGATTTAATGTCATTGTAAATTGCTTTTAGTAAATAAATGTATTATTCGATTTCAAAAGAAGGAGGCACTTCTTTAGTAGCAGTACTTTTTTAACCCTTTATTATGTGGAAATGAAGATAAAAAGATAATTGAATTCCAGTGTCTTTTCATTTCTACTAATGAAAACTACTGCTTTTTCATTACAAATAAAAGACTGCTATGGATTTAGATGATGGTTTACAATAACTTTTGTTTCTAGCGAAAATTTACTTTAGTTAATGATATCTATTTTCATTAGTAACATAATCAAAAGGTTTGTGACACAATTTTGAGCAGCAGAAAATTCACAAACAGTGTGCTATCAGATTTATCACAAGAGTAACATTGCATGTTCAAGGAGGAAACATAATGGGAAATCAAAATATACAAGCTTTTTTGTCTGATACACTTGCATTTTCTGTGAATCTAGATACATAGGTATTTATGCCAAAGCCTAAGTCATATTTGAAGACTAATTGACCAGCTAACAAGGAAAAGTTAAATAATGCTTACAAAAATGATATTTAACCCTTACGAACCTTCACGAAATATTTGATTCCTAGTTATACTACTTACTTACTATAATGTTGTGATGGAGTACAATATATTTTTAAAAAACCTGACTCCTTCAGCTTCACTGATAAAAGAATCCATAACAGTTTTCATCGATAAAATTTTATCGATATTAAACTACCGCATCACTAGAATAGTTGGAATGGCCAGTAAAATTCTCTTACGATTACAAAGTAACCAACGAACCTAAAACAGACCGTAACAGTTGGGCCATAAATCCTAATTTCCCATAACGTGCAGCTGCTGATAGATGTTGGTGTAGCTTAGACTCCGTTGGGTTATGTTAGGGAGGGTTTTGCTTTGGCGTCTAAAAGTTAGTACGCTGTAGTGAAAATTGTTGTCTTCCGTTCTCAATGCAATGGGCAGATTGGCACATTGTTTGAGTTGAAGAAGAATGTCGACTGGAAATGGCGAGGTTTTGCTAAATTCATCATCATCACAAGTTTCCTCTCAGAATGAGAGAACTTGGACTACTTCCCGGGCCCAGTAAGGATTGGGAATTTCACAGAATCGAAAACTCTAAAATCGAGGTATTTCTTCACTAAATGACCTCTTGACCTCAAAATATCTACGCAAAATGTTACACGTTCGGTTCTCATACAAATCAATGGACTTTTTCCTTGTGTTCCGATATAACGTATTTCAACACATTATATAGGTACTGTGGAATGTAAGGAAGCTAAGCTGGATTCCTTGCGGTGTTACATGAGGCTAATTGGTTTTCTAAGTGCTCCGACACAGACAGAGGTCTTGGTATTAGGAATTTAGTGGAGATTTTTATACGATGTTTTACTACTCTCACCGGATATATAACGGAACATAAAAAGTCCAAAATTTTAAATAACAAATGAAGTTGATATTAAAATAAAGCCGTATTTTATAAGCTTCGGACCTTTTTTATGTTCGGCTAAATATGAATGAGTGAGTAGGTATATAAGAATGAAAACCGGCCAAGTGCGAGTCGGACTCGCGCACGAAGGGTTCCGTACCATTATCTATGAAAACGGAAAAAAAAAACATGTCTGTTGTATGGGAGCCCGACTTAAATATTTATTTTATTCTGTTTTTAGTATTTGTTGTTATAGCGGCAACAGAAATAGATCACCTGTGAAAATTTCAACTGTCCAACTACCACGGTTCATGAGCTACAGCCTGGTGACAGACAGACAGACTGACGGACGGACGGACAGACAGACACACTGACAGACTGACAGACAGACGGACGGCGGAGTCTTAGCCTGTCTTTCTATTAGTCTGTTCTATCTGTCAGACCGTTTGTCAGTTTTCCGGAGTGTTTGAACACGAAACTTGGGGTGCAGTTAGACAAATACTGCCCTGCCGTTTATTAAAACTTGCTAGGGTCAAGACGCAAAAATCTTCAAACACCTATTATCACAGGTTTCTTCGGTGATGACGTCCATAAAACACTTGGCCAACCTACAGCCACTTCCATTGTTTAAGAGTAAGTGCCCGGCATTGCAGAACAATGTACCTAAGTTGCAGCTTGTAAAGTAGCTAAACTGAGGGTCGAGCACGAGTTTTCGAGTCCTGCCTAACGTTACGGTTATCGTACCGAGATCGAGAAACCTCATACTAAAATTTTGTTTCAAATACGCTCACGGGCGGCCGCTGTTCCAAACGTCATACAAACTCGATAACGTTTATCATTCGATTTTACGTGACGCTGGTTTCGAGTATCCGTACTCGGGCCTCTGAATTCATCGCGGTTTTATATGGGGCTAATTTGTTTCCTATCTCTCACTCATTAACTAAAAGAGGGCGGGGACAATATCGGAAAGTACTTAAGGGGAGTTAAAAGGGGTGTTTTGCTGTTGCAATATGGTTACAATAGAAACGATTAGAATCTGGCTATTTGTTCCTCTGCTCTTTTGTCCGTCTGTTTGGCTATCTGTCCATCCGTCCATCTGGCTATTTATTTCTCTGCTCCTTTGTCCGTTTGGCTAACTGTCCATCCATCCATGCATGTTACGAGCGAAAAAGATCGAACGGATCCGAAACACTGTATTGCGTTCCTAAACACGCATTACCGATGTAGTGTCAAGACTGCCAGGCTGGAATACTACTGAGCAGGCTACGTCAGCCGCATGCATACAGTCATACACACAGGTGGCCAAAATTACCACAAGATGGATGGCGGCGGCGTGGCAGGCCTAGACGACGGTGACGGGATGATCTGAATGTCTTCCTTTACAGGCCTGAGACCAGTGAAAATCCGGACGCGTGGAGGTCATGGGGGGAGGTCTTTGCACAGCAGTGGGAGACTTCACTAGCCTTAAATAATGAATATTATTATGATTGGTGAGATGGTTCTCGAATGGCGTCCACGGACCGGGAGACGAGTCGGATAGGCCTCCAACAAGATGGAGCGACGACCTAGTAACGATTGCGGGACCGCAGTGGATGCGGAAAGCACGAGACCGGTCTTAGTGGAGAGCCTTGGGGGGAACTATGCCCAGCAGTGGACGTCTTTCGGCTGACATGATGATGATTATGATTGGTCGATTTCTGCACCCCTCCGTTCCGCTTTACAACAACGAAAGAACAGCCCTACTCCTAGCCTGATGATTTTATCCGTTACTAGCTTATAGGCACCTCTAGGATACTCAGGGGACATGTTTGCCAAATTTCAAGTCTCTAGGTCTGTCAGTCAGTCAGTCACGGTACTGTTTTATAAGTATCCATAGCAGCTCTTAGTTCGTCCGTCTTCGGACATAGGCCTCCTCTCCATTTCTCCACCCGCTTGTCTTGTCTTGTTTTATAAGTATAGAAGATAATAATAATTCTTATCCACAACACAACGAAAGAGCAGCCTTACTCTTACTCCTTATTATTAAAATGGATGATTTTATCCGTTATAATTACCTAACTTGCAATGTCAGTTATCTTCATGTAAGTAACAGAAACCTAATACCTGCTATACGCGTAAAGGCATCGTAAAGGTAACTCATTAAAATTTGTTTTCCGCTCCTCGCCTATCAAGTTTAACAAATTGTATTTCTAGAAGGGTACATTCTTAATTACGTTTATTTGTTCTGCTTTTAAACCCAGTTTCGGGTCCGATTACTCAATTAAGAATTCGTTAGGGGCTTTGTTTGAAATTCGGGAGTACCATGCAATTATTCGCTGATTTTATTGGCAAACGGAAGCCAACCAACCATCATTTAAAAGTCCAAACATAATGGGATGGGGCATTAATCCTCGATAGTTTTATCCATTTGTTTGTCTGTATGTTCTATTCTAACTTCAAGCCGCTGTCTTAGCTGAGCAACATCAAAATTGTAACCGCCAGGCAAACAATTTCAAGAATGCCTACTTTATGATCTCCCGCCAAAAATGACATGCCAAAAACAAAATCTTCCGACGAATTAAAGTTTTTTTTTAAGTTTTTGAATAGTTTATTTATTAGATACTTAATATTAATAATAATAAGTAATACACACCTGCACCAGTTCTTGAAAATGGTCGTGTCACGCTCTATTGGGATCGATCTATCATCACGGACAGGACTATTGTCGCCAATAAACCTGATATCGTGCTGATAGATCGATCGAAGCGCCAGGCAGTGTTCGTCGACATCACGATCCCCCATGACGTAAACCTCGTGAAGGCCGTGAAGGACAAAGTCAGCAAGTACCTTGACTTGGCTCACGAAGTTACCGCCATGTGGCCTGTTGATTCGACGATCACTGTCCCGATAGTCGTTTCGGCGAACGGTCTAATAGCAAAGGGCCTTGACCATCACCTTAAAAGGCTCTCGCTAGATGGGTGGGTCAAGGGTCAGATACAGAAGGCGGTACTCCTGGACACGGCTCGGACAGTCAGGAGGTTCCTCTCTCTGTCGCCCTGACCACCGGTAGCTTAGGCCGCGCCTCGCTACCGGCGGCACTCTAGGTTAGGTTTTTATAATGTTTTTATATTTTGTATTAATATTGTTTTATTACTTTTTATACGAATATTGTAAAAACCTACCCTAAGACGTTAAAATAAATATACATAATAAGTAATACGTTTCCAATATTTTCGAAAAATAATTATTTAAAATGACATTAAACATACTTAGATCTAGTAAATAAATAAAGAGTATATCTGAACTAGGCAATATATTGTGTTTGTGCATAAAATTCACAGTGCAATGAAAACAAGAATACGTAGGTAATTGGCTAAAAAATTTAAAAACATCGCTTTACTTTACAGTGTATTATCATAACCTAAAACCTAATACTAAAATACAATAAAAATGTTTATAAAAACCAAGCAGGTGTCAAATTTCAAAATAAAGACAGCAATTTGACGACGAAGCATTCACCTTGTAATCGTCGGCAAATTTTCAATGTCAGCGTACGATAGACCTTGCAAACATGCTGATAATTTAGCTTTAAATTACATAAGTAGAGCCACGGACCAACCACCCCCTGGACACCAAATGTCAGGGCGAACGTCTCCGAAACGCATATGCTCATTTACACCTATAAATCTCTCTAACCATCAATCGCGGCTCACTTTCGACCAGATGACAAGCGAGATGACAAGCTATGAACTAATCACGACGCATTCCCCCGGCCCGCTCACCGCGGCTTTTTTCGTAATGACTTTCCAAGTACATTATGGAAGATGCGGTGTCCAGAGGGTGGTTGGTCCGTGAGTAGAACTTAAGGTCATATATTTAGCACTTTATTAAAGTCAAAAATCCGCTAGGTCGAGTGAGGCCTGTCTGTCATTTTCTACCAATGAGAGACAAGCTACTGGCCTGTGATTGGTGGAAATCGACAGATCAACCTCACACGACACTAGCGATCCTAGCGGATTTTAGACTCGCGATAGCTTATTGAGAACCTCCTTTTTTGAAGTCAGTTAATAATTAACTTATCCTGTTCGTAACAAAATTATATTCAGCTTTGCATTCCACGGGCATTCCAAGACGTCCATTGGAAATTCATTTAGCCGCAACGCTAGCGGACGCCCTCGACTCCGAATGGAGCCGTTTCCCCATAAATTTAGCGAAAGTCGGGATTTTGTGGTTAGAACAAACATAGGGCATTGAAGTATTTTTTTCCTTAAAAGAATTTATCATTCTGTGGGCGTTTTCGCATAACTCAAGTGCCATCTGACAGCTTAATGTTGAGTCAACAGGCAAGGGACGAAATTCCAATTTTTTAAGATCAAAGTCGTAATTTACGTTACCGCGAATTATCGCGATTAGCCGAAACAGCCATTAAAATAAATTAATAACAATTCGAGTTAATTCAACCTTTTATTCAGGAAAAGTGAAAACAAAAAACAATCACATTAAGTACAATAAAAAGTGTTAACGTTTTATCTCTACGACTTGGGCTTGTTATAGTTGTTTGAGACTAGGTCAATTTGGTGTCAATTGTCCCATGATATTTATTTATTTTATTTTATTTAGGTACCTATATTTAAATCAAAAGTCTTTGATCAGTCTGTTGCCAGTGATGACTTACAGATCTGAGACGTGGGCGCTAACGATGGGCCTCATAAGGAAGCTTAAAGTCACTCAAAGGGCGATGGAGAGGGCTATTCTTTCTCTTTCATAACCCGAAGAATTGCGAAACTTAAGTGGCAGTGGGCGGGGCACATTGCTCGCAGGACTGATGGCCGATCAGAAGGTTCTGGAATGGCGTCCGCGGACCGGGAGACTAGCTGTCGGTAGGCCTCCAACAAGATGGAGCGACGACCTGGTGAAGATCGCGGGACCGCGGTGGATGCGGAAAGCACAAGACCGGTCTGAGTGGAGAGCCGCGGGGGAGGCCGCCGGCCAGCAGTGGACGTCTTTCGGCTGACATGATGATGATGCCTACACGTTATGCGTTCTTATTGTAAATTTCACGTAGCAAAAAACGTTTTGTTCGGACACGGAACCAATATCTCACGAAGACTCACGCAAGTTGGAAATTGCGGGTGGTAGGACCTTGTGCGAGGTCCGCCCGGATCGCTACTACCATCTTACTCGCTAATCCTGCCGCTAAGCAGCAGTGCTTGCTCTGTTGTGTGTGTGGAGAGTAAGACAGCCGGTGTAATTACGGGAACAAGAGGCATTTCATCTTAGCTCTCTGGGTTGGCAACGCATCTGCACACCCCCCCCCCCCCCCCCCCCCCTCCCCCTCCGGATATTACCATCAGGTGACCCACTGCTCGTTTGCCTTCCTCGTCATATAAAAAAAAAATTGCGACGAGAGCGACGGAGATACGAAGAAAAGAATTACGACCTCGCGCCTTCGACAATACATTACGCCTAAAAGCCTTTCAACCGTATATTGAAATACCTTCATATCTATTTACGACCCAATATCTCATAATCGAATTTCAGTCGCATCTGCTTTCACGAGTTCGTTTAGAGTGGTTCAGTTTACGAAGGCGCTCGTTTTAGGACTCCCCCAGCTTCTTATCTTAAAACGTAGGGCTCATGGTCATATTTCGCAGGCATTACCGCTCTATGATACCTATTCCAGGATTTTCCCTTTAACCACTATATTACGAAAGTTTTTTAGAGCAAATTTAAAATTTCCATGGCTCCACTACGCCAAAGTAGTCATGTGTGTGATTACTTACACAGAGTAGAGACTTACCTTTTGTATTGATTTAATTTTCCTTTCGTTATTCTTGCGAACGTCTTACCTGACATATTTCAAGTTCAATTTACTTTGTACCTTAAGGAAATGGCTCCAATTTGCTGGGAGGATGGCGAATGGATTTTCCTGAGTGAATAACATTAGGGTAGAAAGCTATAGGTCACAGAACTAATAAAATAAAAAGAGTATAAAAGTGACACATTGCTCGTAGGACTGATGGCCGATGGGATCAGAAGGTTCTCGAATGGCGTCCACGGACCAGGAGACGAGCTGTCGGCAGGCCTCCAACAAGAAAGAGCGACGACCTGGTAAAGATCGCGGGACCGCGGTGGATGCGGAAAGCACAAGACTGGTCTGAGTGGAGAGCCGCGGGGGAGGCCTATGTCCAGCAGTGGACGTCTTCCGGCTAACATGATGATGATGATAGAAGTGATATAGTTCATATTTTCTTCCAGAACCAAAGTCGCCAATTTTCCCTCCCTTTTTCTATTAATGCACACACGCAAAAGCATTACGCAATCACGCAAACAATTACTAAATTGGACATAGAAAATTATTATTGTCTCTCTTCCACTTTTGTACATGGTGTGCTTTTACAAGTATCTACCTACACACGTACCATAAAAATCCTCTATAACGAGTTCAGAAACCATAGGTAATAGAAACCAGTATAACTACAATCAATTTTCATCTTCAAAAACCAATACAATAAACAAATCGGTTCCAATTAAAAAAAAATGTCAATACTGAATGTCAGCTCGATAAGTTTGTCTACGATAAAAAAAAATCAAATTCCTGACAGGTTTGTTATGCCTTCGACTTCTGAAACTATTTTAGAGTGCTTACCTATAATAATGAGTGTAGATAAAGTAATTCTACATAATTAGGCCATAAAACACTCGAGTAATCTTACTATGAAACCAATCTCGTGTTTTGAGGACTCTCATTATGTAGGTAATAGTTGCATACACTACAGTGGCAGCGTCTAATTCTAAATGAATAAATTCATTTTAGCTTGTACCGTGCGTCTGTGGAATTACCACTCTTAGTTAGCTTGTAAATCTAGTTATTTTCCCGTTTTCGAGTTTTACCAGTTAAATTAAATTAAGTAGGTGCACGTCTCGCAAACTCGTAAATTCTAACAAAGGGAGTTACTGCTTTCGGTGTACGTGGTAAATTGTGCATTTGATGAGTTTTGACGTACTAGATACAGACAGCAGCAAAAGTAGGTAGTATCTCTTTGTACTATTTTGTGGTTTACAATAAAGAATATTTGTATTGTATTGTTGTAGCTAAGCAACCGACGCGTTCACAATGATCTAAGCACGGCTCTATTGTTACAGACATATCGTGCAGATCATTGTCACCGCTTCGGTTGCTTAGCTACTTCAGTGCCCTAAGCATGACTTGTCGAATCCTGCGTCAAGTAAAATCGAATAGTAAACTCTAACGAGTTTGTATGACGTTTGGAACAGCGCCCGCCCGTGAGCGTATTTGGAACTAAAATTTAGTATGAGATTTCTCGGTCTCGATACGATAACCGTAACGTAACGCAGGATTCGACAAGTCGTGCTTAGGGCACTGCTGCTGGCTGTACGATAGAAATACATGTGCCTGAAAATTTGGTAAAAAGTTGTGAATGTGTTTCAATGAAATAGCATTGACTGAAATATAGCTAATAAATAAAAAATTAAAATAAAAATAAAATACAAAAACAACAGGGGATTTATTACGGTTTCGTTGATAAATTTAATGGTTTCCAAGCTAGGATGAGCAGGTTAGTATCATTTCGTCTCAAAAGCAAATGGTCGAAATAGCAACTCGTCTATTTAGTAACTGGTCGAAATAGCAACTCGTCTATTTAGTAACTGGTCGAAATAGCAACTCTTCTATTTCGTAACTGGTCGAAATAGCAACTCGTCTATTTAGTAACTGGTCGAAATAGCAACTCTTCTATTTAGTAACTAGTCGAAATAGCAACTGGTCAATTTAGTAACTGGTCGAAATATCAACTAGTCTATTTAGTAACTGGTCGAAATAGCAACTCTTCTATTTAGTAACTGGTCGAAATAACAACTCTTCTATTTAGTAACTGGTCGAAATAGCAACTCGTCTATTTAGTAACTGGTCGAAATAGCAACTCGTCTATTTAGTAACAACTGGTCAAAATATCAACTTGTCTATTTAGTAACTAGTCGAAATAGCAACTCGTCTATTTAGTAACTATGAACTAAAAAACAATTACTTTGCTCACCCGCGACCACTAATGACAAATAGTTATATCTGTGCGGCAAATGTATGTTTCCATGCAACACCTCCACCTCCACTGCTACACGAATCAACACATGCCACACAGATCCACGAGGCCATTTACGAAGCACAACAACAACCGCTCAACATGCCACCACTTCCTCGGCCTCGTGGAGAGTGCCGAAACGCGTCAGCGTTTAGTATAGTGGTGGTGGTGATAGTTGAGTCTGTGTGGCATGTGTTGATTCGTGTAGCAGTGGAGGTGGAGGTGTTGCATGGAAACATACATTTGCCGCACAGATATAACTATTTGTCATTAGTGGTCGCGGGTGAGCAAAGTAATTGTTTTTTAGTTCATAAATATGGACCTCCGCAAAGTAACGCCTGATTCAATAAATTATTTAGTAACTGGTCGAAATAGCAACTCGTCTATTTAGTAACTTGTCGAAATAGCAACTTCGTCTATTTAGCGTCTAGTCTAAACAGCGTTTAGGTTAGGTTAGCTTAGTGAGTAAATAGACTAGGTTAGGATACTATATGTTAGAGTTGTGACAAGGCGCGAAACGCTTAAAATACACGGAATAGGAGCTCTACAAAATTACTAGTTACATAACCTAATTTAGACCAGTCGCTAAATTTAATAGACGAGTTGTTACTTCTAGACTAGTTACTAAATAGACGAGTTGCTACTTCTGGACTAGTTACTAAATAGACGAGTTGCTACTTCTAGACCAGTTACTAAATAGACGAGTTGCTACTTCTAGACCAGTTACTAAAGAGACGAGTTGCTACTTCTAGACCAGTTACTAAATAGACGAGTTGCTACTTCTAGACCAGTTACTAAATAGACGAGTTGCTACTTCTAGACCAGTTACTAAATAGACGAGTTGCTATTTATGCGAGTTGCTATTTCGACAACTTTTAAAATTAAAAGTTGAAAGTTAAAAGTCTAAATAGACGACATTATAATTACATGTTTAGACGTAATGCATAATTAGACCAGTTGCTACATCGACCATTTGCTTTTTAGACGAAATGATACTAACCCCGTTGTAAATTACTTTTGTAATGCCTCGGTGACGCTTATCGCCGAATATTGTCCCTCGGTGGATTAAAGTACGTCGTCACGTTAAGTCGTCAACGATTATTGTAACCACTTCCACGGAACCCTCACCTCGGCTTCTAAAGGGAATTGTGTTCGTCGAAAGTTAAAATTAATGTTTTTTTTTCTGTTTTTAATCCCCGACGCAAAAAGAGGGGTGTTATAATGTTTGACTGCTATGTGTGTCTGTCTGTGGCACCGTAGCTCTTAAATGGTTAAACCAATTTGAATGCGGTTTTTTTATTTGAAAGCAGGTTTTCCAGCGATGGTTCTTTGACATGTTTTATCGAAATCGTTTCAGCTGTTTTTGAGACATTACATTTGATGTAAGAAGTGAAAAAAATGAATTAAAAATAGAAAAAAACCGCAACATAAAAATAAACCTAAAAAAAATCTGAGTATGGTCTTCCATTTAGGAACTATGTTTACTTAGGCACTTTTAAGCAGTCGGGTTTAGGCTTGAGTCGGTCAGGAACTAAGAACTGTTAGGAATGAATTCCCGTCGCGGACCGAAAGGAACTAAATCCTTTCGCATGATTTGAATCGGTCTTCGCTCCTTTAGTTCAGTAGGTAGAGGAGTGGAGTGGATGAATCGCTTGAGCGGAACGGAGCGAGTGAGAGTGACCGAAACCGAGGAGCGAGATAAATAGCGCTCGTTCAAAGTGTCTCTAGAGAAAGTGGGAGCGAGATGAAGAACTATCATTCTGTTCCGTGTCCTTCACAGATCAAAACAGTTCCAATTCGTTCACTGAACTATTGAATTAAAGGAACTAAAAGTCCGAACTAGTGCCTTTCACCGATTGAAGGAGATCGGAGCGCTCCCTTTAAAGACCGAGTAGGCACAACTCTAGTCGGGTGCCGTACTTATACAAATACAAAAAGACAGCACCCCACTGCGCTAAAGTTGACATAGTTCCTAATTAAAGGATCAGGCCCAAAATTTTTATTGTTTACAGGTTTATTTTCATGTATTTTATTTACAGTTAGGTAGGTACTGTAGAAGTACAGCATGTCTATCATAGTTTTATTATTTATTTGCTTACTTTCGAAATAAACATCTATCGCAGAAGGAACCGATTACTTGGGTTTACAAATGAATCTTCGGTCGCCATTCACATGTGTGCAAACATATGTACGATGTACGTATAATAATTTGTTAACATGATTGCGTGAGTGCCCGGGGTTAGAGAGTAACACCCCAGCCCCGAGCACGAATATTCGCATCCTATGTAATCGTAATCGCTTATCGTATTGCCATCGAGAATTCATACAAAATTTCAGTACCAAACACACTAACAGGGGGCGCTGTTCCAAACGTCATACAAATTATCTCGATAACAGCTCCGCTAGATAACGTTACGAGCCATTCGAATATTCATTGGTGGTAAAAAGCAAAACAACAGAGTTTCATTCGGCCACCAAATGTTTTAAATAAACAACGAATGACAGTGCAATAGTTTAATGAAATGACATACAAAAAGTGAAGCTGACTCAGCATGATTTCACTTTACTTTCGTGGTAGCAATAACAAAATTATCCAATTTGTTAATGCATGACCAGCATCTGTATAATTTACAGAACGATATAATTCTAAGCACTGCACTTACACTATGCTTGACAAATGTTTTGTGTCTGCATTCTTCGAAAGTTTCCAACTAAGAGTGTAAGTAATAATAGGTAATTGCAAAGTTACTTAACCAAAATGGTAAACCCCAAGCAACATAATTTGTTGGAACTTGAACTCTGACACTTGCACACGTCGGTTTAGGATAATGGGATAATATTGAACGGGAGAGATAGGATCTTTTGCGTCAGCGACTAGTCATAATTTTAGGGTTCCTTCGTAAATTGAATTAACAATTTATTTTCGTAGTGAAATAAAAACGGATCACTCACGTACATAAGTTGAGTTTAGCCCGACATGTTTCGGACTAATTCGTAGTCCTGCCTCTGGGAGCGCACGACCCAGCGGCGAGACGCACACTGCGCGCCGCGGCTCTGCTCGCGCGACTACTAGACGCAGCTGACAGCGGCACACAACTACCCTCGTTTTTATCGTCAATAAAAAGCGCGAGAGAAAAGTTTTTTATTCCGCGGAAAGTACGTGAAGCCATTAAAATTTATAACTTATGCTAAGTGACAATGGGACCAACTACAAAGTATACCGCTTCAAACAAAAAAATATTTTTTGAAATCGGTCCAGCCGTCTTCGAGTAATCGCATTAAAAAAAACGTTCTGACGAATTGAGAACCTCCCTTTTTTGAAGACAGTTAAAAAGTTGCTAAGGTGACTAGACGTGATTTTGTATTTCAAATGTACGGAATGTCAAAATCAAGTTAGAATTCGATGACCATGTCAGGGTTACTACATTAATCACATAAATAGCACCCTTACGACAGACCTCACAAAATGTAGGTGCGGCTTTATATAATAACTGTGTTTACTTTGATACGAGGACCATAAAACCAAGAGGACTGCCAGTGTCTATACGATGTCGCGTTCCTTTGAAATAATAAGCCTGCTGTAGCTAGTTTTACTACGGAGGGGTCTTTGTACCATTCATTTGGTATGACATTTAGACCTCTGGCTAACACAATAGCGCCATGTTTTTTCTTTCAGTTCATAGATGGCGCTATTGTGTTAGCCAGAGGTCTAAGTGTCATACAAAATTAATGGTACAGAGACCTCTCTATAGTGAAACCAGCTACAGCAGGCTCATTATTTTACAGGAACGCGACATTGTATAGCCATTGGCAGTCCTCTTGGTTTTATAGTCCTTGCTTTGATATAACAAACCTTTCGTTTGAGTTGCGTAACTACATGACTCATCTTTCGCAAACTCTTCCCAAAATAGATCCATTACATTAAAGGGCATTAGGGGGAGTATTAATGAAAATCAGATAGCGTTAAGATATTGGGTAAATAAAGCTACGGGACCCTTTCGCGTAAATCATAATTTATTTAGAATATTCCGTTTGCAAATTGTGGATTGACTGTTGCAGTGTTTGCATTCTTTTGTTATTGCGTCGACGAAAAGAGAACTGTAGGCCGAGCACGAGTTTTCAAATGCTGCGCAACGTTACGTTATCGAATCGAAATCGAGAAACCTCATACTAATTTTTTGTTTCAAATACGCTCACGGGCGGGCGCTGTTCCAAACGTCATAAAAAATTATCGATAACGTTAACTACTCGATTACGTTACGCAGTATTCGATAACTCGTGCTCGACCCTCAGTTGTTATTGTATTGGATTAGTAAACTTCGTGCTTGGCCTACAGCTTTATATGTTCAATTCTACGGACATTGAGCAGTTGTGATTTTGCACACCAACAAGTAACAAGTGATAACCTAACCATCTTCGAAAAGTTGAAAAACCCCCAACATTGTCATTTCAAAGTTCAATATTTCAAAAACGGATTAATCTATTTTACTGAAATTAGGTTAGAAACTTCTCGATTTAACTAGCTTTCGATTGAAAAAAACCGCGTCGTAATCCGTCCATCCGTTTGGGAGCTGTAATGCCACAGACAGATACACAGATACACGGACACACATGTCAAACTTATAACACCCCTCTTTTCGTCGGGGGTTAAAAAACGTAGAAATAATAACCAGTGGAACCCTTCAACGTAGGCGGTAAATCATAAATGGCTGTCATGTTTAGAATATCGTGTCCGCAAATCGTGCATGTGGCAGCAATTTCGGTAAGGTTGAGTCGAATCCGTGGTTGATGCGTTGAATATAGGCAGGGCACAATATATAAATATTAAGTAGGTACCTGTACTATAAGGAGGTTGCTCTCTGCTTGTTGATTTGGGTGTGTGTTCGGTATTTGAATTTAATAACCAACTTAGAAAAGTTGAAAAACCACCGAAATTGTCATTTCAAAGTTCAATATTTCAAAAACCGGTGAACCGATTTTAATGAAGCTTTGCTAAGAATCATCTTGATTAAACTAGCTTTCGATTAAAAGAAACCGCATCGAAATCGGTCCATCCGTGTGGGAGCTATGATGCCACAGACAGATACACAGTTACACAGCCACACAGATACACAGATACACAGACACACAGATACATAGATACACCGACACACAGATATGCAGGTCAAACTTATAACACCCCTCTTTTTCGTCAGGGGTTAAAAATGATTGCAAGGTGTCTTGGAACACAAAAACCGGAGCATTTATGTTAGTTTCGGAGCGGTTATTTCCTTAAATATTCACTTAATAACTTTTCTTCTTGTTCGTTTCGCGTCGTATCAGATCGTATGCCATTTTTTCACAAAATTAGAGCAATTATTACTATTCAGTATAGGTCGCGCGGCGAATTAAGATCGCTTATGAAAAGTGGAAGGGGGATGCGCAGAAGTTAATTCTTAGGTCTATTTGGTTGCGCAGAGGGGTGAGGTGAGGGTGCGCGCTGGCGCCGACACGTTATTAGTAGATCAAGTCGTTCTTCCCCTCCCTCGCTTCGTTCACGCGTCACGTGTCTCTTGAGTACTGTTGCGCACGGATTGTTTTACTGTATTAGTAGCAAGCACGTTATGATGTCGTAGTTAGTGAAAAAATGCCCAAATATAAAGTTTGAACATGGCAAGCCAGAAAAATGGTTTACGACGTGAATTGTTATGTTAAAAAGGAAACTAATTAAACCATGGGTAATTAAAAGCACGTAAAAAATACTACCAAGATTAACATACTAGCAAAATAAGTCACAAGCAAAAACGAGTGTTATATGTTAGGTGACTAAAGGTACAAAAAAATGCGAAATAAGAAAAACATGTTTCAAAGAAATACACTCAGAACTTAACAATTTTGTGCGCAATTGTACAGATGCGCCAAATTGCCCCCACCAGTTTCGCCGAGCGATCTTAATCCATTGCGCGGCCTATAACATAACTTAGAATTAAATACTCAGATTAATTACTTTTAAAAGAAGGCAACCCTAACGTAGTCAGAAGAGATAAGATGTGTGTACAGTGTATACTGTAGAAAGAGAGGCAACTTGAAGGATTGGACTTTATTTTGTCGTAGCAATAGTCGCTATTTATTTAAATGATTTTGCGGAGTCGGTCTTCCGTACTTGTATACTATACTCAAGAGCAACAAAAACGGGTCACTTTGTATGAACAATTCCATACAAAGTGACCCGTTTTTTTTGCTCTTGAGTGTCTTTTTATGTATTCTGTGCATATTAATAGTTGCATATTAAACCATATTAAACTACTGTAGCCATGTACGTACACAATCTTGATTTAATTAATGTGATCCCACCTGCTATTGAGTATCAGCATAGTCCAATTAATTATCGTTGTGTAATCAAAGGCTATTGTCTAGGAAATAATATGGAATTAGCTGTCTGAATGTTATTCGTATTATCTACTTTTTGCAGAGATTTTGGTAAATTAGTAATTAGCACATTGAAAAAATACTCTTACATATTTTTTAAGCTGGCAAAAACATATGTTGGCTTTTTTTTTAATAGGTCATTATTACAATGACCTTCCTAAATCCATGTTCGGTTTTCCGTGATAAAGAAACATGTCGGACTATACTCGACTGACATACGTACGTGATCCGTTTATGTCACATAATAAAGGGTCAACAAATTATTTTCAGCGGTAGTTTTTGGCAATACATAGATTTAAGTACATTTTCTATCGATGTTTTCATACAAATAATTATGGTTAAGTAGGTATACCACTATTAACCTAACCACCTTAGAAAAATTGAAAAACGGGCATTTACATTTCAAAGTTGAATACCTCAACGGCTGAACCGCTTTTTATGAAACTAATCTAAGAACCACCGTTATAAAACGTGCTTCCAAAAAAAAACCGCATGCAAATCGGCTCACTAGTTTAATAGCTACGGTGCCACAGCCAGACACACATCGCTGAAACTTAAACCCCGTCTCTATGCGACGGAGGTTAAAAATTGGACCACAGGTAACAAATTTTGTTACCTTCATTTCTTAGTGGGCATTATTTATTATTTTGCATGATGTATTAGAACATGGCTTCCTGCTGCCATGCGTCATTATTATCAGATCATTACCATCGCAGCTGGGGCCTGGATATAGGTTAATAGGTAATGTAGGCTTAGTATTCACTAACTACTGAATAACCTGTCAGAATATGGGATCTTATTGGCTTAGGCTCTTAAAACCCACTTTCCCGAAGTGTGCACTTTCTAGTGAAATAAAAACCGGCCAAGTGCTAGTCGGACTCGCGCACGAGGGCTCCGTAGAAAGACTTTAACGCTTTTCCCCAATGTTTTAAGAAGTCCAGTGTTTGCCCTGCTCCTAAGCAAAATGTACGCAGTGTGGGGCCAACTTATATTGGTCTGCGAAATCTACAGACAGACATAAAAATTTAAGATTTTGAGACTTTTTGGAGTGGTTGTGCTATAAGGGCTACCTCCATACCAAATTTCAAGTTTCTACGACAACTGGAAGTACCCTGTAGGTTTATGGATTTTAGAAATTTGTATGGAAATAGACTTTGTAATGACTGTAACTTTTGATTGCGTTGACTTAGAAGGTTGATGTTTTCACGGCTTCAAGGGACTGCAAGCTCGAGTATTTGATATTACTTTCAGCATGCTACCTCCACGCGTTTCAGAGAAAAGGGGTCTTGACAGACAGACAGACAGACAGACAGACAGACGGACAACGAAGCGATCCTATAAGGGTTCCGTTTTTTCCTTTTGAGGTACGGAACCCTAAAAACGGACCAATAACGTATACATAATAAGTCGAGTTTACCCAGCGGTAGCGAGATGCACGCTGTGCGCCGCGGCTCTGCTCACAAACACAAACATGTCGGGCTAAACTCGACTTATATACGTGAGTGATCCATGAACCCTATAATTGGCGGAGCTGAAAATAGAAAACCTGAATTCTAGTCTCATTTTTGTAATAAAATAAAAATGCAAAAACTGCTATAGATATTGATGGTGGTTCAAAACAAAAACGTTTTAAGTAAACATTTATTGCTAATCATTTTTGGCATTCAGTGACTTTGATTTATGACACAATTTTGAACGGCAGAAAAATTCAAAGATGACGTTTGTGCCATGAACTGCCTATGTATGTTATTAGATACGCTGTCAATTTTATTATAGGTTTAAAATGTACACTTTCTCTAAGGTGCACTTGTTTAGAAGGTGCACTGTCTCAAAAAGTGCACTTCCCAATTGCTACACTTTAGCCAAAGGAGCACTTTCTAGCCCAGGGCCCCATTTTGTTTAATTTTTCGTGTAATTTACGAGAAAACAAACAAATATTATTAGGTGGTCTAATAAACTTCGTGAAACAGGGCCCAGATATAGCCCAGATATAGCCCAGATATTTATACATATAGATTAGAAAAAATAACCCTTTTATGAAATCATTTGCATTCCAGACTGCCATCTTATTATCATGATACTCGGGACTTAATCGCGTAAAAAACTTTTATATTTAAACTTGAATTTAAGTACCTCGACGTTTCGGACGCGACGTTGCGTCCATGGTCTCGAAGGGACTGAAATGCTGCCATCTTATTGTTAAGTATGTTACGGGAAGGCATATCTAACGTGACTGGAAAAATAAGAGGTCCTTTGTCTTAGCATTGCGAGTCATGAATCTAAACCACGTGAAACGTGAAGAACAGAATATTATTTGATTGTGTAACTGGATATGAAGGAACGTTACGAAAATAAGTAAATTTTAAATAATTTATTGAATCAGGTGTTACTTTGCGGTGGTCCATATTTATGAACTAAAAACAATTACTTTGCTCACCCGCGACAAGTGAAAAATAGTTGATACTGTAGTGGTAATGGTGGCATGGGGAACGGTTGTTGTAGTGTTTAGCTTTGATAGTGGCCTCATGGAGAGTGCTGAAACGCGTAAGCGTTTAGTTTAGTGGTTGTGGTGATAGTTGGGTCTGTGTGGCTTGTGTTGATTCGTGTAGCAGTGGAGGCGGAAGTGCATGAAAACATACATTTGCCGCACAGATTAACTATTTTTCACTTGTCGCTGATGAGCAAAGTAATTGGTTTTAGTTCATAAGTAAATTTTACTTTATTTCGTATTTGAAATATTCAACTTTGAAATGACAAACTTTCAACTTTTCTAATGTTTTAGTCAAGTTATGAATAGAGCCCGGATTTTGGTGGCGATGAAGTCACAAAAGGGTAGTTTACGGAGTAAACGGAATCATCATCATGTCCGCCGAAAGACGTCCACTGCTGGCCGGCGGCCTCCCCCAAGGCTCTCCACTCAGACCGGTCCTGTGCCTTCCGCATCCACAGCGGTCCCGCGATCTTTACCAGGTCGTCGCTCCATCTTGTTGGAGGCCTACCGACTGCTCGTCTGCCGGAGTAAATGGAATGGTGTTGATTAATACAACAACCTAGTCTATTGGTGTTCAACGGAATTAACACCGTTCCATTTACTACCTACCGGAGAGCCTATTGGTTAGTAGCCCTGGCTATGAATCTTGAGGTCTCGAATTAGATCTCCGATCGGGGCAAATGTTTGTGTGATGAATGCGAATGTTAGTTCTATCTATGTATATAAGTATGTATTTATCTTTGTAACTAAGTTTATCCATTATCTAGTACTTACCCGTAGTACAGCAGGTTTTGCCTAGTTTGGGACTAGGTCGACTGGTGACAAATTGTCCCATGATAATTTATTTACTCCCCAAACTAGTAGTTAGTTTAGGGTTTAGTTCACAATAGGGTAGTTTGAAACTACCCTGTTGTGAACTAAATCCTACACCATTTTATTTCATACATCTCACAGACCTCTGCAAACGAACGTTTGAATCAAACTATCGTACAAGAGCTTATTTAATTAACACTTTTTTTCTCCAGTTACTTACTATCTTTTAAAACACTATAAAAAAGTTAGGAATCTTTACCTCCACATTCGTTGACTTCGCTTTCGGTTTTTCTTTTAGGACTGACAAAGACAAATGGTGGCCGGATTACAGCCAAAGATAGGGAAATACATAAATTAGAATGTTATAGATTTTTTTTGCACGAGTATTCTGTGTATCTTAGAGCAGGAAACGAATGGAGAATAGATGTTAACGCGCGATTTCCCCTCTGCAAAATCTCTAACATTAAGTCTGATCAAAATTATCAGGGTCTGTTGATTGTGTGCGTGTTTTTGGCATTTGTGCGACAGTTTTGTTTTAGTGTGCGTTTGTAGGAACGTAACTAATTTTGACAGGAGCGCAGACGCGTGTGCGTGTGTTCCTCGTCCCCCTCAAAGAGTGGCAGAAAAATTGTAGTGCATAGATAAGCCAAAGGCGCCTCCCGTCTGTCTGCTTTATGACGTGTATTTATTATCGTGATACTCGGGACTTAAACGCGTAAAAAAAAAAAAAAAATACCTCCACGTTTCGGACGCGACGTTGCGTTCATGGTCTCGAAGGGACGTGTATTTATGTCTCTAAAATCGAATATCGACTGCGAAACGCAAAGGAGAGTTTTTTTTTACGCCCGACGAAAAGGAGGGGTGTCATAAGTTTGACCTGTGTATCTGCGGCTTTTTTTAATCGAAAGCTGGTTTAATCGAGACGGTTTTTAGCTAAGGTTTTGAAAATTGTCTTTGGTTTGAAGATGTTCGAAATTTGAAACTCATTATAGCGACATCGAATTCGATGTCGAAACGAAATGTTACTACTGCTTTCGAAATGCTGGTCATTAATCATAGACAAACACGAGCTGACGTATCGTAGGTATCAAAGTTTATATTTATTGATTCCTATTTTTAAATTGTATTGGTTTTTGAAGACGAAAATTGATGGTCGTGTGACGGTCATTACCTGTTTCTGAACGCATTAAAGAGGACTTACGGATATGCGTGTAGAGGTGTAAATAAACTATTTATCGAAACTCTTGCCTATCTCCAGTACCTACCTAACATCTGTCGGTCTCGGACAGTCGATTAAAAAGAACTTACAGACAAAATGTTTGCTGAATCTTGAGTGCTACAGCATACAGACATTTTAGGTCAAGTTTAATGGGAGTTTAGGGTTTCACGTACTGTTCAGAGTTGTGTACAAACCATTAAGTGGAGAATGCTGAAGATAATTGTAGCTACGTTACGGGGGAACTGAGCTGGGGAATTTCATGTCACAACAAACGTCTCGAAACGTACAAAAGCATTTTTGTTCAAGCTGAAACAGAGACCGCTCTCGTCAACCAGAAATTGCATAAAAAGTACATAGACTGTGCATAATTTTGCAGAACGCAAAATATACAATCAACATTGTCAGCCGAAAGACGTCCAATGCTGGACATAGGCCTCCCCCAAGGCTCTCCACTCAGACCGGTCTCGTGCTTTCCGCATCCACCGCGGTCCCGCGATCTTTACCAGGTCGTCGCTCCATCTTGTTGTAGGCCTACCGACAGCTCTTCTCCGGGTCCGCACACGCCATTCGAGAACCTTACAACATGCAAAAGCATTTTGTTCAAACTGAAACAGGGACCGCGCTCGGTCAAGCAGAAATTGCATAAAAAGTACATTCACTATAATTTTATTATATTACAAACATCACAATATAATTTTGCGGAACGCAAATTTTCTAATACGTGGTTTTATCTAACTGTTAGATACTGTGTTAGATTCTAACACACATAATAACATAAGTCCTCTATAATCGTCGAGTTTGCGTCGAAACATCGGTAACTCATCAAACCTATAAGGTAATCGCGGTCAATATGCCGTTTTCATTTTCTCTAATATTATTTCGATTCGCATAACATTGGACTCCTTCGCAAAGAACTTGCGCAAATATAATAATAGCACACACTTGTGAAATAGGTAAACTATTGCTCATTCAAATTCAAATTCAAAATAATTTATTGCTAATTATAGGTATAGGTAACCTAGGTAAACTTACCAACTAACCAACTATCAAACTACCAAACTAACCAACTAACTATGTATCAAACTATCAAACTAACCAACTATCAAACTATCAAACTACCAAACTAACCAAATAACCAACTATCAAACTATCAAACTACCAAAATAACCAACCAACCAATCAACCAACCAACCAACCAACCAACCAACCAACCAACCAACCAACTAACCAACCAACCAATCAACCAACCAACTAACCAAATAACCAACCAAACAATTAACCAACCAACCAACCAACTAACCAACCAACCAATCAACCAACCAACTAACCAACCAACCAAATAACCAACCAACTAACCAACCAACCAACCAACCAACAAACTAACCAACTATCAAACTACCAAACTAACCAACTAACCAAGTATCAAACTACCAAACTGACCAACTAACCAAGTATCAAACTATCAAACTACCAAACTTACCAACTAACCAACTATCAAACTATCACACAACCAAACTAACCAACTATCAAACTATCAAACTAACAAACTATCAAGCTAACCTAGGTATAGGGGTAGGCTTGATAACATAGAGTAGAGAAGAACCGCAAATGGCCCTAGCTTTTTGAAATAGCATTTATTTTTCCATTTTCCAGACCAAAGAGCTGTTAAAATAAACTGCAGGTCTCTGTTTTTGATGCTCTAGTGGTTGATCATAAAGCAAAAATGGAATTCACGAAATTTTCGAAGTTTTAAATTTTTTAGCTCCTACTGCCGCAATCCATCACATGTCAAGTGTTACCTGCTGTGAATAGGAGGCATTTTGTCAGCACAGACATTTTGATCCACGGATCAACCAACTATAAGCTTGCTTAATGTTAAGCAAATGATACTATGAATCAAAATGTAAAGGTAGAGACATGCTCTAATGTAAATCTATAAAAGGACAAATCCTGACTGACTGACCGACTGACTGACTGACTGACTGACTGACTGACTGACTGACTGACTGACTGACTGCCTGACACACTGACTGACTGATCAACGCCCACCCCAAACCCTTGAATCTAGAAAGCTGAAATTTGGCATAGAGGGTCCTTTTATAATATACGCCCGGGATAAGGCGGGATTTTTCGAAATTCCCACGGGATATAGAGTTCTGCCACGGGAACGAAGCGGCAGGCGAAAGCTAGTAACATAATAATAACTGCTATTCCGGGAAACAATACACCCTATGTCACTCCCAGAACTGTGGAGAATCTAATGACACCTCATACGTTCAAACGTAATCGAGTAGTAAACGTTATCGAGAAATTTGTATGACGTTTGGAGCAGCGCGCGCCCGTGAGCGTATTTTGAGCTAAAATTTAGTATGAGGTTTCTCGATTTCGATACGATAACGTAACGTTATGCAGGATTCGAAAACTTCGTGCTCGGCCTACAGGCTGCAGCTAGAACTTCTACCGTCATTTATAGCTTAAAATTTACAAAACATGAACTATAATTACCGTCGCTATAATAAGTGTTTGTTTGTCCATACCACACACCTCCGCAAATTTGGTCTGATCTAGTAATAGCTTGTATCGAATTACATGGACGTTTTGGTAGGTAGGTATAAGGCGTACATTGGAGTATAGAATAGATATGGCATTTGAAATTAATAAAGTACTTTATAAATCGAAAGAAAGAAATGTCGTCATACACAATTGTGTGTATAGGCGAGACGCAGTTGTTATCACTTGTCCCTTTCTTGCGTATGCGGTTGAAATTTTTATATATAATATTATGTCTACTTAGAATCACGAGTAGGTACTATTGTTGTTAAAAAAACGTGAAATCAAATGTCATTAAATATTGTGTTCCATTCCGTTACTCTTTTCAAATACACTTATTATGAGAGTAACGGAATGAAAGCGTAATGGAAGTCGGTATTAAAAATATAAAAATTGGGATTTTTTTTTCGCCTATTAAAATCGATAGTCCTCCTGATTCTAAGTAGATATAACATAAAAAATCAAAATAAAAACCCCTGTTATTTAAATAACTCAAATACTTAATACTTAAATAAGGTCAAAATAAAATAAGTTTTAGTCGCGTGCGAGCAAGATCCTTATCGCGCAGTGTAGGCTTGGTTGGACGTGAATGATTATGTTTATTTCACTATAAACTAAAATTGGCTGATAACTAAATAATAATAACACCCGCTTAAACAAAAAATCTACTCAGGTATATTAAAATTTATACGAAAACGTGATTATTGAACCGTTGACGTTTGTTGACTTAAAATTATGGCACTGATTATAATGAGTCATCGTTTCTGAGTGTAAGAAGTAGCTGACGCAAGCTCTGCTATGATCGCTTTATGTAAGCAAATACAAATCATTAGACATAAGGAATGTAAACATTAACCAAATCACTAAATATAATATTGACTCAAAATCCCCTGTTGCGTCTGTTCGTCTGTTCGTCTGAACGTGATAAACTCAAAGGTACCAACTGTATGATCGTCATCATTAAATACAAATTATAATAATCTTTTTCGGTTGGATTACGTTTTATAAATACAGGATGCGTTTAAATGAAACATCAAGATTAAAATAAATAAAATAAATTAATAAATATCATGGGACAACAGACAAAAATTGACCTAGTCCCAAACTAGGCAAAGCCTCTACTATGGGTATGAGACAACGGATAAACATACTTATATAGATAAATACATATTTAAATACATATTAAACATCCGAGACCCGAGAACAAACATTCGTATTCAGCATACAAACATCTGCCCCGACCGGGGATCGAACCCGGGACCTCAAGCTTCATAGTCAGGGTCTCTAACCACTACGAGGTCCGGTGGGTTCAGCCAGGGGTGGATTACCTAAGTCTAGTGACTACTTCTGTAAGGCAAGCTAAGTCCATACATCATCATCACCAGCCTATTTTACGTCCCACTGCTGGGCACAGGCCTCCTCTCACAGTGAGAGGGCTTGGGCTATAGTTCCCACGCGGGCCCAGTGCGGATTGGGAACTTTACACACATCATTGAATTGCTTCACAGGTGTGTGCAGGTTTCCTCACGATGTTTTCCTTCACCGAAAAGCTCATGATAAATTACAAATGTAATTCCGCACATAAATTCCGAAAAACTCAGAGGTGCAAGCCGGGGTTTGAAGCCACGACACTCTGCTTGAGAGGCCACAGGTCAAACCACTAGGCTATCACTGCTTTTCCAAGTCCAAGTCCATACAGCCACGTCTTATTTATTGTTTACTAGCTGTTGCCCGCGACTTCGTCCGCGTAGATTTCGGTTATCGCTACCCCGCGGAACTATGAATAAAGAGTAGCCTATGTTATTCCTCAATATTCAAACTATCTTCTTACCAAATTTCATCTACATTGGTGCAGCGGTTTTCCTGTGAAGAGGTAACAAACGGACAGACAGAGAGACAGAAAGACAGAGGAGACAGAGTTACTTTCGAATTTATAATATTAGTTAGGATGTAACTACTCGTAACATAGTTATAAGTGTGTTTTTACTAACCACTATTGTAATTTAGTTTAATTAGTTTTAGCTTGGATTTAATGTGATTGTAAATTGCTTTTATTGAGTTAGGATTACGTTTCTGTTTGGTTGCCCTGAAAACCAGCGTCAGACATTCCAGTCATGACACATGCTGAGCGGCAACCTTTTTGGTGTATTGCACTGATAAGTTATTTATAATGTTTTTTTCTGTTTTTCCTAGAACACCTGTGCTAGAAGGGATGTGTAGCGTCGCCGTGGCTGTTCAATTTATTCATGGAAAGTTGTTTGCAAGATATGAAAGATGATGAATGTGGTTTGAGAATGAATGGGTTAGTCGTCAAATGTCTTCTCTACGCCGATGACCAGGTTTTACTTGCATCGTCGGCTGAGGGGTTGCAGGAGATGGTAACTATTATGCACGGATCTTTTGAGAGGAAAGGAATGAAAATGAATGTAAGTAAGACCAAAGTGATGGTATTTGAAAGGGATGAGCGTATGTCAGATTGTCAAATTAAGGTCGATGGAGTTAGGTTGGAACAAGTGAAAGATTTTGTGTATCTGGGGACTTTGTTTACTAGGGACGGTAAGTATGAGGAAGATATTGAAAGGAGAGTGAATGCTGGAAATCGAGTAAATGGGGCACTCCACGCCTTTATGAGTGTCAAAGTGGCAAAGTGTCACGAAAAGCACGACTGGCAGTACATAGAGGAGTGTTAGTACCGACACTTATGTATGGTAGTGAAAGTTGGGTGTGGCAAAAGAAACACCAAAGTAGAGTGAATGCGGGAAAATGAGAGCGTTGAGAAGTATGTGTGGTGTGACTTTGAGAGATAGAGTGTCGAATAATGCGATAAGAGAGAAGTGCGGTATGAATGAATATGTAGTGACGAAAATTGAAAAGGGTATGTTAAGATGGTTTGGGCATGTAGAGGGAATGAGTGAAAGCAGATTTACAAAAAAGGTGTATGAAGGGAGAGTGGATGGAAAAGTGGGAAAGGGAAGACCTCGGCGAACGTACTCCGATCAAATCGGTGATATTTTGGCAAAAGGACAGGTCAGGAGTACCCAAGACCGGAGAGCATGTATGAAGAATGTTATGAGATTAAGGGAAGCAAAGGTTGTATGTCAGGATCGTAGCAAGTGGAAGTCCGTGGTCTCTGCCTACCCCTCCGGGAAACAGGCGTAACTGTATGTATGTACGTATGTATGTATGTATGTTTTTCCTACCTACGCACCAAATAAACATTTTTGCTTTCTTTCTTCCTTTTAAAGTTTTGCTGACGACAAATTGTTCACATACTTTCCGCGATCCACCGCCCGGCGTCGAAAACGCGACGCTATTAGCTGTGCAAAATCGTCGCGTCAGCGTACCTATTTATAACTTCTCGAAAAAAGCTTAAAGCTTTTAAGTATGACGTTTTAAAGCCGGGTTAAAGATAACGGTAAACTGTAATATGGCTGCTCCATTATAATACGAGTAGACTAGGCCCATAGCTCTCTGAGACACCCATATCTGTTTGCGGTTTTGTAAACTAGGGTTGGTAGGGTTGCGGGTGTCTTGTCTATGGGCAGTGATCGCTTACCGTCATGCGCCTATTTCACTAACTTTATAATTGTCAGTTCACAATGACAATTCTAACTACACTTCTTTGCCCATATTATCACAGTGTAAAGAGCTTATACCTACCAGTGGTCCGACGCCTTTGATGTTTGCGTAAATGCCGACACCGCAACCGCATGGCCAAAGCACCAAGGAGGGCGAAAGTTCCTAACTAATCGCGCAGTGGCGGCGTATGTAAGGGGGCTCGCCCTGCCCGCCCCGTACCCCGCACCCCCCGCACGATTGACCTGTCTAAAGGCCTTCGTCGGACGACTGTATAGACTGTGATATTATTATGAAGCGCGCTAAAACAAAAGCTCTTCAAGTCAGCAACTGACACCGAATTGTCATTGAAAACTGACACTTGTAGCGTTGGTGAAATAGGGGTTAGGTGATCCACTTGTTCGTTTGCCTTCCTTATAGTATTAATACATGACAAAATCGAGCTTTTTTTCATTGGATGAAGAAAAAATTGATGGTGATACTCATATGTACGGTTGTATGGTACAAGACGCAAATTAAAACACGATTCCGGATTTTGATTTCGGCCATTATTGCATTCAGCAGGCGATAGAATAATGACATTCATAATATTAGAGGCATTACTTGGAACGTCCCTTCGAGATCAAATCAGAAATAAGGATCCGTAGAAGAACCAAAGTTTATTGAACCAGGTATTGCTTTGCGGAGGTTCATAATGTATGAACTAAAAACAATCACTTTCACTCAATTCTTTTCACTTCTGGTCGCGGGTGAACAAAGTACCTAATTGTTTTTTGTTCAGAACTAAAGTTACCGATATAACTCAGCAAATTGCACACCTTAAGTGGCAGTGGGCGGGGCACAAGTTATGGTCGTTGAGGCTATCCCTTGAGGACATCCCTTTGTAATTTAAATTTTCACAGATATTTGACCTGGAGACCCTATACATCTCCTGCTCAAATAAAACGTGCCAGTAAAGTAAAGTGTTCTGGTTTTGCTGTTTTAATAATTACTTTTTACACTTGTTTCTAAAATGCGGTATTTTTTTTTTCTCTCTTAATCTTTTAATGACAGAGTGAGGTTTCTTTGTGTAGTTTGTCTGTGGTTGCGTATTGTAAGAGCTAATGTAACTTGTTTTTAGAAAAAATGACTTTGTGCCAAGTTTCTTGCGGCGCATTCTTCTTGGCAATCATGGTCTTTCCGAAAGCGCTGGTAGACTCAAAAAAATGACGTGTAAAAGAGCATTCAACTGCCTATTTGCTGAATAAAATTTTGAATTTTTGAATTTTTTGAATTTTTGAATTTTTTATAAGATTCTAGAATGGCGCCCGCGTAAAGAAAGGCAAAGTGTTGGTAGGCCTCCCGCAAGGACGCGCGGACGATCTGGTAAAGATCGCGGGAAGCCATTGGCTGCGGGTAGCACAAGACCGATCGTCGTGGAGATCCTTGGGGAAGGCCTCCGTCCAGCAGTGCAGGTCTTTCGGCTAATATGATAATGATCATAAACATGGTGATGATAACTCGCATGAAGGTGCATTTTGCTTTTGTTTTTGCAGACAATAAGTCCGCCTTTGTACTCGTATTTGATTGTTGTAACTTGTGTTTTTATCCTGTTTTTTTATACAATAAAGTGTTTACTTACTTACTTACAATAAATACTTTAGATCAAATACAGCGCGAAACGCGGCCAAGAATTGCAAAACTTAAGTGGCAGTGGGCGGGGCACATTGCTCGCAGAACTGATGGCCGATGGGGTCAGAAGGTTCTCGAATGGCGTCCACGGACCGGGAGACGAGCTGTCGGTAGGCCTCCAACAAGATGGAGCGACGACCTAGTAGGGATTGCTGGACCGCGGTGGATGCGGAAAGCACAAGACCGGTCTGAGTGGAGAGCCGCGGGGGAGGCCGCCGGCCAGCAGTGGACGTCTTTTGGCTGACATGATGATGATGATGATGATGATGATGATGATGACGAAAAACAACGCGGCAACGCTGCCAGTCTACTGGGCACAATGAGCAGCGACGGTGACCTGGGGGATTTTTTACTTGTAGGTTAGGTTAAGTTTTGGTTAATTTTGTACATGTTTTCTAGTTTTATTGTATCTGTTTATATTTCTTATTACCTATCTATGTTTCTTGAAATATAATATAATAATCTTTCAATCAAAATTGACGCACAACCCTATCTAAGACAACTTTATTATACTATATATTATAGATACGCTTAATATCGCATATTAGCTCGCGTACGCCAAAGTTTCGCATATTACGGAGCTTTGGGCTTCGCGAACAAAGCTTCCAACAAAACGACGCTTTCACTATGGAAGATAATTTTCACTTTACAAAGCTAAGGTATTGGAAAGACATGATAAAGATAATACTTAGAGTATGAATAATAAGACTACAGTTATTTTACCTTATACATATCTGCTTGACTATCTGTTGTGCTTGTTATCGTACCTCCCAAACGCATAAACCGAAATGTGCGAGTTGGTTCTTAGCAAAGCTTGGTTTGTTACCACCTACAACATTGCACGGTCCGTCCGGATCGCTACCACCATCTTACGCGCTTACTTGCCGTTAAGCAGCAGTGGAGTGCACTGTCGTGTTCTGGTGTAGAGAGTATGAAAATAACATGCACAAGAGGCATTTAATTTTCATCTTAGCCTTTTTGGTTCGGAACGAATCTGTAATCAATCTGGTGTTGCAGATGTCTATGAGCACTGTGGTGATCAATGATCACTTAACATCACGATGCCCACGTGGCCCAATTGACAGTTTAGGTACCTTGTTTTTCTATAAAAAAAAAGTTTAGTTAAAATCGTTTCAGCGCTTTGAGACAATTATAGGTACACGTTAAAAAAAACATGCGGTTTTTGAAGTTGTCTAAGTATTACATTATCCGACCCACCTAGCAAACCTAGGATAGCCTAGTTGTTAGAGACCCTGAGTATGAAGCTTGAAGTCCCGGGTTCGATCTCCGGTCGGAGCAGATGTTTGTATTATCATCATCATGTCAGCCGAAAGACATCCACTGCCACTCAGACCGGTCTTGTGCTTTCCGCATTCACCGCGATCCCGCAATCTTCACCAGTGCCCTAAGCACGACTTGTCGAATCCTGCGTCACGTAAAATCGAATAGTAAACTATAACGAGTTTGTATGACGTTTGGAACAGCGCCCGCCCGTGAGCGTATTTGGAACTAAAATTTAGTATGAGATTTCTCGATCTCGATACGATAACCGTAACGTAACGCAGGATTCGACAAGTCGTGCTTAGGGCACAGGTCAGCCCAGGTCAGGTATGTTAGGTTTGTATGATGAATACGAATGTTCGTTCTCGGGTCTTGGACGTTTAATATGTATATAAGTATGTATTTATCTATATAGGTATGTTTATCCGTTGTCTAGTACCCATAGTACAGGCTTTGCCTAGTTTGGGACTAGGTCAATTGGTGTCAATTGTCCTATATTTATTTATTTATTTAATTACTTATCCTTCAGCCCGTTATTTTTTGATAGCGTTCCAACCAGCGCAAGGCAGGAAGGTAGACTTTTAGGTAAGTTTACCCAAGTGATATCTAAGTGTCTGTTGCAAGGAATATTAATTTATGTGAAACTAGAGCTACAAGTTTGTCAAGTTGTAAGTTGTAAATTAAATTTCAACAACTTGGAACGGTTTCATACACAATTCTATGACAACTAATTTAAGTTTTAAGCAACAAAGTTTGGGGCAACTGAAGACCAATTTAAAACAACTGGGAGCATTTTTCATGTTTACTAAGAAATAAATCACATAATTATTTGCGATGAAAATGTCCCTGTTGGTGTCATTAGAAAAGTTGGAAAACTTCCGAAATTTCAATTTCACAGTTCACTTTTATAAACGGCTGAACTGATTTTCACGAAACTTAGCTAAAGATCATCGCGAATAAACTGGATTTACTGTATTAAAAGGAATAGCCTGTAAATTGATCCAACTGTTTGGGAGCTAGAATGCCACACAAATACGACTTACAACCTCTAAACCTCTGTTTTGTGTAAAAAGCAAAAACCGGCCAAGTGCGAGTTGGACTCGCGCACCGAGGCTTCCATACAAAGATTTTTCCCACTTTACCCTAGTGTTTTAAGTTGTCTGGAGGAACGACAGACAGACCGACAAAAAAGTAATCGTATCCGTTTTTCCTTTTGAGGTACGTAACCCAACAAACTAAATGCCCTTGGACAAGGTGAGAAAGAGCGGTCCCAGAGGAAGGGCTACGAATCAGTGCGAAACATGTCAGGCTATACCTACTCGACCCGTTTATTTCACTTTGTTAATTTCTGTCCAAGTCTATTACTTTATTAGCCATAGCTAACACATTTCAATGTCAGTTTTGACTCGGGACAGACATAACAAGTCCAGTCATGTTTTAACAGCCCGTACACCGAATATTTATAGTACAACTAGCAGAGGCCCGAGTACGAACTTAATTTAACGCAACACGTTAAAAAATTAGAAAGAAAACTAACGGGATCGCGTTTCAACACTGTTTAACGTGATTTCTGTAACGGGTTGCTGTGCCCTAAGCACGACTTGTCGAATCCTGCGTTACGTTACGGTTATCGTATCGAGATCGAGAAATCTCATACTAAATTTTAGTTCCAAATACGCTCACGGGCGGGCGCTGTTCCAAACGTCATACAAACTCGTTATAGTTTACTATTCGAATTTTACGTGACGCAAGATTCGATTCGACAAGTCGTGCTTAGGGCACTGTAGGCCGAGCACGAACTTTACGAATCCTGCGTAACGTTACGTTATCGTTTGACGACCGGAGGGTCGAGCACGACTTTACGAATGCTGCGTAACGTTACGGTTATCGTATCGAGATCGAGAAACCTCATACTAAATTTTAGTTCCAAATACGCTCACGGGCGGGCGCTGTTCCAAACGTCATACAAACTCGTTATAGTTTACTATTCGATTTTACGTGACGCAGGATTCGACAAGTCGTGCTTAGGGCACTGTAGGCCGAATCCTGCGTAACGTTACGTTATCGTTTGACGACCGGATGGCCTAGTGGTTAGCGACCCTGACTATGAAGCTTGAGGTCCCGGGTTCGAATCCCGGTCGGGGCAGATGTTTGTATGATGAATACGAATGTTTGTTCTCGGGTCTTGGATGTTTAATATGTATATAAATATGTATTTATCTATATAAGTATAACTTTTCGTATCGACATCGAGAAAAAAAGTAACGAGAGGATAAAAACCTGGCTTACCTAGCCTAATTATATCTTTGTATTCATCAACAGGTTATTTTAAAAATAATAACAATGCCAAACATAGAATTACGTATTAAAACAAATACTAATGCCCGTGATCGATAGTAACAATTAGCCATGTCGAGCGCTAGGCGTTCTTAATTGAGCTATCGAACAAATGAAATAAACACAGTAGCTGTAGGTGGGCACTAAGCGAGGCGACCTTAGCTTATTTCTCTTCGGAATTTACTTACTTATACGCGAGAATCCGTTTTCACTTCACTATCCTGATGTTTATAGTAATGGCCACGGACCATTGCACTTGGGCTAGTGTCAACTTTAGCGTCTCCAATATCACTCACCTTTAATTAATGTGACATATAATAACTCAAGATGTCGTTAATTTACTAGCCTTGGTACATACCACCGTGTCACTCGAATGAGTTAACTCTCCTGGCGATACGCCAGCTAGTTGATGAATTAATAAAATAAAAGGGAAACAAAAATATTGGCCCAGAGCTTACGAGTATTTACTAATACCATCGTCATCATCGGCCTCATAGTCTATTGCAGACTGTTTAAGCAGTATCAAGAGGTAATGCATCGTTTCTGATGGCTTTGCAAGCCAATACGGGAGCGGCAAATCCTGACAGGTAATGATCAGGAAGGATGGGAGGCGCGCGGAGAACCAGAGCCACGTTGGTGTCTTTTGGCTCGCTTATACGATAATGTCCTAAATAACTCCTCGTCATTGACCTTCCGACCATCCAACACCGATTTGCACCATTGGGTTCTATCACCGAGCCGCTCCCAGTTATGACAGAGATTTTAAATGCATGCATGTCCCGCTTGGCGCAGTCCTTAAAACGCAGCAACGGTCGCCCGATGCGTCTCTTGGCATTCGCTACAACACCAAGCAGGACCTAATACCACACACCACACAATACCAAAGAATAGATAATAGTACAAGTACAGAAGATACTCTACTTAGATGTTTACGAAAGCGGCTATTTTATTAGCCTAAGCATTATGAATTATGGCCCCTCCAAGGTCGTCGACTCCAACACAACTCAAACGGAACCTTAAGGTTGTGTGTTAATGGCGGAAATGCATTAATTCACTTGCCACGTCGCCGATAGTAAGGGTTATCAACGAGTAGAAATAAAATAATAACGCATTGCCTATCCTTCCTTTCCTTCCTGTCCTTTCATTCATTAGACAACAGTATATTCAGTTTTTTTATCTTCTATAAAATAAAATCCGTAGTTGACTATTGAATTTAATAGAGACAACTCATCTAGTAAAAATATCAAATGGTTTTCGCGTACCTATCTTGCATGGTTTCGGAATCACTAAAAGTTTCGATATCTAATCAAGACATCACATCCAAAATACACCACAGTATCACACGTGACATCAGTCCAAATGAGAGAAATAAAAAAATATTCAGAGACCGCGTTTGCAGACAATCAGAATAAATGATAGTGGTAGACATTGTCGAGAGGAATATTTAATTCGAAAGACTGGGCGTTCATAAAATTAATCTTGAAATGCGAAGCAATGCAATGATGTGTGTGAAGTTCCCAATCCGCACTGGGCCCGCGTGGGAACTATAGCCCAAGCCCTCTCATTCTGAGAGGAGGCCTGTGCCCAGCAGTGGGACGTAAAAAGGCTGATGACGGTGGTTCTCAAGAAAAGAACCTCTTCTTATTTTAAGGTCATCTAAAATAGTGAGATCAAGAATACACCAACATAACGTCAACATAATATATATTTTCTATGTCAGACACGAGTGTGAGAAATGATATCATATTTCGCATTAGGTCAGTGTTAAATCGGCCCACGGACACTGCTTGACATAGTGCCGGCTTTTTATTATCACATAATTCTAGATGGGCGAGATAGTACTTTTTTAAGGCAGAAGATATATAGGTTAACGACTTGTCATATCTTATCATATTGGTAAGAACTATTTCAATATCTGGCGTCAAACACTGGCGTAGAGTGAATATTATAGAGGTTTTTCGTTCTAGAAACAAATTGCTCGAATAGCGTAATGGACCACGCGTTACCACGGTTGGCGGTTTGGTAAAGATTTCGTTCGAAGTTTCGAACCCCAGTTCGAGAATTGTTTTTTCTGGTCCTTCTGTATATTACGTTTCAGTATCAAATTTGGAAAAAACCATTTCAAACAGGATGCCCGTAAAAATTAAAATACAAAAAGTTAGCTTATACTTATTATAGAAGGTTATCGTGCCAGCCAACGTAATTGGACTTGAGCGTTTTGGTAAAGATCTATGTTCGTAGCATAGTATGAGAATTCATTTTTTTGTAATACATTCTCAAAAGACGCAAGTGCCTTTTGGTGGCAAAAGCCCGCTGCGGGTGTCGACGCCACGTGGCGTGAAATTTTGCAAAAAAAAGCTGTCTAGTGCGGGCCTCTTATGGGTGGTCGTCCTTGTCTAATCAGGTATGCATCTAGCAAGTGTGGATAGATAAGGAACAGTTTGAACGGTTTTATTTACGCGCGAAATACGACAACGTTACTATTTATATAACAGAAAAAAAATGCTATCATCATCTTTTAGAGATGAGAAGTACCTTACAAGGAAAGGTACCCAACTGTCTGACTCCGATTTGATTTATTTTTACACTTATTGTATAATTTATTATGGACTAAAATAGTTTATATGTTCATAGATGGCGCTATGCCGCTTTATGACCGGGTAACGTCATGTTGCCCTGCAATACTTAAGACATACAAGTATTTTTGTTATTATTTGAGAATTAGAGAAAGGAGTTTGAAAACTTTGAAAGTAGAGTTCAATGACATGCGAATAAATAATCAGTTTGACCTAAACGGTGTCTGTTTTACACCATCGCCGAGGTCCTAGGTACTGTCTCTTACAGTACACAATAATGTTAGAGAGTAGCTATAATCGACCCACGATAACTCTGCATTAGATATTATTTGGCAACCCAGAAAAATCACGCTGTGGTAATACTTTTTTCATGTCACTCAGACAATTATTTATTATAAATAATAATGATAGTAGTAATTCAAAAGTCGCTGTTTTTTTTTTATATTGCTCTGTCCATTGAAGGACAATTTTGCCAGTGTTTAGTAGGTATTGTCGTTACACGGTAAAAAAAATCTATAAAACGAAATTTGAGAGGTATTTTAATAGTGTATGGTGGATGAACGATGACCTGTTTATGTTTAAATCTAATCAAAAGTTCAAAACGTGTTGTTTGACTATAAATCAGTGTTGCTATACACAAACTTTAGATTTCTACTGTTGTCAGTTCGTTGCAGAGTTATCGTGGGACGACTATGGTCTAAAATAACGGACACGTATTTTTTTTGAGCTGCCCAAACTTAACTCTTCTAATAGTTATGTAATACGCGAGAGCCGTAAGAGTTGGCGCGCAGAGTCCGATTCGATGCCGTTGCGGTGAACGCTCCCAGAGGAAGAACTACAAATTAGCCCAGAACCTACCTATACTTGTACCTATACTCGAGTAATCCGTTTATTTCGCTATGTCCACGGCTCGTTTCATAAATCGCGTGTTTACGCCAAAATGGTATTTTAATGTATTTCCGTTACTTAATGGTGTGCTTCCTATAATACTCGGAATGCATTAACAGTGTTGCTAGAATATGGTCACTGAAATCCATCACTTGAATCATTAATAGTAGTTTATGCAACTGTTACGTTTTGTGGGCTGGTGATGATGATTATAATATATTCGTTACTAAATACTTTCAAGATACGTTCGTTACTATTTAGTAATTAGTATCAAATCAAATCAAATAAATTTATTTGTCAGAATACGGTTACAAGGGTTCTTATTATCTAATATTCCATGCGTATTCAACCTGCATGCAGGTGTACAAACATTTAAAGCCATATTTACATAATGTCTAACTAAGTACAATGACTAAATTAATGTCAATTGTAATCATAATGTCAAATGCATTAATATACTATATATAATCAAGTCAATTGTATCATGTCAAATATTCCCTTATACTATAATAACAATTTTCTTGAAGTCATTTTGTTAATTTCTTTTTTAACAGAACCTTATTTTCAATTTTAATATCTACAGGCAATATGTTATACAGGACTATGCACATAATATAACAGTTTTGCTTATAAATAGATGAGTGGCAAAGAGGCTGGCACAATAGGTTCCTGTATTGAGTTCGTGTGTGTCTTGTACTGGTGTCACCGCGCTTAACAATATAGTCAGGATTGTCCTTAACAATAATGCACGCCTCCTTTATATACATGCACGGAAGTGTCAGTATATCATATTTTTTAAATATAGGTTTGCAGCTCGCAAGAAACCGTGCGTTATCCAAGGCACGAAGACACCTTTTTTGCAATTTAAAAGCCGTCTCTATGTCTACGGAATCGCCCCATAACAGTAATCCATAGCTTAATACGGATGAAATATAGCCGTGATATGCCGTAAGAGCTGCATCTATTGAAACTGATTGTCTAAGTCTTTTTAGAGCAAAGACAAAAGAGGACAAATACGTATATCCATGATCCACGTGGTGTTTACAATTTAGGTTATTGTCAATATTAAAGCCCAAGAATGTTATCATGTCAGCCATTTCTATGTTCTCATTGTTATAGCATATTTGTAAAGATAAAGTGGTAGAATTGTAGGAACCAAACTGCATGGCCTTTATCTTGGATATATTAGTAGTAGGCTGGTTTCAGCTTCTTCCGAATTCCGGTTAACTTCTCATGGTTTTTTTTTCTAATTGAAAGAGGAAGGATCACCGCCACCCATGAGAACCAGCAACCCCAAGAGAGTGATAGTCCGTTGCCAGCTTTTAAGGAGGATAGGGGGGGATCAGGCCTCCGGCACTTTCCCTACTGAACAAAACGCAACAGGGGTGCTATTAAATAGTAACGACCGTCTTTCCGTGTAACATTGTCGTACTGGTAGTTCCGCGGAGTCGCCCTCCCGCCGCAACCCGCCAAAAGCGTCGGTATATAACAACCGACTTTATTACGCGGCCGTTGTAGTAACATCCGACTTTATTAAGCGGCCGTTGTAGTAACATCCGACTTTATTAAGCGGCCGTTGTAGTAACATCCGACTTTATTAAGCGGCCGTTGTAGTAACATCCGACTTTATTAAGCGGCCGTTGTAGTAACATCCGACTTTATTAAGCGGCCGTTGTAGTAACATCCGACTTTATTAAGCGCCGTTGTAGTAACATCCGACTTTTTTGATTAAAATATCTCGGAGAATAGCGAAGATTTTAATATTTTTTTAAAGTAGTATAAAAATCCGTTTAATATTGACTTTAGCGTAATAATCCCAAAATGACGAAATTTCAGATCCGACTCTTTTAATAGGAACCGTAGGTTTCTTCACACCGATTTTCTACGAGGTTCAACCCGAGCCTGAAATACGATCTCGCAAACAGCGACAACAAAATAAATCTCAGTCAAATTTAAAACCAGGAAGCGTTCGACAAATCGTGAATTTGTTTAAGATTGAAAACCCGTCCGTCTGTCACAATAAAACGACCTATGTTTACTGCCCTACCCTTTCTGAATCAAGTGGTAACAACATCATTTTTATTATAAACGATCCGTGCCACTGGCTCCATTTCGAGGCAATTTCCCATAGGAATCGAGACCTTCGGCAGTCGAAAGGTTGGGAGAATCCCTTTGCAAAATAAATGTACTGAGGGTCGAGCACGACTTTACGAATGCTGCGTAACGTTACGGTTATCGTATCGAGATCGAGAAACCTCATACTAAATTTTTGTTCCAATTACGCTCACGGGCGGGCGCTGTTCCGAACGTCATACAAACTCGACAACGTTTACTATTCGATTTTACGTTACGCAGCGTTCGTAAAGTCGTGCTCGACCCTCTGTGTGTAATAAGAATAACCTTTAGCAAAGTGAATTATTTGCTGACTGCAGCTGAGGATAAAGGAAGGTGTTTTTGGGGTATCTCTAGCTGATTAAAGTTTCTTTTTGGCTGCTTATGAGGAAATCTTACAACTTACATTAATTGATTTTAAGCGATAAGACCGCCTATTGTCTCCTAGACCTGTTTTTCTGTAACCTCCTTGTACTGTTTTGTGGTTTTCAATAAAGAATATTTGTATTGTATTGTATTGTGAAAATATAGCACACCAAAATATATCATACCTATACGTAAATTTGACATTATGCATACAATGTCGTATAACACTTTGAATGTGAGAAAAGCGAGTAACGAAATAATGCGAAATAAAAACAATTGTATTATTGCTCACCCGCGACTACGCGTGAAAAATAGCTAGTCTGTGCGACAACAACTGTTATGTACAATACAACGATACAATACAAATATTCTTTATTGAAAACCACAAAACAGTACAAGGAGATTACAAAAAAACAGGTATGATAGACAATAGGCGGTCTTATCGCTTAAAAGCAACCGGATAAATGAATATACGTGTACGTAATGAAAATAATTCAGCCTATTTACGTTCCACTACTTGGCATAGGGATATTGTAGTTTAGTTATTTTATTTAGTGTATTTTGCCATCAGTAAAATAAATTTAAAAATTGTTTCAGTACTTCCAGGGATTACTCCCCCCCCCCCCCCTCCCCCACAAAAACAAATAAAATCGGGCAAGAGTATGTTTGGTCGTGTCTAGTGTAGGGTTCCGTAACTGTTACTACAAAAAATGCACTACCGATGAAAAGGGCGTATCTTCATTGCACTTGCGACAATTTGTTGAGAAGATCAGTTTTTGAGCAATAACTCAGAAACGGTATATACCATCATGTTGCAAATTATTGTAGTACAAAGTGTTTGTTGAGCTATACCTTTGTGATTTTTTTCATATTTTTTGTGCCTACAGTTTAGATGATAAGGGGGGCGGGACACAATTTATGCCACTTTTGAAGCGATTATTTAAGAAAACATTCACTTAAAAAAATTGCTTAGGTAGCAACTTCAAAATGTTTTTACAAGAGCTGTCGAAATATGTTTGCTGAAAAAAAAACTTTATCAGCTTTTGTTATTTTATTATTTAACTATCAAACTTAGTAGCGGCGCTTCTACAAGACATCTACATTCCAAATTTCATCAATATACGTCTTGTAGTTTTTTTTAGTAAATGCCTGTGACTTACGGACGGATGGACGGACGAACGGACGGGCATGACGAAACTGTAAGGGTTCTGTTTTTGCCATTTTATCTACGGAACCCTAAAAATGAAATGTACACCGAATTGTTACTGTCATAATTTTTATGTTGCCAGTCACGTCATGAGATAAGCTTGGTATGTAAATTGCCAATACCTTATGTATATTCATGAACTTTGTCGGGTACCACCTTTTTCAACCCGTGACAAAAAAGAGGGATGTCATAAATTTGACTTGTGTATCTGTGTGTCTGTGTATCTGTCTGTGGCATCATAGCACGGATGGACCGATTTAAATTCGGTTTTTTTATTCGAAAGCTAGTTTAATCGAGATGCTTCTTTTAACATGAAACTACTGTGAGATTCAATCATAGTGAAATAAACGGATCACTCACGTAATGTGGAGAGTAAGACGGCCGGTGTAATTTCGGGCACAAGAGGCATTTCATCTTAGCTCTCTAGGTTGGCAAAGCATTTGCAACCCCCCGGGGTTACGGGTGTCTATGGGCAGTGGTAATCACTTACCATCAGGTGGCCTACTTGCTTGTTTTGCTCGTTTGTCTTCCTTGAAAAAAAAAGAGAGATTCAATCATAGTGAAATAAAGGCATCACTCACGTATATTAGTCGAGTATAGCCCGACACGTTCGTTGCAGACTAACGGAATCTGGGTTTGGGAGTTTCTGTTACGCTACCACCCAAAGAAAAGACTACGGATTAGTCCCAAACAAGTCGACGTAGGTACTCGACTGACTTACGTGAATGATCCGTTTGTTACACTGTAATAATAATGTAAATTGTTTAATTAACCTATTCGACTTTAGGTAATACTTACGAATTTTGCACAATATGGCATCTCCCTTAATGAATATGCACAAAGTTTGACACCGTCTATATAATTGTTCTAAGTTACACTTGTCGTAACTTAATTTGGCAGTGGGCGGGGCACATAGCTCGCAGAACTGATGGCCGATGGGGTTAAAAGGTTCTCGAATGGCGTCCACGGACCGGGAGACGAGCTGTCGGTAGGCCTCCAACAAGATGGAGCGACGACCTAATAAAGATCGCGGGACCGCGGTGGATGCGGAAAGCACAAGACCGGTCAGAGTGGAGAGCCTTGGGGGAGGCCTATGTTCAGCAGTGGATGTCTTTCGGCTGACATGATGATGATGAACTTAATTATACCTAACCACACTTGACTATTAGTAAAGCTCTCATTCCTCGCAGGACTGATGGCCGATGGGGTCAGAAAGGTTCTCGAATGGCGGCGTCCGCAGACCGAGAAACGAGGAAGTTTGTTCTGCGCCGATGTGCTATGTAATGACCAATAAGGAATGTGTGCCTGGTTTTAGGGACGTGTGATAGATTTAATTTGAAAATAGCGCTATTTATCAAGATAGATAGATAGATAGATACAAACTTTATTCTTCAAAACAATACACGACTTTATGACAAAAGACAAATAAAAACGAAAATACAACACCAAAAATAAAATAACAATTAGACAGAGTTAACACAATAATAATCAGGAAGCCATGTGGTGAAGCGAAGAAGAGGCGCTGACTCAGCATGATGCTACGGCGAGCCGCAGCGCTGGTATTCTGCCAGTACCCGTGCTGAGTAAGGACGCCGGCTAGTGCGGTAGTCACGGTGTTATTAGGCCATCAGAAACAAATTCAACAATAAACTATCGGCAAAGGCTACAGGATCCCGGCTGCACATGTAGCACGGCGCACCACTTTGTCGCTTGTCGCGCAGTGCGTCCCTTTCATAGTAACGGAATAAGTGAAGGACGCACTGAGCGACAAGCGACAAAATGGCATGCGTGCTAGTTCCCCTGGCCACTGGTGCCTTTACCCTATACGATCGAGAACGTTTCTACGACAAAATTACCGCAGATTTTACCGGTGTAAGAGGCATTTCATCTTAGCTCTCTAGGTTGGCAACGCATCTGCTAACCCCCCGGGATTGTGGGTGTCTATGGGCAGTGGCGATCACTTACCATCAGGTAACTCACTTGCTCGTTTGCCTTCCTTGACATATGCAATAAATAACAAACACAATGTTAAAGGAGAACTCCTAAAAATTTAAGAAGGAAAGTTCAAGGTTTCCTTGAATGAATACACTTGGACGAATTGTCATTGCTGAAGTGTGAGTGTGAATGGAAGTGTCATTTGTAATGTTGGCCCCTATTTCACCATCCTTACAATTGTCATAAGATGACAATTCGAACTACATTTCTTTGACAATATGAAGCGCGCTAAAACAAACACTCTTCAAGTCAGCAGTTGACACCGAACCGTCATTGAAAACTGACAATTGTAAAGTTGGTGATATGTACAGGGGCCTGGTGAAAATTGAAATTGAAATTTGAACATTTTTACGAAAAAAATACCGCTAATTCTACGTCTTAAAATCGTGAAATGAAAACTCTAGTTCAACATAATAACAGCGAAATGCTGACTTCGCGAAACCGCGTGTTAGTGTCGAACGTGATAATCCGACTAGATCTCGAATTATGCCAAGGTAACGCTTAGGATTCATAGAAATATACCAATAGACAAACAACGCACAAAATGTTGAGGGTTTTAAATGATTCGCAGTCAATTCATCATCATCTTATTTAACAGTGTTACTCTTGTCGATGCAGTTGTCTCCAGTTCGTTCTTTTCAATGCAAGTTCTTTCTCCTGACACGACACAACGACACATCACACACACACACACAACGATGAATCAGTAAAATATTAATTCAGTACACCATAATTGTGTTTGTCGTTTGTGTTTGTTATTTTATTGTATGTACTAAACATATATTTATATTTAAAGTCGTATTTATTTCTACTATGTATTTCGCAGTACATTGTAATATGGTAGGCTTTTGTATGAGTATATGTATTGTATTGTATAGGTTATGTCTCTCGATATTTATAATCATGAACTCATTTTTTGTCGATCCCCAGTGACCTATTGCTCTCCACTACTCAAAGGTTGGCTGGTAGAGATCCCTTAAAGGGATAAGTCCGCCCGTGGATTCGAATTTGGTTTCTGTACCTTGTGTTTTTATTTTATCCTATTTTTTTGTACAATAAAGCCTTTACTTACTTGCATAAGATTTTGATTTGGATCTAACAAAAACCTTCGTCTATTTAGCCCCCGACAAAAAAGAGGGGTGTTATAAGTTTGACCTGTGTATCTGTGTGTCTGTGTATCTGTGTATCTGTCTGTGGTATCATAGCTCCCACACGGATGGACCGATTTCAATGCGGTTTTATTTATCGAAAGCTAGTTTAATCGAGATGGTTCTTAGCTAAGTTTCATTAAAATCGGTTCACCCGTTTTTGAAATATTGAACTTTGAAATGACTATGTCGGGGGTTTTTCAACTTTTCTAAGTTAGTTATAGGTTATGTGCACCCTATACTCGTAAGAGGCTGAGTGGCTTTTAAAGACCATTTTTTTTAATTCACAACTCGTTTTGTAACTTCAAAGTACGGCATCTCTCATGGGATATTACAAGGCAAATGATACCTACTGTTATTTCATCGTAAAAGTTACCAGCGAATTTTCTGAAATTTCCCGAATAGCACTAATTCGGGGAAAAATGTTGGCGCTCCCTGGGGGGAATCCTTTTAAACCCTTTTACCAGTAACCCAGAGCTAGTATTACACTAACCTTCATCTGTATATTGTCATGTAAGGTCAGCGTCAAAAGTAACTCATCACCTTTGTTTTTCACTCGGCTAAACCACTATATTTATAGTATAGTCGAGTTATAGGTGAAAAGTATAGAAGTAAGTCGTGTAGTCGTGTTTTTTTTTGGAATCGTTAGAAGGAACGACTAGATGGTTTCCCCCGGTTTATAAGTTCTTAGAATTATTTCCTGACTTTAGTGAAATTTCAGTTAATTTGACTATATTATTCAAAATCTTTACAATTGTCAGTTGCATATGACGATCCGAACTCCATTTCTTTGACAACATGAAGCGCGCTAAAATAAGAGCTCTTCAAGTCAGCAGTTGACACCGAATTGTCATTGAAAACTGACAATTGTAAAGTTGGTGAATTATAGGCCTGATACAGCTCGTCATACGTGATTGACAGGTGTGTCGTTGCGACAAGGTACATAAGTGATGAGCGACTTTTGACGCTGACTGTACCTATTTATGGGTTGACCTCGTGTTTAATGGTCAAAGATACTCTTAAGTAAATATAGAAAAGAAAATGGGGGGCCGGTTAGTATTTTGATCCTTACTTGAAAATTATATTACCCAAATTTTGCAGAACTGAAAAGTGAAAACCTGAATTCTAGCCTCTTCTGATTTTATACCTACTAAAAATTTGTAATAAAATAAAAAACAAAAATACTGCTATAGATATTGATGATGGTTCAAAACAAAAATGATTTCAGTGAACTTTTATTGCTAATAATATTTGACATTCAGCGACTTTGGATTATGACATAATTGTGAACAGCAGAAAAATTCATTTATTACGTTTGTGCTATGTACTGTCTATGTCCATCATGCTGTACACTGCCAAATTAAGGGTTTAAACAATAATAATGTTAATATTGTATAGATTCAGGCGTCACTTTGCGGAGGTCCTTGTTACAAGTAGGTAATGTATTATATTAGCTAGCTCCTCTGCGAAGTAGTGCAGTATAGTCATGCAAAATAGCCTCGTCTGCGCTGAGTATTTATTTTCATGCAATTAATTTTCCCACCCTCCCTCCGCAAATGGAAAATAAAATAACCAACGCAAACGCTACTAAGACCACAACCAAAACTACCACCAGTAAAATTAAACATTAATTGCATGTGAATAAATACTCAGCGCAAACGAGGGTATCTCGCATGAATATATACTGCACTACTTCGCGTAGGAGCTAACTAATTTAAATAAATACTCAGCGCAAACGAGGGTATCTCGCATGAATATATACTGCACTACTTCGCGTAGGAGCTAACTAATTTAAATAAATACTCAGCGCAAACGAGGGTATCTCGCATGAATATATACTGCACTACTTCGCGTAGGAGCTAACTAATTTAAATAAATACTCAGCGCAAACGAGGGTATCTCGCATGAATATATACTGCACTACTTCGCGTAGGAGCTAACTAATTTAAATAAATACTCAGCGCAAACGAGGGTATCTCGCATGAATATATACTGCACTACTTCGCGTAGGAGCTAACTAATTTAATCCATTACTAGTAAACAACAGTAATAAAATAAATATAAAACTTTGACGACCGAATAGCCTAGTGGTTAGAGACCCTGACTATGAAGCTTGAGGTCCCGGGTTCGAGCCCCGGTCGGGGCAGATGTTTGTGTGATGAATACGAACGTTTGTTCTCGGGTCTTGGATGTTTAATAATGTATATAAGTATGTATTTATCTATATGTATAAGTATGTTTATCCGTTGTCCAGTACCCATAGTACAGGCTTTGCCTAGTTTGGGACTAGGTCAATTGGTGTCAATTGTCCAATGATATTTATTTTTATTAATAATACAACGCTTTTGTTTTTTGTAATATAGGCTAATAATCATTTTCATCAAGTAGTCAATTTGTTTTCACTTATTTTCAATATAGGTACTTCCCTACTGTTCAATTTATAATTTTCACGTAGCGAACATAAAAAAATATTCCGACGAATTGAGAACCTCCTCCTTTTTTGAAGTCGGTTAACAATACTTGGTGGCCCCTATTTTCTTTTGATGAGTATACCAAGGTATTATAAAAGTATGTTTAATATTAATTAAAGTAAAGTTATAACTGGTTAGTTTTTGTTAAACAAAATGGCGGTTGAGATTTGATTTGCAAATTTAAAAATGCAAGATTTGAATGTAAATAAAATAAAATTTAGAAAAATTATTAGTAATAAAAAAGAAAGAAAAGTCGTTTGGTAAGTATCACTAAAAGTTATTATACTTAGTATAAAAAAAATTAAAAAGAAAAAGACTAATTAACAAAGAACTCCACAAGCGTAATTAATTTCACGACTTAATAACAGAAAAAATATTTAGTATAACAAGAAATTATTTCCGCTACTTTTCAAATGCAAATCTTAATTCAAAGAAACTGCTGACAATTACGTTTCCTTCTCAAATCAAATAATCAGCGTCACAAAGCATTTTTTTAATTGCCAACAACTTTGTTCTCGCTCTAGTCCTTTGTCGAAAAACTTTTCTCAAGTTCATAATCACAATTTCCTTCCCCAAATTAAACTAACTAACCTTAGAACTAAACTAAAACAGGAACTATAATTTAGTAATAACGTTATTATTTACTTACATAGAGTTTTGGCAGCCGTTCAAATATTCCCTAATCACTGCACAGCACTCACTATACATTAACAAATTGTTTAACTACTTAATACTACGAGAAACGCACAAACACTAAATTATTCGTATTCGGAACACGTTTCAAACTTTTTCTTTTACGAAATGAATTCGCGCGATTCCAACCGGCCAGTTGCAGGCAGGCGATGCGGGCGGTACGCTCGGTTCAACTGAACGCGACCATACCACGCTCGCGACGCTACAGAATGCAACCATTTTTCACGGTCTAGGCCGAGTTCTAAATTCGTATTCGCTTTTTCTAGTGCCTTTTTAACACAAGTCGGGGCGTATTTTTCTGTTGAAAGATAGTTGAGGTAAAGTGCAATAGGTGGCTTCATTTTTACTGACATTCGCAGAAATTCTGAGATAGGTAATCGTCTATTAATAAAGTCTAGGCGATGGCACAGGGGACCGAAGAGCTGGCCCCTATTTCACCAACTTTACAATTTTATTGTCAGTTTTCAATGACAATACATTGTCAATTGCTGACTTGAAGAGCTTTTGTTTTAGCGCGCTTCATCAATGGTCAATATAATCTGACAATTAAAGTTGGTGAAATATGGGACTGGCAGCTTTTCCGGACAAGGGCTAAGTCTGGCCATCCAAAGAGGGAACGCTGCCAGCATCTTTGGTACCATGCCCAAGGGAACTTCTTTTTCGGACATCTTTTAGTTTGTGTGGAATAGTTTCATTATAATTGAGGATAATTATTTATTTTATTGTTTTAGTTCATTAGTTTGTTTCACTATCCAGGTTCTCTTAAGCTTATTTAGTTATACTCTTACAGTATAAAAAATCAAAACCCTTTTTACCCGAATGCCGAAAGAGGGTTATTGAGACCAGTTAATTTTGTTATTACTTTATTCAAATCGGTCAGATTGGCGCAAATGTGTAGACGAGCTGTCGGTAGGCCTCCAACAAGATGGAGCGACGACCTGGTAAAGATCGCGGGATCGCGGTGGATGCGGGAAGCACAAGACCGGTCTGAGTGGAGAGCCGCGGGGGAGGCCGCCGGCCAGCAGTGGACGTCTTTCGGCTGCCATAATGATGATGATGATGATGATGACTTAGACGCAAAGGCCTGTGATACACATTTGATTATGGAAATGTAAGGCATTTCGGTTTGATTAACCTCAATTCAATCAGATCTCACCTGTTTCTGAAAAAATGTTGTTTTTACAAAGTATATTTTTATGCGTTAGTTTTATTAAGTTATGAACACTGGTAGAAAACTTCAAAGAGCCAACCAACGTAAGTAGTTCAATTTGATTATTTACGCGAAGTTCGTAATGGCATCTAATTTTAGTTGAACAAATCTATGAAGCCGAAGCTCTATGCTTACTTTTTAGGGTTCCTTGCCCGACGTGTACCAACAGGACCCTATTATTATTACGATCGGATGGCCTAGTGGTTACAGAGGGTCGAGCACGACTTTTCGAATCCTGCGCAACGTTACCGTTATCGTATCGAGATCGAGAAACCTCAAACTAAATTTTAGTTCCCAATATGCTCACGGGCGGGCGCTGTTCCAAACGTCATACAAACTCGATAACGTTTATTATTCGATTTTACATGACGCAGGTTTCGAATATTCGTACTCGGGCCTCTGGCCGTAACGTAACGTGTTCCGATTTGCACGATTTTTCTTGGAGGTCTAAACTCGTGTTGCCACACACGTTTTTTTAAACGAAAAGGAAGGCAAACGAGCGAGTGGGTCACCTGGTGGCAAGTGATCACCACTGCCTATAGACACCGGCAACCCCGGGGGGTTCGCAGATGTTTTGCCAACCTAGAGGGCTAAGATGAAATAACGCTTGTGACCGTAATTACACCGGCCGTTTCCTGCCTTTGTAACTTTGTAAACTGTTTCCGCTGGCGTTCGTGTCGTCACAGTGTGTGTGTGTTTTGTGTCCAGTTTTAGCTTAAAATGGGCCCCGTAGAAGATTAATAAATTCCAAATTAAAATAAATCCAGCTGTCGATATTCTGGTTATTTTCTACGGTTTCTGAACGCATTATAGAGGACTTATGATATTTATGTAGATAAAGTAACGTTTTACCTACACTACCAGTATTGAAATGAATATGAAACGACATTCCCATTACTCATAGTTGCCTACTATCTTTATTCTTACTTTAACATAAATGAAATGAAATGATATGAAATGAAATGAAATGAAATAGTCTTTATTGTAAGATTATGGTAAACACGTTAGTGTAGTTATTAAAAAGTCATAGTCGCACATAATCTGCCCATTGGAGCATACAATAGCAGACACAGAATTAATACATTAATTTCAATGTCAGAATAATTATTGTAGGTTATTTTATCAGAATTACAAATACCGGGTAAGACTTTCGCACTGATGCCCTACCACTCATTAGGAATGGAAGCCAGACCTTTTAATCTTTTAATCATTTAACATTTAATCTTTAATACCGTTTAATTTAATTTATTTGAATTTTTGTCATTTCATAGTTTAAATTATAATATAATTGTTGTAACCTCACCCCTAAAAATGTAAATGTAATTGTACGCTGTGGGACAGGCGCAGGCTGAAAATCAGCGCTGCAAGCCCCCCCAGCTGGCAGCATCATGCTGAGTCTGAGCCCATTGCCACACCTTGTATCGTGTTTGTTTTACTGTTATTATATATATGAATATTTTTCCTTCTTCCTTCTCTGTTTTCTTTAAAATATGATATTGTATATTTTTATGTATGTTTCTTGAGCATGTTTTTTGTTTTGTTCGTTCTTTGTGGCAATAAATGATTATTATTATTATTATTATTATTAATTAGGTTAATAGATTGCTAGGTTATGTTCAAACAACAAATACGATTCATTACGTTATGTTATCAAAATTAAATTCAAAATATTCCCTTAAGGTATAAAAACATCTCTGAGCAAGTATTTTCCTTAACGTTGTTTATATTATGTTTATCGCAATCTTAACATTTGGTCCCTTTCTATCGGGTTACGTATCGCATTAGTGCGAAAAGGACGAGTTTTATGTTATGACCGCAATCACGGAATAGGCTACCCGTGGTAGCAATGAACGGGAGTTTTGGTAATCTTAATCCGAATCAGTAATTTCCAATACTAAATATACACTTTTCAGGGTTCCGTCGTCAACAAAGAACCCTTATAGTTTCGTCATGTCTGCCCGTCTGTAGGTATGTATTAAGAACAGATACTTTTGCACCCGTCTGAGTAGAGAGACTTGGGGGAGGCCTATGTCCAGCAGTGGACGTCTTTCGGCTGACATGATGATGATGACTTTTGCACATAATAAAAAAAAATCGTACAGTGGAACATAGAACCTCCTTCATTTTTAAAAGTCGGTTAAAAACCAATTTTAATTACGGGCACAAGAGGCATTTCATCTTAGCTCTCTAGGTTGGCAACGCGTCTGCGAACCCTCCGGGGTTGTGGATGTCAATGGGCAGTGGTGATCACTTAGCATCAGGTGAACCACTTGCTCGTTTGCCTTCCTCGTCGGATAAAAAAAAAATTAAGTACTTACACCTCTAGTAGTAGGTGAGATCGCTCAGTAGCAATAAGACCGTCCATTTCTACCTTGTATTTTATTTGTATCTTTTTTCTGTATTGGTTACTACGTTATTTGTACGTTACTCGTTTACGCTACGCGGGATTCGAATATTCGTGCTCCGGGTACTGTACCCGGCTTTTGAGATTGCTGATTCAAAACAAGTACCTATGTTACTCAAAATATTTGCACAAAGCGGACTTACCAATCATAACCGCCGATCTCCATGGTCAGCCACAGACTTTCAGACGTTGTTGGTATGTATGAGTACCTACAGTCGATCCATTTGCTTCCTGATCAACCGTAGAACGTTCTCACAGTAAGTGTCCTATAGTAGTTTATCTACACACATATCATAAGAGTTTCATAATAGGATCACACGAGTGTTTTAAGGCCTAATTATGTGGAGTTGCATACATTACTTTATCTACACACATATTATAAGTACTCTAAGATGGGTTCAGAAGCCGAAGGCATATATCATACCCATACCTGTCACGAATTAGTCTGTTTTTTTTTAATCATAGACAAACATACCGAGCTGACGCTTCGTAAACTGTTTTTTTTATTGTAAATTATTACATTATTATTTATACATGTCGGACTGAACTCGACTTATATACGTGAGTGATCCGTTTTATTCCACTATGATTGTAAATTACGTTGGTTTTCGAATTTGAAACATCGAAATCGATATTACTTTACTGCTGGTGGTGGTTGGCTGGCGCTGGCGGCGAGCAGTCGATGTCGTGCTGAAATGCTGGTCATTTTCTACGGTTTTCTACTAACTGTACCTCTTTCGAAAGAGCATTATGATTCTGAGTTACATACTTTATATCAGATAGCAACAACAAATGGTTATAGTACAGCAATGGTTAATAGTCTGGTTCAAAAGAAGCAGGGACGGATAGTGAATAGCATGTTTTACTCTGCGTTGCCATCTCAGCCTACTAACAAATTTAGATCTAGTATTACTTATGTTGGCCGGTTGTCTGACAAGATTTATAATATTTTAAAATCAAATAACATCAATGTTGCCTTTAAGACTACTAATTCTTTACGTTCTAGACTTTGTAATAACAAAGAAAAGGTGGATAAAGGGAACAGGTCGGGCGTATATAAACTCACTTGTGGCGACTGTAGTCAAGTATACATTGGACAAACCGGTCGAAGCTTTGATACTAGATTTAAAGAGCATGTCTCGTCATATAGGCATGATCATCCAGAGAAATCAAACTTTGCCAAGCATTTATTAGAAACGAATCATTCGTTGTTAGACTCAGATACGTACGAAATTTTACATTATTGTGATAAGGGTTTGCGGCTATCGGTTTTAGAACAATTGGAAATAATTAGGTACAACAACATGGGGTCTATTATTAATGAACAAGTTAATTTGGTTTCTTCGCCTTTGTTACGACTTGGTTCTAATTTTAATAATGTGTCATAGTAATAATGAGAACATGACTTCTCTTTTTACCGTACTCGGTTAAAAATAACGGGGTACCTGGCGTAGATTAAAAATAAAAATAAAAAGGGTAGTTTGGAATTCATTTCTTAAAAAAGGGTAGTTTGGAATTTATAAAATATTAGTGGGTACGTTGGTTTTGTCATTAACTAAGTTCAGTACATGGTTTACATATGTCAGTAGTGGAAGTGGTGGCATGTTGAGTGGTTGTTGTTGTGCTTCGTAAATGGCCTCGTGGAGAGTGCCGAAACGCGTCAGCGTTTAGTATAGTGGTGGTGGTGATAGTTGGGTCTGTGTGGCATGTGTTGATTCGTGTAGCAGTGGAGGTGGAGGTGTTGCATGGAAACATACATTTGCCGCACAGATATAACTATTTGTCATTAGTGGTCGCGGGTGAGCAAAGTAATTGTTTTTTAGTTCATAAATATGGACCTCCGCAAAGTAACGCCTGATTCAATAAATTATTTGTTATCAACTTGATTCGGTTCGTCCTTGCCTTAAATATGGCTGGGTAAAAACTGAAACTTTTTTTTTTATTGGTTGACCTAACATGCCATTGCATTTCCAGTATTAACATTATACCTACGCTAGCAACCCTTTTAAAAGATTTACTGACGTTTCGAAAAAAAATTATCCCAAACGAATTCGTTTCCCAAATGTTTCATGCGGGGAAATGTTTTTTTTTAACTGCAAAGCGTTTTAGGATTGTTAAAAAAAACTAATCTAACCTGATTCACTGACCTGGTTCATATATCAAATAAATCATGAATTCAATCGTCGCCTGCTAATGGGGGTGATGGGCGAATAGTGGCCATTACAGCTCGTGTCAAACTTAAATGCACCTGGAGTGAAGTCAGTCACTTGTATGGTAAGGGAGACGTACAGAAACTAAAGGGAATGTAAGCGGGACCGCGATACCCCCTCCCATCGCCTGAGCAACTTCACATTCGCATTTAAATTTGAAGCGTATTACGTGTATTAGATAATGTAAAGCCACCGTTTCTTCGCCAGGTCCTCCGCTGCCAAGACATCGAAATGCTCTCCTTAGACCTCCACGGTGTGCTGGAGAAATGTCCAGACATTTCCGAAGAGCAGCTGATCCGGTTGCTATGGCTACGCGGTGATGTGCCTCGCGCGCATGTGCGGGACACGGTCGCTCACGTCACGCGCACGCGCCGCCCTGCGCGCGCCTCGCAACATCCCGATTTCTTCAAGCACGTCACGTTTAGTGACAGGCTGCTGGAACGC